>CM062295.1:268617046-269189934 GCA_031216915.1 Pictodentalium vernedei
AAATGCGATTTTGAGCAACTCAGCACTTTTGGGCTCCTAGGGTGCCCAATTTTGGGAGGGTGAGGAACCTAATTTTGGTGGCAGTCTTCATGAATCTATTTGTGCCACCCCACAATGCAGTTTATTTGGCGAAAATCGGTTGATAAAAGCGATTTTGAGCATCAGCACATTTGGGCTCCTAGTGCGCCCCAATTTTGGGAGGGTGAGGTACCTAATTTTGGTGGCAATCTTCATGAATCTATTTGTGCCACCCCACAAAGCAGTTTATTTGGCGAAAATCGGTTGATAAATGCGATTTTGAGCAAACCAGCACATTTGGGCTCCTAGTGTTCCCAATTTTGGGAGGGTCAGATACCTAATTTTGGTGGCAATCTTCAAGAATCTATTTGTGCCACCCCACAATACAGTTTATTTGGCGAAAATCGGTTGATAAATGTGATTTTGAGGAACTCAGCACATTTGGGCTCCTATGGTGCCCAATTTTGGGAGGGTGAGGTATCTAATTTTGGTGGCAATCTTCATGAATCTATTTGTGCCACCCACAATGCAGTTTATTTGGCGAAAATCGGTTGATAAATGCGACTTGAAGCAACTCAGCACTTTTGGGCTCCTCTGGTGCCCAATTTTGGGAGGGTGAGGTACCTAATTTTGGTGGCAATCTTCATGAATCTACTTGTGCCACCCCACAATGCAGTTTATTTGACAAAAATCGGTTGATAAAAGTGATTTTGAGCAACTCAGCACATTTGGGCTCCTAGGGCGCCCAATTTTGGGAAGGTGAGGTGCCTAATTTTGGTGGCAATCTTCATGAATCTATTCGTGCCACCCCACAATGCAGTTTATTTGGCGAAAATCGGTTGATAAATGCGATTTGGAGCAACTCAGCACTTTTGGGCTCCTAGGGTGCCCAATTTTGGGAGGGTGAGGTACCTAAGTTTGGTGGCATTCTTCATGAATCTATTTGTGCCACCCCACAATGCAGTTTATTTGGCGAAAATCGGTTGATAAATACGATTTGGAGCAACTCAGCACGTTTGGGCTCCTAGGGTGCCCAATTTTGGGAGGGTCAGGTGCCTAATTTTGGTGGAAATCTTCGTGAATGTATTTGTGCCACCCCACAATGCAGTTTATTTGGCGAAGATCGGTTGATAAGAGCGATTTTGAGCAACTCAGCACTTTTGGGCTCCTAGGTTGCCCAATTTTGGGAGGGTGAGGTACCTAATTTTGGTGGCATTCTTCATGAATCAATTTGTGCCACCCCACAATGCAGTTTATTTGGCGAAAATCGGTTGACAAATGCGATTTTGAGCAACTCAGCACATTTGGGCTCCTAGGGTGCCCAATTTTGGGAGGGTGAGGTACCTAATTTTGGTGGCAATCTTCGTAAATGTGTTTCTGCCACCCCACAATGCAGTTTATTTTGCGAAAATCGGTTGATAAATGCGATTTTGAGCAACTCAGCACATTTGGGCTCCTAGGGTGCCCAATTTAGGGATGGTGAGGTACCTTATTTTGGTGGCAATCTTCATAAATCTGTTTCTGCCACCCCACAATGCAGTTTATTTTGCGAAAATCGGTTGATAAATGCGATTTTGAGCAACTCAGCACTTTTGGGTTCCTAGGGTGCCCAAATGTGGTAGGGTGAGGTACCTAATTTTGGTGACAATCTTCATGAATCCATTTGTGCCACCCCACAAAGCAGTTTATTTGGCGAAACTTGGTTGATAAATACCATTTGGAGCAACTCAGAACATTTGGGCTCCTAGGGTGCCCATTTTTCGGAAGGTGAGGTACCTAATTTTGGTGGCAATCTTCATGAATCTATTTGTGACACCCCACAATGCAGTTTATTTGGCGAAAATCGGTTGATAAATGCGATTTCGAGCAACTCAGCACTTTTGGGCTCCTCCAGTGCCCAATTTTTGGAGGGTGTGGTACCTAATTTTGGTGGCAATCTTCATCAATCTACTTGTGCCACCCAACAATCAGTTTATTTGGCGAAAATCGGTTGATAAAAGCGATTTTGAGCACCTCAGCACATTTGGTTTCCTAGGGTGCCCAATTTTGGGAAGGTGAGGTACCTAAATTTGGTGGCAATCTGCATGAATCTATTCTTGCCACCCCACAATGCAGTTTATTTTGCGAAAATCGGTTGATAAATGCGATTTTGAGCAACTCAGCACTTTTGGGCTCCTAGGGTGCCCAATTTTGGGAGGGTGAAGTACCTAAGTTTGGTGGCATTCTTCATGAATCTATTTGTGCCACCCCACAATGCAGTTTATTTGGCGAAAATCGGTTGATAAATACGATTTGGCGCAACTCAGCACGTTTGGGCTCCTAGGGTGCCCAATTTTGGGAGGGTCAGGTGCCTAATTTTGGTGGAAATCTTCATGAATCTATTCGTGCCACCCCACAATGCAGTTTATTTGGCGAAAATCGGTTGATAAATGCGATTTGGAGCAACTCAGCACTTTTGGGCTCCTAGGGTGCCCAATTTTGGGAGGGTGAGGTACCTAAGTTTGGTGGCATTCTTCATGAATCTATTTGTGCCACCCCACAATGCAGTTTATTTGGCGAAAATCGGTTGATAAATACGATTTGGAGCAACTCAGCACGTTTGGGCTCCTAGGGTGCCCAATTTTGGGAGGGTCAGGTGCCTAATTTTGGTGGAAATCTTCGTAAATGTATTTGTGCCACCCCACAATGCAGTTTATTTGGCGAAGATCGGTTGATAAGAGCGATTTTGAGCAACTCAGCACTTTTGGGCTCCTAGGGAGCCCAATTTTGGGAGGGTGAGGTACCTAATTTTGGTGGCATTCTTCATGAATCAATTTGTGCCACCCCACAATGCAGTTTATTTGGCGAAAATCGGTTGACAAATGCGATTTTGAGCAACTCAGCACATTTGGGCTCCTAGGGTGCCCAATTTTGGGAGGGTGAGGTACCTAATTTTGGTGGCAATCTTCGTAAATGTGTTTCTGCCACCCCACA
Organism: Pictodentalium vernedei; assembly: GCA_031216915.1. Lineage (NCBI taxonomy): Eukaryota > Metazoa > Mollusca > Scaphopoda > Dentaliida > Dentaliidae > Pictodentalium > Pictodentalium vernedei. Next base: position 268,620,038 of record CM062295.1, read on the forward strand.
ATGCAGTTTATTTTGCGAAAATCGGTTGATAAATGCGATTTTGAGCAACTCAGCACATTTGGGCTCCTAGGGTGCCCAATTTAGGGATGGTGAGGTACCTTATTTTGGTGGCAATCTTCATAAATCTGTTTCTGCCACCCCACAATGTAGTTTATTTTGCGAAAATCGGTTGATAAATGCGATTTTGAGCAACTCAGCACTTTTGGGTTCCTAGGGTGCCCAAATGTGGTAGGGTGAGGTACCTAATTTTGGTGACAATCTTCATGAATCCATTTGTGCCACCCCACAATGCAGTTTATTTGGCGAAAATCGGTTGATAAAAGCGATTTTGAGCATCAGCACATTTGGGCTCCTAGTGCGCCCCAATTTTGGGAGGGTGAGGTACCTAATTTTGGTGGCAATCTTCATGAATCTATTTGTGCCACCCCACAAAGCAGTTTATTTGGCGAAAATCGGTTGATAAATGCGATTTTGAGCAAACCAGCACATTTGGGCTCCTAGTGTTCCCAATTTTGGGAGGGTCAGATACCTAATTTTGGTGGCAATCTTCAAGAATCTATTTTTGCCACCCCACAATACAGTTTATTTGGCGAAAATCGGTTGATAAATGTGATTTTGAGGAACTCAGCACATTTGGGCTCCTATGGTGCCCAATTTTGGGAGGGTGAGGTATCTAATTTTGGTGGCAATCTTCATGAATCTATTTGTGCCACCCCACAATGCAGTTTATTTGGCGAAAATCGGTTGATAAATGCGACTTGAAGCAACTCAGCACTTTTGGGCTCCTCTGGTGCCCAATTTTGGGAGGGTGAGGTACCTAATTTTGGTGGCAATCTTCATGAATCTACTTGTGCCACCCCACAATGCAGTTTATTTGACAAAAATCGGTTGATAAAAGTGATTTTGAGCAACTCAGCACATTTGGGCTCCTAGGGCGCCCAATTTTGGGAAGGTGAGGTGCCTAATTTTGGTGGCAATCTTCATGAATCTATTCGTGCCACCCCACAATGCAGTTTATTTGGCGAAAATCGGTTGATAAATGCGATTTGGAGCAACTCAGCACTTTTGGGCTCCTAGGGTGCCCAATTTTGGGAGGGTGAGGTACCTAAGTTTGGTGGCATTCTTCATGAATCTATTTGTGCCACCCCACAATGCAGTTTATTTGGCGAAAATCGGTTGATAAATACGATTTGGAGCAACTCAGCACGTTTGGGCTCCTAGGGTGCCCAATTTTGGGAGGGTCAGGTGCCTAATTTTGGTGGAAATCTTCGTGAATGTATTTGTGCCACCCCACAATGCAGTTTATTTGGCGAAGATCGGTTGATAAGAGCGATTTTGAGCAACTCAGCACTTTTGGGCTCCTAGGTTGCCCAATTTTGGGAGGGTGAGGTACCTAATTTTGGTGGCATTCTTCATGAATCAATTTGTGCCACCCCACAATGCAGTTTATTTGGCGAAAATCGGTTGACAAATGCGATTTTGAGCAACTCAGCACATTTGGGCTCCTAGGGTGCCCAATTTTGGAGGGTGAGGTACCTAATTTTGGTGGCAATCTTCGTAAATGTGTTTCTGCCACCCCACAATGCAGTTTATTTTGCGAAAATCGGTTGATAAATGCGATTTTGAGCAACTCAGCACATTTGGGCTCCTAGGGTGCCCAATTTAGGGATGGTGAGGTACCTTATTTTGGTGGGCAATCTTCATAAATCTGTTTCTGCCACCCCACAATGCAGTTTATTTTGCGAAAATCGGTTGATAAATGCGATTTTGAGCAACTCAGCACTTTTGGGTTCCTAGGGTGCCCAAATGTGGTAGGGTGAGGTACCTAATTTTGGTGACAATCTTCATGAATCCATTTGTGCCACCCCACAAAGCAGTTTATTTGGCGAAACTTGGTTGATAAATACCATTTGGAGCAACTCAGAACATTTGGGCTCCTAGGGTGCCCATTTTTCGGAAGGTGAGGTACCTAATTTTGGTGGCAATCTTCATGAATCTATTTGTGACACCCCACAATGCAGTTTATTTGGCGAAAATCGGTTGATAAATGCGATTTCGAGCAACTCAGCACTTTTGGGCTCCTCCAGTGCCCAATTTTTGGAGGGTGTGGTACCTAATTTTGGTGGCAATCTTCATCAATCTACTTGTGCCACCCAACAATCAGTTTATTTGGCGAAAATCGGTTGATAAAAGCGATTTTGAGCACCTCAGCACATTTGGTTTCCTAGGGTGCCCAATTTTGGGAAGGTGAGGTACCTAAATTTGGTGGCAATCTGCATGAATCTATTCTTGCCACCCAACAATGCAGTTTATTTTGCGAAAATCGGTTGATAAATGCGATTTTGAGCAACTCAGCACTTTTGGGCTCCTAGGGTGCCCAATTTTGGGAGGGTGAAGTACCTAAGTTTGGTGGCATTCTTCATGAATCTATTTGTGCCACCCCACAATGCAGTTTATTTGGCGAAAATCGGTTGATAAATACGATTTGGCGCAACTCAGCACGTTTGGGCTCCTAGGGTGCCCAATTTTGGGAGGGTCAGGTGCCTAATTTTGGTGGAAATCTTCATGAATCTATTCGTGCCACCCCACAATGCAGTTTATTTGGCGAAAATCGGTTGATAAATGCGATTTGGAGCAACTCAGCACTTTTGGGCTCCTAGGGTGCCCAATTTTGGGAGGGTGAGGTACCTAAGTTTGGTGGCATTCTTCATGAATCTATTTGTGCCACCCCACAATGCAGTTTATTTGGCGAAAATCGGTTGATAAATACGATTTGGAGCAACTCAGCACGTTTGGGCTCCTAGGGTGCCCAATTTTGGGAGGGTCAGGTGCCTAATTTTGGTGGAAATCTTCGTAAATGTATTTGTGCCACCCCACAATGCAGTTTATTTGGCGAAGATCGGTTGATAAGAGCGATTTTGAGCAACTCAGCACTTTTGGGCTCCTAGGGTGCCCAATTTTGGGAGGGTGAGGTACCTAATTTTGGTGGCATTCTTCATGAATCAATTTGTGCCACCCCACAATGCAGTTTATTTGGCGAAAATCGGTTGACAAATGCGATTTTGAGCAACTCAGCACATTTGGGCTCCTAGGGTGCCCAATTTTGGGAGGGTGAGGTACCTTATTTTGGTGGCAATCTTCATAAATCTGTTTCTGCCACCCCACAATGCAGTTTATTTTGCGAAAATCGGTTGATAAATGCGATTTTGAGCAACTCAGCACTTTTGGGTTCCTAGGGTGCCCAAATGTGGTAGGGTGAGGTACCTAATTTTGGTGACAATCTTCATGAATCCATTTGTGCCACCCCACAAAGCAGTTTATTTGGCGAAACTTGGTTGATAAATACCATTTGGAGCAACTCAGAACATTTGGGCTCCTAGGGTGCCCATTTTTCGGAAGGTGAGGTACCTAATTTTGGTGGCAATCTTCATGAATCTATTTGTGACACCCCACAATGCAGTTTATTTGGCGAAAATCGGTTGATAAATGCGATTTCGAGCAACTCAGCACTTTTGGGCTCCTCCAGTGCCCAATTTTTGGAGGGTGTGGTACCTAATTTTGGTGGCAATCTTCATCAATCTACTTGTGCCACCCAACAATCAGTTTATTTGGCGAAAATCGGTTGATAAAAGCGATTTTGAGCACCTCAGCACATTTGGTTTCCTAGGGTGCCCAATTTTGGGAAGGTGAGGTACCTAAATTTGGTGGCAATCTGCATGAATCTATTCTTGCCACCCAACAATGCAGTTTATTTTGCGAAAATCGGTTGATAAATGCGATTTTGAGCAACTCAGCACTTTTGGGCTCCTAGGGTGCCCAATTTTGGGAGGGTGAAGTACCTAAGTTTGGTGGCATTCTTCATGAATCTATTTGTGCCACCCCACAATGCAGTTTATTTGGCGAAAATCGGTTGATAAATACGATTTGGCGCAACTCAGCACGTTTGGGCTCCTAGGGTGCCCAATTTTGGGAGGGTCAGGTGCCTAATTTTGGTGGAAATCTTCATGAATCTATTCGTGCCACCCCACAATGCAGTTTATTTGGCGAAAATCGGTTGATAAATGCGATTTGGAGCAACTCAGCACTTTTGGGCTCCTAGGGTGCCCAATTTTGGGAGGGTGAGGTACCTAAGTTTGGTGGCATTCTTCATGAATCTATTTGTGCCACCCCACAATGCAGTTTATTTGGCGAAAATCGGTTGATAAATACGATTTGGAGCAACTCAGCACGTTTGGGCTCCTAGGGTGCCCAATTTTGGGAGGGTCAGGTGCCTAATTTTGGTGGAAATCTTCGTAAATGTATTTGTGCCACCCCACAATGCAGTTTATTTGGCGAAGATCGGTTGATAAGAGCGATTTTGAGCAACTCAGCACTTTTGGGCTCCTAGGGTGCCCAATTTTGGGAGGGTGAGGTACCTAATTTTGGTGGCATTCTTCATGAATCAATTTGTGCCACCCCACAATGCAGTTTATTTGGCGAAAATCGGTTGACAAATGCGATTTTGAGCAACTCAGCACATTTGGGCTCCTAGGGTGCCCAATTTTGGGAGGGTGAGGTACCTAATTTTGGTGGCAATCTTCGTAAATGTGTTTCTGCCACCCCACAATGCAGTTTATTTTGCGAAAATCGGTTGATAAATGCGATTTTGAGCGACTCAGCACATTTGGGCTCCTAGGGTGCCCAATTTAGGGATGGTGAGGTACCTTATTTTGGTGGCAATCTTCATAAATCTGTTTCTGCCACCCCACAATGCAGTTTATTTTGCGAAAATCGGTTGATAAATGCGATTTTGAGCAACTCAGCACTTTTGGGTTCCTAGGGTGCCCAAATGTGGTAGGGTGAGGTACCTAATTTTGGTGACAATCTTCATGAATCCATTTGTGCCACCCCACAATGCAGTTTATTTGGCGAAACTTGGTTGATAAATACCATTTGGAGCAACTCAGAACATTTGGGCTCCTAGGGTGCCCATTTTTCGGAAGGTGAGGTACGTAATTTTGGTGGTAATCTTCATGAATCTATTTGTGCCACCCCACAATGCAGTTTATTTGGCGAAAATCGGTTGATAAATGCGATTTCGAGCAACTCAGCACTTTTGGGCTCCTCCAGTGCCCAATTTTTGGAGGGTGTGGTACCTAATTTTGGTGGCAATCTTCATCAATCTACTTGTGCCACCCAACAATCAGTTTATTTGGCGAAAATCGGTTGATAAAAGCGATTTTGAGCACCTCAGCACATTTGGTTTCCTAGGGTGCCCAATTTTGGGAAGGTGAGGTACCTAAATTTGGTGGCAATCTCCATGAATCTATTCTTGCCACCCCACAATGCAGTTTATTTTGCGAAAATCGGTTGATAAATGCGATTTTGAGCAACTCAGCACTTTTGGGCTCCTAGGGTACCCAATTTTGGGAGGGTGAAGTACCTAATTTTGGTGGCTGTCTTCATGAATCTCTTTGTGCCACCCCACAATGCAGTTTATTTTGCGAAAATCGGTTCATAAATGCGATTTGGAGCAACTCAACACCTTTGGGCTCCTAGGGTACCCATTTTTGGGAGGGTGAGGTACCTAAGTGTGGTGGCATTCTTCATGAATCTATTTGTGCCACCCCACAATGCAGTTTATTTGGCGAAAATCGGTTGACAAATGCGATTTTGAGCAACTCAGCACTTTTGGGCTCCTAGGGTGCCCAATTTTGGGAGGGTGAGGAGCCTAATTTTGGTGGCAAACTTCATGAATCTATTTGTGCTACCCCACAATGCAGTTTATTTGGCGAAAATCGGTTGATAAAAGCGATTTTGAGCACCAGCACATTTGGGCTCCTAGTGCGCCCAATTTTGGGAGGGTGAGGTACCTAATTTTGGTGGCAATCTTCACGAATCTATTTGTGCCACCCCACAAAGCAGTTTATTTGGCGAAAATCGGTTGATAAATGCGACTTTGAGCAAATCATCACATTTGGGCTCCTAGGGTTCCCAATTTTGGGAGGGTCAGGTACCTAATTTTGGTGGCAATCTTCATGAATCTATTTGTGCCACCCCGCAATACTGTTTATTTGGCGAAAATCGGTTGATAAATGTGATTTTGAGGAACTCAGCACTTTTGGGCTCCTAGGGTGGCCAATTTTGGGAGGGTGAGGTACCTAATTTTGGTGGCAATCTTCATGAATCTATTTGTGCCAACCCACAATGCAGTTTATTGGCGAAAATCGGTTGATAAATGCGATTTGGAGCATCTAAGCACTTTTGGGCTCCTCCGGTGCCCAATTTTGGGAGGGTGAGGTACCTAATTTTGGTGGCAATCTTCATGAATCTACTTGTGCCACCCCACAATGCAGTTTATTTGGCGAAAAGCGGTTGATAAATGCGATTTGGAGCAACTCAGCACTTTTGAGCTCCTAGCGTGCCCAATTTTGGGAGGGTGAGGTACCTTATTTTGGTAGCAATCTTCATGAATCTATTTGTGCCACCTCACAATGCAGTTTATTTGGCGAAAATCGGTTGATAAAATGGATTTTGAGCAACTCAGCACTTTTGGGCTCCTAGGGTGCCCAATTTTGGGAAGGTGAGGTACCTAATTTTTGTGGCAATCTTCATGAATCTATTCGTGCCACCCCACAATGCAGTTTATTTGGCGGAAATCGGTTGATAATTGCGATTTTGAGCAACTCAGCACTTTTGGGCTCCTAGGGTGCCCAATTTTGGGTGGGTGTGTGAGGCGCCTAATTTAGGTGGCAATCTTCATAAATCTATTTGTGCTACCCCACAATGCAGTTTATTTGGCGAAAGTCTGTTGATAAATGCGATTTTGAGCAACTCGGCACTTTTGGGCTCCTAGGGTGCCCAATTTTGGGAGGGTCACGTACCTGATTTTGGTGGCAATCTTCGTGAATCGATTTGTGCCACCCCACAATGCAGTTTATTTGGCGAAAATCGGTTGATAAATGCGATTTGGAGCAACTCAGCACTTTTGGGCTCTTAGGGTTCCCAATTGTGGGAGGGTCAGGTACCTAATTTTAGTGGCAATCCTCATGAATCTATTTGTGCCACCCCACAAAGCAGTTTATTTGGCGAAAATCGGTTGATAAATGCGATTTTGAGCAACTCAGCACGTTTGGGCTCCTAGCGTGCCCAATTTTGGGAGGGTGATGTACCTAATTTTGGTGGCAATCTTCATGAATCTATTTGTGCCTCCCCACAATGCAGTTTATTTGGCGACAATCGGTTGATAAATACGATTTTGAGAAACTCAGCACTTTTGGGCTCCTAGGGTGCCCAATTCTGGGAGGGTGAGGAGCCTAATTTTGCTGGCAATCTTCATGAATCTATTTGTGCCACCCCACAATGCAGTTTATTTAGCGAAAATCGTTTGATAAATACAATTTGGAGCAACTCAGCACCTTTGGGCTCCTAGGGTGCCCCCTTTTGGGAGGGTGAGATACCTGATTTTGGTGGCAATCTTCATAAATCTATTTGTGCCACCCCACAATGCAGTTTATTTGGCGAAAATCGGTTGGTGCCGAATATATTTATTATTGCGTCCACTTCATTAAATAATCATTTTTCACACATCCAGAGGTACACTTAGTACTTTAAAACGGAGTTTTTATACTCTTACCGTCCTTTTTAGGCCTACTGGATACCGTCCTTTTTACCGGCAAAAAGTATTACCCTTATTTATTAATTCCCACATTCAGCGCGGAACCGAGAAGAGGCTATTTGCGAGAACAAAACAAAATTTGAAAATGAAAATAAAAGTATCTACTCCATATTATGTACAAATTAGTGCAGCATGTTCCTCAGCCTGGACAATACACATGTGCTTCACACGTTATGCACTCGTCACCTAATGGAAATTTGATGAAAACGAACGACGATGTGACAGTCAACAAAACTGTCGATAAATGTTTCGGTCAAAGGATGGCCTTCTGGCGATTGACGATGACGTAGTATATGGCGAAATTGAAGGTGAAATCTTGAATTTTGAGAGCAGGTATCTGACATCATTCATGCCTCGATTACGATCTAATATCCTTTCAACAAGAAAAACACAACAACATACCCAAATTTTGGACAAATAACAGTTGTGAGAGGATGAAACATATAATTAAATTAGAAACAAACTGGAAAATTCTTAAATTACCAGACCTAACCGACAAACTGTTTGCTATTGTCAATGACCAGATAATAGAAATTAGAAATGCTCTGCATGATTCTGGAGATTTTGTTTTCGCTCAGCATGTTGAAAATCTTGGGGTAAAACATGCTGTATGGGTTAATCTGGAACCCGAGAGACGAGACAGAAGACTCAGTCAGGCAATTAGTGTCTTTCATTAAAGAACCACATTTCACACTGACATCGACTGACGGACGATTGATTATTCCAAAAACTGCAGTCGTGGCAAAAAAACCTGACCAGCGAAAGCGAGTGAGGAACTCAAAAACGAGTAGTGGCGTTAGCAGTAAACGTCTGGTCTAAGTGAGGTCCCAAGTCGCGGTATGTAGGTGACGCAGGTCTGTTTCCGATGACGGGTAAGATTCCAATTATGGAACAACCTAAGACAGGGATAGCTGGCACCATTAAGTGAACACCATACAGTGCCCACTTTAAAAAATAAGTGAGTATATTAGGTGACGCAGGTCTGTTTCTGATGACGGGTAACATTCCAAATATGGAACAACCTAAGACAGGGACAGCTGGCACCATTAACTGATTACTACACAGAAATGCGCACCGGTATGCATGACAAAAGAACAAACAATTTTAAACCAGCCAAGTCTACATGTATGACTTGCAGGTCCAAAGCCCTTGCAAATGGTGATGGGAATTGTATGTACCAGTATAGGCGACAAAAGAACAGACAATTTTAAACCAGCCAAGTCTTTAACGTGCAGGCCCAAAGCCCTGGTAAATGGCGATGGGAATTGTGTTTCTATATTTTAAAAAAAACAAATTTAAAGTCTATGTGATGGGAATTATTTATTAATTTTGTATTTACACCGAGAACAGACGACTTACCGAGAACAAATGAAACTACACGCAGTCAGTGTTTAATTAACAGTCAAAATCTTGTTCTCGGCGAGCAGTCTCTTCTCGGTTTGGCGGCGAATACGAAATTGATAAATAATCCCCATCACCACAGACTGAGTCGATCTAAAAGCTCTGAATTTGGCTTTTCTTATTTTATATACAACATAGAGCACCTATATGCTAACAATTATTATTTATTTTTGCCTTTATTTATTATTTTAATTTGTTCTCGGTTGTTCTCGGTAGGTAGTCCTACCCCTGACACCACCTCTACCTCAAATCCAATAACGCGCCCTACATGCCCATTGCCCGTAGTCAGTGGCAAGGGACGAATGATCAACCCCCGCCCCTGTATCATCAGGGTGTTCTCACCATCACTGCGACCATGGATATGGAAACTAGCCCTCCATTAATCCGAAGTGGCTATTTCACGGGCGCCCGTGAAATAGTCTACAGGCTATTTCACGGGCGCCCGCGGAATATTCAATACATACTGGTTTGGCTATTTCACGGGCCCTGATAAGTTATTATTTTTAATTGAATTCAATACAAAACAGACTGTCAGTCGCTCTCCTATAAACACACCCATATGTGCTGATTGGACGAGAAGCTGTGAGATTATAATTATCAAGTGAATGTTTGGTCGTGTGATCACGGCGTTATTGAGTTAGTTGCAATTTCAGTGATTTCAATGTTTTGATTTGATTAATTACAGTTACTATTCTTTTCTCACAGTAAATAGATTTCTAATAAAGAAAAATTATGCATCAGTTAGTTGTTGTTATTTTAACCACTCATGTTCCATCATTATCGTCAAACATCTGACTGTTTGATTGAAATATCATCACATTGTTTTGACGAAACGTTAATTAAAGAATGGCGGCGCAGTATGTATAAGATTTTCGGTGCCTTTTTTGTTGATATGGAATCAGTTAGTTGTTTAATTACTTATTGAAGTCAACTCAACTTTATATTGATCACAAATTGTTTTTACTAACATTTTTTTCTATAAAACCCCGAATCTTCAGGTAAGTCGTCATAGCAACTGAACTTAAATAAACTAAGTAAAGTTATTTCTAAACCATTCATGGATACACTAAAAATAGCCCAGTGGAACGCTCGAAGCGTTAATCAGAAAAACTTGCAAATGTCACATTATTTCAAAAATACGGACGTAATTGGAATTAGCGAAACATGGCTTAAACCAAACAAAAAATTCTCGTTATGTGGTTTTGATATTATTAGAAGATATCGGCCCGTCCAAAAAGGTGGCAGGCGGTGTCGCTCTACTAATAAGGCAGAAGTTTAAGTACAAGACAATTCCATGCGACCACCTCAATGCTGAAATGATTGCAGCTGAAATTGAACTTGACCACAAACACGTGGCCATCATATCATGTTATAACAAGCCGCAAGCAACAGTAGACAGTAAAGCATTTGAATTCTTTACCAAAAAGTACAAGCACTGCATATTCTTGGGTGATTTCAATTCCAAACACCAGGTATTCGGTTGTCAAAAGATTGAGCCTAATGGTGACGTCCTTTTCAACATCATTGAAGAACTTATCTATTCGTGGTAAATAACGATCAAGACGTAACATACATAAGCAACAACCCATTCCATCAATCAGATGTCCTAGACTTGATTATCACCAGCAAATCACTAACCAGCCAAATGCAAGACATATCTGTAGGGGATGATGAGCTAGGCAGTGATCACCTGCCGGTCCACGCCACTTTGAAATGTAATACTGGTCCCGCAAGGTATCCTCCCGTGAATAGGAGGAACCTATCAAAAATTGACTGGAATCTCTTCAGAAACATTATCGAAGTAAAAATAAAGGAAAATGACCCCTTAAATGCTCATGAACTAGAAAAAGAGTGTGTAGAAGGTTTAAAATCACAACAGTACAATTTAGGCACCAGTACTAACAATCGGCTGGAGTGTTTTTTTCAGAAGCTGAAACAGATAATAACATCTAGAGTGAATTTAAAGGACTTCATAGTTGGATACATGTCATGTTTGTCCCATCGACGTGATAGAAATCGCCACAAAGTCATAACAGCTATCAGTAAAGTTAGCACAGTACCATTGACTGATGAGTGTGAGGTTGCATTCCAACAGCTAGTAACTGCATTTGCTTTTGAAAAGATTAAGAAACAACTTGACTTGGCACCAAAGGTTAAACTTCTTTATGAGAACACTGCAGATAGCTCACGTGGTGTTTTGAGTGTCGCAAATAACTCCTGTCAGTGCCCATGTTATTTTTCCACAAAACTACCGTGCCGTCATATTTTTGCTATCCGCACTCGTAATCAGGAGAGACTTTATTGTCCAGAAGTTGTTGACGAAAGGTGGACACATGCTTATAATTACTCACACATGCCTCAACTGATTAGTGATACTTCAGTGAGCACGCCAACATGTACATCTGTTGTGAAAACACCCCAAAGGAAAATATTAGGTTCAAATGCAAAATACAGGAAGGCATTGTTTGAGACGCAAAAAATTGCAAGTTGTATTTCCGATATGGGCATGGAGAGATTCAACTTCTACATGAGCAAAATTAGTGAGATGAAGGAACTGGCCTCATTCTACTTATTTACAATGCCGGTCTGTTTCCGTTATTTATTGTCGTGTATTTTACTTACTGTAGTCCTAAATATCGGATGTAAATTTTATTTCATATTTCATATTTTTAATAATAAAATCATTAAACTATATTATTATTAGAGGAGTTTTTTTATTCAAATAATAGGGGAGAGTGGGGCACGGTGGATCACCAATCTTTTCAGACATCATATCTTGAGTTGTACAGGATCCCAGGAAAAGATTTAATGTGCAAATTATAGCTGAGTGTTTACTCTAATAACAATTTAACCATTTGGACTAGGCTGTTTACAAATTCTAGTTTGAGAGGTCTGAACAATATTTTTTCTTGATCCACTCTGCCCCGATATTGGGGCAGAGTGGAACAGTGCCTGGGGTTAAATGGATCAATCTATGGAAATCATTATATTAGATACAATGGAACTGAAAAAACAATTTAATAACGGAAATGATACAATTGTATCAAATTTAAATGAAAACATCTGTCCGTGGGTCTCAAATACTTATGAATATATGAAAAGTACCCCCCCCCCCCCAAAAAAAAAAACAGGGGCCGCGTATTTTTCGACCCAGCCCGCCCTACGGGCGGCAATCTCAAACCTGCCCTCTGGGTGGGACATTCAATCCCGCCACTTTTTAAACCCCCACCATTAGATTCCTGGTAAAAAGTTACCCCTAGTAGACCCCTTTGAGGACCTATATCGGTGAAAAAAAATTTGGAACGCTATCCACGTATTGTATATTGTGAATATAATTATATTTTTGTGCACAAGCCGTATTCGAAAAGATCGTAGTTATCGTTGATAACTTTCTATGGATAGAGATGGAATGGTGCTTGCTTTTTTCGACGTGTGGTTGTTCTGTCACGCTGGCACTTGACCTTTTTGTGTTCTTCCGGCGACAGAATGGCAGCTACGGAAAACAACACGGGTCGACGGCTCGTGGGTGGGGAATTATCGTGCATTGGGGATGGGTTTTTTCTTTTTTTTTTGTTTTTGTTTTTTTTTTTTTGTTGTTTTTTTGTTTTGTTTTGTTTTGTTTTTTCTTTTTCTTTTTTCATTTATCTATATACAGTCGCGGACTGGGCCGAGAATAGTTACCCGGAAAAGACCCAAGGCGGACCTCGGACCTGAAGGAATTTTTTTTTTTCGAACAAAAGCTTCTTCCCTGCATCGGAGTGTGACCGATGGCAGTTCACATAGAGAATATCCTGATAGAGATTTTGTATCAGCTTCATCACCTATCAAAGTATCAACAGGAACGGCGATGCGCGAGTCCATCGGGACGACAGTTCGGTCCATCAGGCGTAAATTTAAGTTTTAAAATTAACAGATCGCTGTTTTTCCTGCATCTGAGCTGTCAGTGACAGTGATATAAGAAATAGACACATCTTCAAAAATACGCTAACTAACAATATATTGTCGTCATATTCAAGTGAGATTTACTGTAATAACCCTTACTGTCCAGACTGCACATATTGACAAGAAATAAAAATCCCAGTTTATTTTCAAACCATATAGACAAATACCAGGTATCTCAAATAAAGCGTAGGTGATTCTCCCAGATGGTTGAGCATGCTCAGTGTTGGCCATACCCCCAAAGCTGTGTGGCAGTTTGCGGCTGTTTTTCCCTTAATTTACTTCCTAGCCAGGATGTTGAATAGACTAGGATGGCTAATCGCCATTTTTAAGGGCTTGGTAATTAGCCAGCGGAGAAATTTTCTTATCCTCCAAAAAGCTATTTACTTTGTATAATCAACTATACTAATCATTCACCTAACAAAACGACTACAACCGCACAGATTTTTAGCCTAAGTGTGGCTTCCTCGGCTTCGTATGTTGTGGCACATATCTAATAACACCAAGCAAAGGAAGGGTGAGGGTCCCAACGAGAGAGCTCGGATACAGGGTTAACGAGGGACTGAAAAAGGCTATAAAAGAAAGGAAGGTAAAATGCGCTGCTTACAGAAGAAGTAGAAAGCTTAAAGGGGTGGATAACAATGACACGAGACTAATGAAAGGAGAATATGAACTGGCACGGAAAAAGGTGAATGAGATAAAGAATAATAATAGGAAGGAGCGCAATTGCAGTCTTGCCAGAACAATAAAGAAAACGGGGGGTTCGAGCTCAAACGTATTTTGGAACTGGGTAAATAAACGGGGGAAAAGTAGTGTGCAGAGTATCAAAGTGGATGGGGAAAGTACAGAAGATAAATGCCGTATCGCTTCAGAGTTAGTCAAGCACTGGGAAAAGATAAACGATAGGCGATGGGGCAGTGGGTCCCCACCAAAAAGAAATACACTGGTGGAGGAGAACCTATCCAATCGTGTATGTAGCGAAATAACGGCAGAAGAAGTGCGGAACGTGGTCTCGAAATTAAAAAATGGTAAAGCGGGAGGGACTGATGAAATTCCGAACGAATTCCTCAAAAATGGAGGGGAGGCACTTATTGAAGTCCTGACAAACCTTTTCAACCTGGCTCTGCGAAAGCAAAAGGTCCCCAGAGAGTGGAGGGAAAGTAAGGTGTCGTTCATACACAAAAAGGGGGATAAGGAAGTTCTAGATAACTATAGGGGGATATCAGTTAGTAGTAACATCGGAAAAGTATTCTGTAAGGTCATATACGGTAGACTTGAGGAAGTTATTGAAGAGAAAGGTTTTTTAGGAGAAATTCAAAATGGTTTCAGGAAAGGTCGAAGAGTCACTGATCACCTATTTACACTCACCCAACTGATAGAATCAACAAAGGCTGAAAAGAAAAAGATGTTTCTGGCATTTCTAGATGTGAAAAAAGCGTACGACCGAGTGTGGAGGGAAGGTATGTGGCGAAAGCTCGAGTGCATCGGACTGGGGGGTGACTTTGTGGGAATCATGAAAGCACTGTATACAGATGTACAAAGCCAACTCAGTCTAGGGAGTATCACTACAAAACGAGTCCCTATGGATATAGGCCTCAAGCAGGGGTGTATCTTTTCACCGATTTTGTTTGCATTGTATGTTAAAGATTTAGGGGACGAACTAATTCAGAGTGCGGAGGGGGTAAATGTTGGAGACATTAAGGTACCAGGCTTATTCTTTGCGGACGACATGGTGTTAATGTCTAGAACTGAACAGGGGCTAGAGAAATTGCTGGAAACTGTTGGTAGATATGGGAACACTTGGCGGCTCGAACTAAATGAAAATAAAAGCAAGGTAATACCCGTTGGACGCAAGGTAGATATGACGAAGAGATGGAGAGTGGGGGAGTTCTCAATCCCCGAAGGGGAAAGCAAACAAATCACTGTAGGAGAAACGGGAGAGTATGAGTATCTAGGGGTAAGCATAAATATAACGGGAAGAGGGGTGTACAGAAATTACTCAGCCAAACTGATTCTGAAGGGGAAAAGAATTCTGAACCAACTAAAACTTTTAGGGAAAAATAGTTTCAACAAGGTCTTTGTGGGGAAAACACTGTGGGAGAGGGTGGGTTTACCAAGTATAACGTATGGCACGGACGTGATTCCATTAAACCAAACCGTTATTAAGAAGTTGGAAAGTACTCAGAATGATGCCGGCAGATGGATAACAGGGTCGAGTAATGCTGCAGCTTTGGAAGCAGTAAGGGGGGAGCTTGGGTGGATGAAAATCAAGGACAGGGTAGATTTGGGAAAACTGTGTTACTTTAACTACTTGAGAAACCTGCCTGACAACCGGTGGTGCAAATTGATGCTCGATACCATTTGGAATTCTAATATAGATACGGGGTGGTCAAAACATGTGAGGGAACTAATGGACAATTACTCTACAGAGGTCACAAACATAGAAGTAGGAATGAAAGAAGGCAAAAGGTTTGTCAAAGAGAGAGTCATGGAAGATTGCAATCGAAACTGGCGAGCAGGGGTTAGCGTGAAAAGATCACTGCAGGGATTACAATATAAAGAAAAGCCAGCTTTTGAGAAGTACCTAGATGGCACCTTTGGAGGGTCACTGCCGTTCAAACTGAGATCAAGATCACTGGAGCTTCGGGGAAAAATTGGGAGAGATGGAGAAAAGGGATGCCAAATGTGCCACTCTGGAGTAGTGGAGACCCTGGAACATTTTCTCTTGGAATGCCCACAGTATATACCTCATAGAATAAAATTTACTGGAAGAATAATGCAGAAGTGGGGTGAAGAAACAAAGGATAGATGGCTGAAGGGGGACACGAGGGAGAGGGTAGGAATGCTTATTGAAGAAATTGAAAAAGAGGAAGTGAGGGACACTATTAAGCAGTTTATATCTGAATGCTGGGAGGAGAGGAGGGGAAGAGGGGGTGGGGTGCAGGGGGAATGATGGCCTTCTCTTATGAGGACCGCGACAAATCAGCGGCTGGCCAAAGAGTTATTATTATCGTCTTCCAATTAATAGCTGTTATATGCTGTAAGTTGTGTGTCAGAACTTTTGGATGCTCCAAAATTATTCGCAACGACGACGGGTTTAGAATATGCAGTGGTCTGACATTTAGGTTTATGTACTTTGAAAAACCGCTGGATTTCTTACTGGACATACTGTAAAACGTCGATCCTGAATCCTCCCGCCCTGTATACACTTTCTTGAAAGAAAGAGCTACTGTTACTTCCACTTGCTCTCATAGTTAGACTGCAGATAAACTGTTATTTTCTTAAGGGAATGTCGGGCAGACAGCCAATCTGGCTACGTCATTCCCTACGGTGTGCCTATTTCTGTAACACAAGATTATGTGAATTGTACTGTAAACCATTTTTGCATACCGTGAATAAAGAATTATCTATCTATCTATCAGTGACAGACTAGACTGCTGGCTTCTCGAAATGTTCTCTATGCGAGTTGCCATCGTCAGTCCACATGGGAAACATTTCGACATACTGGCGTCCTATGTAATCAGACCCATCTCACCTGCTGGTTGCTTTCAGGAAATTTAGGGCACCTAAGGGTTTTAGGCTGGATCAGTTTCAGGGGCCTCAAAGGCTACCCAATAGGGGTCTCAACAGGAATCTTCCCAGTAGTCTAATATATTTTTTACATGTTACTGGTGTCCAAGTATATATCCCCTCTCCTGCTTGAACACGTCATAGAATAATATATATATCTTGCGACCTGCTTGTAATCATTCATCCGACTATCTTCCTGCACCGATGTAGTATCCTACCCCACCCCCCCACCGCCCCCTCCCATAAAAAATATGTGAACTTCAAATCTGAGTGCTAGGAATTTTCGATACATTTGTGCAGAGGTGGCACAACTTTCCACTGGGCAGCAAAGTCCTGAGCCGAGCACCACCCCCCCCCCCCACACTGCGCCCCACCACCGCCACTCACAATAGTAGAAGATACGGTACTTGAGACTACTCTCATGGCATGTCTTCTACTTGGGTCCCAAGCAAGGTTTTGATTTAAATCCCCAAAAAGTTTAATTTTTGAGGGATGTATAGAATATGTAATGTCGACTTACGACTTAGTCATGGTGGATCATTTCTACATATAGGCCCGTAAGCAACTCAATTCTTGCTGTGTCGAGTTCTGTTCGTGACCTATTCGTGTGTGAAAATTCTACATGCTTACAAGTGTAAGAAACCCATCAAATTTCTGAACGCAAGACTATTTATATGTCGACAATCTTTAAAATGAGTAAATTCATTCCATCAAAAAACCGTTCGAGGGTATTACCAATCCACCTTATGGGTATCTCCCTTCCTATCTGTTTT
Source organism: Pictodentalium vernedei (assembly GCA_031216915.1). NCBI lineage: Eukaryota > Metazoa > Mollusca > Scaphopoda > Dentaliida > Dentaliidae > Pictodentalium > Pictodentalium vernedei. The sequence goes on from CM062295.1 coordinate 268,637,378, forward strand.
TAAAATGCCTGTCTAATTCCCATACTGAGCAATATTTCTGAGTATTTAGACCACTGGACGTCAAAAGACTTGTAAGACATCGTCTCCTGCACCACTATGTCAGTCTGGGTGTAACAAAATTTGTGTGTATATGTATGTGCGGTGAGGAGAAAAGTGAACTCGCGTGGGGATCTTTGATGATGTAGTCCCGCAGCCTAGTAGGTCTGTGGGTCTGCATCACCAAGACCCCCCCCCCCCCCCCCCACACCCTCCGCACACACCGCACCGACTCTCACTTGGGTGTGATCTGTCATTGTGTTGTCTACTCCTGGACTGCACTCTTTTGTTTTCAGCAGAAGGCTTTGCATTACTAGGTTGAAGAAGCTATAAACGCGCCCGTCCAAAATTCAGAGTTTTGGTCAGTCCTGGTCTGAGTGGCTGTTATGATGGTTTCGACTCGATCACGACTGGGTGGTGATCTGATTGAAATTATTCTTCTGTCCCGCAGCTTCGTAGTATATAATTCATTGTCAAAGAAATGCGAAAGCATTGAAGTTGTGAGTTATGTTTACCTGTCTGTGTTACATTTAGAGATCGTCCCAAACACCACTGTGTGTAACGACACTTGAGTGTGTGTGATTTTTTACGGATCGTAATCGTATTTCTACCTCTTTGAAAGCATCCAGCTTAGAGGTACGGTATGGTTTACTGTGGCTGGGTTACCCGTGGGGTGGGGTTGTCATCAAATTATCAGGTGTTTTGTGTGGTGAGTGGGTTGGGGGTTTCATCTAAAGTATCACATTCAAATTATGCACATATGGTAATTAAAAAACAGTCAATGTTTGATCCAGTGGACCTCCGGGTACGCTTTGCAATACGTTTACATTTATTGTTCGAGTGGAATCTCCACTCTGAGGAGAATTTAGTGATGGCATATATTAATATATGTTTTGCAATACATTTACATTTAGTGCTCTGGTGGAATATCTTTTCTGCTGGGAATTTTGTTGGATTCGTACATAATTCATTAACTGCTTCTGCTTGAAGGGTGATAGAAACGCCTCAGTCTACCAATATATAAGGTTTATAAATAAATAAGGTCTATAAATATATGTAACACACTAGCTATACGCAGTGCGTAGTGAGTGGGTTGTGGCCTGGTCGCCCTTGGGGTGGGGTTATCACCCAAAGTATCACTTTGGGTGATGGCCCTACCCCAAGGGCGACCAGAGATCGATTTTGTGATGGTTAACTCTCCACGTATTATTTCTATTGTCAGTGCCTTGCAACAAATTTGCAATTATTGCTCGGGTGGAATGTCCAACACGCGGAGATTGATTTTGTGTCGGTAAACACTTCACGTAGTATATAATATGTATATTATCTTGTACATATAATTTGGTGCTCAAGTATACATTTTTTCTCCCATCTCCTGCTTGGAATGTGAAAAGAAACGTCTCAGTCTACCATTACAGAATGTTTATAAATAAATAAGGTTTAGACATGTCTGCAACACAGCAGCCATATGCGGTGTGTAGAGTGTGGGTTGGGTCGTCCGTGGAATGAGGTCATCACTCAAAGGATCACTTTCAAATTCTGTACATATGTTTAAAAACACAAGCAGTGTTCCAGCCAATGTACCTCCAAGTTGAACCCGAAGGTCCGTTGGCTGGAACTTTGCTTGTGATTGTTGTGCAATGCTTTGTAATAAATTTTTAATTATTGCTTGGGTGGAATCCTCATTCTGTTGGGGACTTTGTTATGGTACACTCTCCATGTACTATATATATATATATATCATGGATCTTGTTAGGTTCCAACAACCCTCATATTGTGTACATATACAATTAGTGTTTCAGTATATAACTTTTCTCCCATGTCCTGGTTGAATCTTTCCTATCTCCAGCTTACGAAGTTTTCAACCTGTCACGGCATAACTTTTAAGCCATATTTGCCCCTTTTCAATTAAAGCTTGCCATAATATTGTCACGCTTCTCCAAGAGCTAGTTAGTTCCATGCTTTAATACGGATTATCCACTTCCATAAATTGATAATTATGACTTCTATTAAGCAGAATATATCTATTTCCATAGAGATGCTACACAGTTACCTTGTACATACTACTTTCTTTCACCTTTTCCTAGTATTTTATGTTTCCTTCATCTTCATGACTACTTATTCTACATTACTATCTCCCACTACAACATTCTCTTCCAAGCCAGCTTGAATCCAATTTGCATTCCAGACAATATCATTCTGTTACCTGCAATCATGACTAGTACTTGCATCCGTGCACCACATTTACGCTATCGTCGATATTTTGTACAATATATTACATAATGTGTCATATTGAATTATACCGTGCTCGGATTCGTACTTTCAATACTACACTTTATGCTCGCATCCTACACCAGAAACTGTCGAAGCATCAATCAGTTTGCGCCTTGATTTACCTACTCTTGCGCCTTGGTGGGGTTGAACTCCATAGAAGCTTCACTGCCATTGCTGCTCTTTTCCAGTGTGTGACCGAGTCTACTGAAGCAACCTCTCATCTTTACAAGCGAGTGCCTGTCTCAAAAAGTTTGTCCATCTCGAAATTACTAATCTCCATTTTCCTTGCCACGTCGATTGTTCATTACACGAGTACACTTTCATTGTTGTTGTCGGGTGACATTGAAACCAATCCCGGATCGAGCTCTATCAACTCAAACCCTAACCAGAATACTTTGAAGGTTTTGCATCTTAATATTCAAAGCTTAAAACCCAAATTAGATACACTTCAATGTGAATCCTCATCCCATGATATTTTGGCTTTAACCGAGACATGGCTGCACAACAACGACCCAACATCTGATGTCTTACTCTATGGGTTTCATGAACCATTGCGCTGTAACCGACCGACAAGGGGAGGTGGGGTTGCCATCTACATTAAAGATAATATCTCTTTTCGACATCGACCCGACCTTGAGGTGCTGAATACGGAGTGCGTATGGGTCGAAGTATTTACGAAACACAGTAAGTCCTTATTGCTAGGGGCTTTTTACCGCCCACCTAACAGTTCCCAGGATATATGGGATTCCATATCGGCATCCATTGAAAAAGCCACTTGTCGATTTAATTGTTACGGGCGATTTTAATGACAACCAGCTGGTTCCCTCGAGGGTCGGTTTTACTGCAGTATGCAATCTTTTTAATCTGAGGCAGCTTGTGGGTGAACCAACTTGTTTTACTGAGTCGTCAGCCACTCTACTAGATCTGTTTGCTGTGAGTGACACAGTTAACGTGAATGCATGCGAGGTCCTAGAACCGATTATCCCGGACATGACTCGCTATCACTGTCCAGTTTCAATTGATGTTGAATTTTCAAAACCATCTCCTCTCTCCTTTAAGAGAAGGATATGGGTTTATTCAAAGGGTAATTATGGAGCACTCAATGAGGCCCTCTCTAACGTTGACTGGAATTCTCTTTTTGATAACCTGTGTCTTGATACTATTGTCTCCAATTTCACCGACAAATTACTCGATACAGCATCTAAATATATTCCGAACAAAACTATTACTTTGCGATCGGGTCAGCCGAAATGGATGCACAATGAAATTAGACTACTAATGAGACAGAGGAAGCGTCTGTATCGCATAGCCAAATGTACCGGTCTTCCGAATGCTTGGGAGTAGGTGATAATTGAGAGTTCAACCATCAACGTACATGTACGTGTACGTGTACATGTACACCTCCATAGGATTTAGTGTTAAAATCGTGTACGTGTACACGATTTTAACGTTTTTTAGGGTGATGTTAGAATCCCCTTGAGAATTCAAACATCACTGATTGTATCCAAGAGTGACAAAAAATACATGAAATTTTACGTACAGTACATGTACCGTTTCGATTGAAATCGGCAAGTGAGTTTCCCCCATAGGATTCAGTGTTAAATTGCGAGCAGAAAAACGTTTTGTCGTTTCTAAATCATCCTCTCGCCGATTCTAACAATCCGCGTCCGTACACGATTTTAACACTGAAACCCAATGGAGGCGTACACGGAGATCCGCTTGCGGATTTTAGGTCTGAAATCGACTCGCGTGAAGAGGTGATGTTTGAATTCTCAAACCCACTGTCGCATTTCTCGAAGTAAGACTGGCGCACGTTATTGCGAGGTGATCTATGGAAATGTTTTGAACGAAGAGTGTTGTCGGTGTGTTAGAAATATGCAAACCCGCTGTCACGTTTTTGATTGATATATAGGAGAGAAAAAAAAAATATAAATAAATAGTTATTTAAAAAAATAAATATATCAAATCGAATAGATAATAAAAAAAAAATATGTAAATCATGAGCGATTCTCAGATTATTAGAGCAAGGTTTCTTTTAAACATGCTGATGAGAGCATATGGAATCTGCGTGAACAAAGAACTACGTCCCATCTTGTTAGAACGATGCGTCGGATGTCGGGATCATCTAGACTTCGATCACGAGAATCATTCGTGTCTGACGATGGAAAGGGAAGATATGGTCGTCAAGTATTTCGAATCGGCGTTCGAACGCGTTAGATTCAATGATGTGATCACGTTTCGGAAGAGATTAGTCTTCTGTAAGAATGAATACAAGCCTACAGTTTCGGAAGAACAGAAATTGGCGCGTAGAAGTCTGACTTTAGAAGACAAGGGATGCGTCATGAAATTATTGCTGAATGAAGCATACGTCAAAGTTTTCTCGTTGATATAAATAAGGGAGAATAGAAAATAAAAATAAATACACATAAAATTTTTTATCTAATATTAGAAAGAAATAAAAAACAAAAAATGAGAACCAGAAATAAATTGTATCTGACGTTAGTGGACGATGAGGATTTGAAGCCGATCGACGTTTTGCTGATGGCACCATCGCTAGAAGAAAGAGAAAGAGGAGAGAGGTATCGCTTTGATCAAATCAATAGAATCCAAGAGTATCTAACTCGAGAGAGAGATTCTCGTTGTTCCCTCAAGAAGAAGTATTCGCATTTCATGAAATTCGTCAACGCGATCGACACGACACTCATCACGATTTCCATGGGTTTACACGCAGCCATCATCGGATTGTTGTCGACCGCGGTTGGCATTCTGATCGTGTTGACCGTAGAAGGAGTGGCTCTCGCTGCCGGATTGTTTAGCACGCTCGGAAACTTTTTGAGTAGGAAATTATATCTGAAGGCGAGGAAACACGACAAGATTCGCGTCTTGGCCGACTCCAAGATCGACACGATATCCGAAATGATCTCTATGGCGTTGAAAGACGGTAGGATATCAGACGGAGAATACTTCGCGATATTGAGCGAGAAAACGAAATACGATGTCATGAAAGAAGCCGTGAGAATCAAGACTCGGCAGATCATCAAGGAAGAGATGAAGGATTCTCTCGTGGAAAAGGGGAGGAAAGAGGCCATGGAGGAATTCAGTAAGATGATAGAACTCAAGAGCAGCGATTGAAAAAAAAATATATAATAAGAACAGAATTAATTATTAAATTTATATATAAAATAAAAAATTAAATTAATTTAAATAACTCTTAAAATGTATTGCGTAAAGTGTAAGAGAGTTACCGAGACGAGTAATTCTAGAGAAGTGTGAACTAAAAACGACAGACAGATGCTTCGCGGAATTTGCGACGTGTGTGGTTCTGTCAAGACTAGATTCGTCAAAAAAAAGAACGCGAGCAAAGGTAAAGGCATCGTGAATAAAATGATTAATAATCTACCTTTCGAAATGCATCTACCCGGTCACAGTTTCACGGGACCCGGAACGAAATTGAACAAGAGACTCAACGCCGATCTGACACCCAAATCTTGGAGCAAACCTGTGAATAGGGTGGACGCGACCGCGTATGATCACGATCTGTGCTACGCCAGACATCCCGACACTAAGACTCGCAACGACGTCTGCGATAAAAACATGTTGGGGAAACTGAGAGGCATATCGAATCCGACCAGGAGAGAGAAGATGGAACGTTCGCTGGTCGGCAATCTGATCGGTGCGAAACGTCGATTCAGATGGGGCGTTCAAAAAAAAAAAGCACATCTGAAAAGAAGAAGAAATGATTATTGACGAGCGAATTGGCCGAGGAGTTACACAAACCCATAGTGCGTAAATTTCGAAAGAGAAGGGTGTTCGTGAAGGGTCTGGATGATATTTGGTATGCCGACTTGGTCGACATGAGATCGCTTTCGAGGTGGAACGAGGGTGTCAAATATCTATTGACGGTCATCGACGTGTTTTCCAAATACGGTTGGATCAGAGCTTTGAAGAATAAATCAGGACCTTGCGTTGCCCAGGCTCAGAAGAGCGTGTTCGACTCGTCTTCTCGAAAACCGAGTAAATTGTGGGTGGATAAGGGAAAGGAATTCTACAACAAGAACGTTCATCGATTGGTAGACCTCTACTCAATCAAAAACGAAGAGAAAGCCAGCGTGGTGGAACGTTGGAATCGAACGATGAAGGAAAAGATGCACAGATACTTCACAGCGAATTCGACCAAGAAATACATATACGCTCTGAACGGTCTGGTTAAAGATTACAACAACATGCGACACAGATCGATCAAGATGACTCCCGCGGAAGCTAGCGATCCTCGAAACGAAAAACGGGTCTATGCGAATCTATATCCTGAGTGATCTAAGATCAGGAAGAAGTCTAGAACGCCGAAATTTGCAGTCGGTGATCGAGTGAGAATCTACGCTTATAAGAAGCACTTCGAAAAGGGTTATACTCCTCGATGGACCTCGGAAATCTTCGTGATAATCAAAATATTTCACACCGATCCGGTGACTTACAAAATCGAAGCTTTGGATGGAGAAGAGATCATCGGAAAGTTTTACGAACAACAATTACAGAAGACAAAGTTTTGATAAAGAAAACAAAATTTTTTTTTATTTACTCTCTTTAACATTTTCTTGTTTACACATATATATAAGAGAGAAAAAAAATAATAAAAAATAATTAAAAAACTATTTTTAGATAAAGAAAGCAAGTTAATTAATAAACAAAAAACTAAAAATCCTTTAAAATGACAAATATACTAGATATAGCACAAAGCATAGTGAAAGATGAAAGTATTCAAGAATATGAGGTTCACGAATACGAACCGGTAACCGGAACGAGTTTGAACAATGCGGGAGAGATAAGAATCAACGTCGAAACTCAAGATTTATTCGTACATCCTAGCGAGAGTTACATAGTGGTGCAGGGACGTCTCGCCAAGGAAGATGGGAGCGACTATGCCGACGATGACACGGTTACTCTAGCCAATAATGGCATCATGCATCTATTCAGTAACATAAAATACATGCTATCTGGACAAGAGATAGAATCTGTGTTTCATCCCGGTCAAGCCACCACGATGTTCGGACTCTTGACGTATCCTGATGATTTTTCGAAATCTAGAGGACTTGTGGGTGAAAGACACCATCGGCTCTGCTAGTGCCGGTGCCGCCTTGATATTCGACTACGTCGTCAAGACGTCCAGACCTAAAGGAACGTTTTCGTTCAGGATACCTTTGAAACACATCTTCGGATTTGCGGACGATTACAACAAGATCATGTATGGATTCAAACACAATCTGACGGTGATTCGAAAAGGAAACGACGACGCAATAGTGAGACTCACTGCGACCGATGCGGGTAAGATAACTCTACACAAGATATCGTGGTTCGTTCCGCATGTGGAGCCTTCGATCGTGGAGAAAGCTCGTCTCTACAAGATCATAGAATCCAAGAGTAAATTACCCATGGGATTTAGAATGAGACAGTGCGACATGGCTAGCATTCCTCTCTCCACGAATCACTTCGATTGGAGATTGACGGTGAAATCCGCTTCCGAGAGACCGCGTTTCATCGTGGTTGCGTTTCAGACCGATAGGGACGGGTCTCAGGAAAAGAATGCGTTGCTGTTCGATCACTGCCATTTGAGAAACATGCAAGTGTTTCTGAACGCCACGAGATATCCAGCAATCGATTACAACGCGTCGTTCGACAAGAACGATTTCTGCAGACTGTCCGGCGACACTGCTGATTTTAGAAAGAAGTATCACGGTCTAGACGAATTGATGAGCAACCCTAACATGTCTCCCGGTGAATACGGTGTATCCCATGTTCGTATTCGACGTCAGTAAACAGAGTGAATGACTCAAGAGTAGCGTGTTAGACATTCAGATCAAGATGCAATTTGATAGGAACGTTCCGAGAAAAACCGAAGCCTTCGCCCTGGTCCTGTCGGACAGAGAATTACAATTCGAATCGGAGAGAAATAAGATGTCGATCATTCGATGAGAGATGAGTGTGTGAAAAAAAAAATTAATAAACGTTAAAAATGTGGATGTAAGATTAATTAAAAACCAAAATCTTGAAAACAAAATGAATGTTTCTAACACGAAAACAACAAATCATCACTACGACGTTAAAATGAAATACTTGGAAAAATGGATTCAAATTGAATATGAAGAACGTAACACAAAAAAAGGATGGAATAGTTGTGATTTTGACGAATATCGTTTAAAAGAAAAAGAAGAGTTTGATCTCATAAGATCTAACGAAGAAATTATAAAAAATACAATTTTAAAATGTCGCAAATGTAGGAAACGTCAAATAAAAATCGAATCTCAACAAACTAGATCTGGTGATGAACCAACAACCGTATTCGCAAAGTGTATAAATTGCAATCATAAATGGATAGAAAATTAAAAAAAGGATGCAATTTTAATCATCGTTATAAGTGACAAAAGGAAAACAAAAAAAAAATGAGATCTAAAGATGATCTCATTACTTTTTTTTTTTGTTTTTTTTTTGTTTTTTAATAATCACACATTATTTTTTTTAATTCATTATTTTCCACGCATTCACTGTTTGTTCAAAGGAACTAGTTCAATCAGTAGACTCACCACAGAAGTGGCGGCTTCGGGATTACTGGTTTTCGTAACGAAATTAATCCTATCTCCGGCGTTCACTTTGAGAGGCGTGCCAAACGTGCTAACATTCGCGTGTTGATTCTCAGTCTTTTCGACGCTGTATCTCTTACCGCTCTCTACACCATTCACCATGAGATTGACGACCGCTCTGTTATTCAAATCCGAGGAAGCCAGACTCATTTGAAGGATTTCACCTCCCAGCGGCATGGGATATCCCACCTGACCATGTTTCGATCCGCTACCTCCATTTCCGAAAGACCACTCAGCTTTTCCCTCATCTAAGGTGCCGGCCTCTTCGGCCCACACAGTGATCAATTGTCTAGCATATTTGACTTTCTCCACCACTGAAATCAGGGTGCAGGCATCCGTCATGTTCACGGGATCCGGTAGATTCGTGAACACGTGTCCACCCATGTCTAGTTTACCTTCCATGATGTCACCCTTTCTCCAGACCGAGTTGTCGTCCACGTACTTTCTACTGACCGCGCTGGAATCGAATTCGGGATCGTGACTGAGTCCGAATAAATTCTTACCGTTCATGTCGATACCACCCTCCATGGTTCCGCCAGATTGTTTGTTCAGGTAGAGATCGTCCACTTGTGATTCTAGGTATTCTTGTGATCATATCATGGCAGAATCCACGTAGCCCTTGTTGACTGCGGTTGAGTCCGCATCCGTGTCGACGACCTTCGACAGATTCAATATCTTGTTGAATCCCGCATTCAGATCTGATTTCATTTCTCGTCTGTCAGACTTTCTCTGTTCCAGATCTACGTAGTGTTTGGTCGCCACGTCCTTGGGATTCGTGGGAGTGGCCACGTTCGTTATCTTGTTAGAATTGGCGTTCAATTCCGAGTGCATCGTTTTCTGAACGTATCTATTTCTCAGATGTTCGCTGAATCTCGCGTGAGAGTCATCTGCATATTTCTTGGTCGCGGCATCGGTGGGATCTATGGGATTCGCAATGTTCACCAAACGTTTGGATTTCAGATCGAGATCGTCGGTCATGGTTTTATCCACGTAATTATCTAGCAGGATTCGTTCGAAATCGGCGTTCCCCCTGTCGACGTATTTTTAGTCGCAGCATCTGCGAGATCTATCAGCTCGGGAAGATTGTAGAGCTTCTTATCGTTCATGTTCAAGGTTCGTATCTCCGAACGTAACGTTCGTCCAAGTTGGCAACATCGTAACCATCATCGACTTCGAACATCTTCCTCTTCTTTCTTGGGTTGACTTTTTCGTCATCACTTCTACCAAATTTATCGACTGGCATGTTGTTTGTAGGATTTTTTGTTTTTAGAAAAATATATTCAAAACGCAGTTTATTAAAAATGAACTATGTTATTTTATTTTTCGTTTTTATTCGATTAAAATTTTTTTAAAATAATTTTTTATCTTTATATATACTATAAAAAAATCTCTCTCTAATGTAAATCATTGAGAATGTCTTGAAATCGATCTCCTTCAGACCATCTCTTGAGAACGTAGAGACACAGGTGACCGCAAAACACTTGATCTGGTGATTGCACTTGTTCCGTGTTGTAACGAACCATCGATTTGTTGAAATAGTTCTTTATTTCTTTTGGCGGCGAGATTCCGTAGCTGTCGAAATAATAATTTTTCTTCTTCCCGTTCTTGATCCACGCCACCCAGTGAGTGCCTTCACCCGATGAATCGTCTAGATTTAAAATTCCACATTCCGATTGTCGAGGCCTTCTCTTCGGCAAGGCATCTCTGGAAAACACGCCTAGAAAATCTTTGATTTTCAAATCCTTTGCCGCATTCAACATATCGATGTTGGATAGGGGTTCGTTAGGTAAGACGACACCTTCTATGGATATCTTTACTTTCTTATTCATAATGTGTATATATTTTTTTTATTTATTTTATTATAATTCACTAAAAAATGACGTTATTTTTTTTGTTTTTTTCTCTTTTTTTTTAAACTAACATTCTCGATGTCTCTATAATTTTCTATAATTTTGATTCCATCTAATTCCTCTTGATTTTCTGGACTCTCGATGTCACTATCGATTTCCATAATATTGAATCTGTCTAATTCCTCTTGATTTTCTGGACACTCGATGTTACTATCGATTTCTATAATTTTGAATCCATCTAATTCCTCTTGATTTTCTGGACACTTGATGTTACTATCGATTTCTATAATTTTGAATCCATCTAATTCCTCTTTATTTTCTGGAATCCTGTCATCCACAATCGTATCTGGAATCCAATCATCCACATTCATATCGTCTCTAATTAGATCTAAAGTCCAATGTCCGAGTGCTAAAGTGCTTATTTTATCGTCTAACACAAATCTCTTATCATCGTCGGCCGTCAGCAAAATCTTGTTGACTATTTAGGTATACAAGTCGTGATTTTTGCTTCGAATCGATTTCATAATCTTATACACTGGACCACTTCCTAACAGACAATCTTTATACTCTTGGAAAGAGATGTTTTTCTTCACCACGCACGCTTTAACTCCTTTGCACTTCTTGATCTCTTCATCATCTTCTAGACGATAAGCATACAGTTTGGGTCTCAAGCCCATGAATTCGACGATTTGTTTACCACCGCTCTCGTCCTTAAATTTACCCAACACCTTCTTGTTGTCGTTCGATTGAATGTTGGATGGGTGATCGACGGGATAATTGCTCGTGTCGAACCACTCAGCCACGTCCTGAGATATATCTGGGTAGACGTCTTTCATCTCTATCTCGTAAACTAAACTGTCCATGTCGGTGAACAGTAGTTTGGCTTTATCACCGAATTTTCGTTTGATGTAATCGTAGTGAAACTCGTACATCAATCGCTTGCTGACATCTAAGATAATCGGTCGGAGATAATACGGTTTGTCGAACTTTAGGTGCGTCTTTTGCATGTGAACGGCCACTAGATTTTCGTCGAATATGGTTCGGTGTTTGTAATTGGGTTTCGCCACTAATGTTTTAGCTTTTTTTCAGACGTGACGAGTCGAACGTCGGTTCTCTTCCTGATGTTTTCCATCGATTTACCGTACACGCAGTTGTTCATGAGTTTCAAAAAATCTTTTTCGAAATCGTTCTCAGCTCGAATTCTGAGATTCGTGTTGAGATCGATGTATTTTTTCATCCAAGGCTCTTCGTTGAATCGAATGATGCGATGTATGTTGACTAATTTCATCCCATAATCGACGTATTGTTTCAAATTCTCACTATAGATGACGTAGTTACGTTTGTTAAATAAATTGGGAATGAGTTTTTCCTCATCTCCCTCGTTTGGTTCCATTCGTTCGGGAGCCAGCGGATAATCGTTGTGTAGATCATGTAATTCTTCTGGATAGTTCAAATCGACTTCTAAAATGCAAGGATAGTCTCTCCATTTTTGCATCTCTTCCAGTTCCTTCACCCATTCGAAATTTCCAATCGGTAAAGGATGACTCATAGCCCAACCGTACAGATTATTAGCGTCCCAATACTGTATGTATTTAGTCGACCGTTTCAAATCGAAACCTTCTTTCCTGTAGGGATTGTTAGCCTCAGAATGTCTGTGGGAGATCATCGATATGCCACCTCTCGCAGCCCTTTCGAACATGAGCAACATGTCCACGTCAGATAATAATTCCAATTGGACTTCGGTGGTCGTCAACAGAGCGTCCCACGCCAGACCGGGTGCGGTGAAATACCAAGCGGGATCCAGATCGTAATTTCGACAACAGACGTCTCGAAAATTTTCGAACACGTCTGCCAAGAGTAGAACGTCGGTCTTCAGATAGAGATCGTGATAATCTCTCATGGTTTTCATATCGAATGATTTCCACACGTTTTTAGCATGTTCGTAATTCTCGTCGGAAATGTCGGATTCATATAATTTCGAATAAAAATCTTCTTTCGAAGGTAGTGCGGTGTCTTCAAATCTCTTTAGATCGTTCATGTAATCATAAGGATAGACTCCTTTCCTCAACATCACGTCTACTCGTTCTCCAAAATGTTTGCTCATGATTTTAAATTTATCCTTGCTCATGTTATCAACTAATTTTTCCAGAGCGGTCGACATGAATTTAAAACTGTCGATGAAACGTATGACTCTACGAATGAATTTCGTTTTTTCTTCCAACGTCTCTCCGTCGATTACTCTTTTCTCCTCCATGAGCTTCCATTTCGTGAAGGAAATGTATCTTTCTTCGCTGTTTGCGATGCAATTTAATTCTTCGTGTGAGGTGCTGAGATTTTTCATGAACAGATGACTGTCGTAACCCGAGAGATTGTGAAACATCACCGGATAGAAAACGGTGTCTTGATATTTTAAATTACACTTGCTGTGAGCCGGACCGTGATACAGACCCGTGTAATGATCGTGGTCTCTGACCTTCCTATTTTCCTTCGAATTCTCGTCGAACGATTGTTTGCATATGTGACATTCGGTGGCTCTGTTATTTTCGTCCTGCTGCTCTCGCGTGATGATCATTTCTGCCGGAGTTTTGAATTTATCGTATAACATTTGAAGTCTCCATTCTAACTCTTCCACGAACCTTTGAGCCACATCGTCGTCTTCATACTGTTTCATTTAGGTGAAGGGACCCATGTCGTGTTGCGAGTTGAAAGCGCATTTCATGTAAATGCAATAGCCCGAAGGTATGTGTTTTTGATATCTTTCGACATAACTTTGAAGAGCGTTGGGTTGACAGGAACTCATTTTCGCGGTGAAATATTCGAAATCGGCGTACACGACGAATGGTACTTTTAACCTTCTATTGTGATTTTCAAACTTCATGATGGTGTTGGGTTTGGGCATTTCGACGGCGACACCTTGATTTTCGTTGCAATATTCCTGATGTTTCACCAACGAGTCTTCACTGTGAAACACGTTCATGCAATTGTAACATAAAGAAATCTTTCTGTTATGATTATTATTTTGTTTCAACAGTAATCGGCTCTGATGTTTAACCCAACAATAATGACGATTGTCACCATTCGAAATCAATAATAAAATAATCATCTTTTCTCTTCCGAGATACGAAGTCAGTCTGAGAGGATAGATCTTTCATTTTTCGTCGTCGTATCCAAAGACGTTCACCGCTACGGTGGGATTTTGAGCCTCGAAACGTTCGATGTGTTTTAACTCTGTTGGAAAAAACACTCCGGTGATTTTTAGAAGTTACCTTGTAAGAAGAAACTCTTTCGAAGTTCATTTTGACAGGGTATAAAGTGGAAGTGACTGCCCATTTAAAACACTGATCATCTTTATTTTTCACGTTGACCACGGCATGTTTTTTTGCTAGGAAATACGGTAATTTCACGTAGGAAGACCCTTTCAACAAATCGTTTTTAGTTATGTGAATTTCGAGTTTCAACACCTCATCGAACGTCCAATTACTACCTTCATGTTGATAATTCGCGAGAGACGTCAACATCTTGTCTTTCGTCTTTTCGAAAATGTCCGATAAATCTGAACCTCGAAATACGGGTTCGATGTTAGATCTGAAATATGCATTTTTCACGATGCTCTCGCCAGACTTCACGTCGATTTTATTCATCACGCAATGGAGTATCATCTTAATTTTTAGTCCCACATTCATGTATTTGCAAAACAAATCCAATACTTTTTTCTTCACCCGTTCCATGAACAATTTCGGATCGATTTTCTTCAATGAGGGGACCACGTCAAAAGTTTTAAAAATACCATTGATCGCACTCTCCCATTCCACGGACTTCGATTGAAATAGTTCCGCGGCGAGTCGTGCTAGATATTCTTCTCCTTTCCCTTCGTCTATTGCTCGTTGAAGTTCGCTCGATATATCTCGTTTGCCTAGAATCTGATGTGCATCACTCGTTTTCGTTTTAGTTTTTCTTTTCTTTTCTTTGGAAACTTGAAGTTCTTCTTCACAACGGCTTTTCGTTTAGTCGTCTTCTTATTTTTCACAATCGAAACGTTTTTGTTTTTTTTCGATGTCGGCATTTCGATTCCTTTTACTATCTTTTTCTTTTTCTCATTTTTCACAACCGATGCATTTTTTGACGTCGTTGCTATCGGCATTTCGATTCCTTTTACTATCTTTTTCTTCTTCTTCTCATTTTTCACAACCGATGCATTTTTTGACGTCGTTGCTATCGGCATTTCGTTTGCCTTTCCATCGTTTCGCAAATGTTTCTGTATGACTTCAATCTTTTTTGATTTAGTTCTATGATTTCTGAAATGTGAAATTTTTAATAGTTTACAAATCTTGTTTAACTGAGGTATGGTTTTCTCATTTAAATTTTCCAATTTTTTATCTGTTTGTTTCATTTTGTAAGAATATATTTTTTCCGAATTTTGTATTTAAATAATTTGTTTAAAAAGTTTTGTTTTTTTGCTCTTTATATAAAAAAAAAAGATTTTTTTTAAATTTAATTTTTTTCTTTAATATGTTTTTTATTCAAAACAATTTACGATCATATCAAAAAAAATTTTCACATTAAAGAAATTAAAATTAAAAAAACAACTTTTTTTATATATATATAAAGAGCAAAAAAAAAAAAACTTTTTAAACAAATTATTAAAATACAAAATTTAAAATATACATTATTTGCAAGAATTCGTAAAACAAAAAAAACTAAATAATCGATCATGATGACAACATCCACGATGGAATCTCGACATAAACGTCGACGTTGTTTAATAAGTCGTTATTCTCCAAAAAACCAAGAAGAAAAAAATCATAATTTATATTTACGCGTTTCGAAAGAAAACGATACGATTTGCGATAGAAAATCGAATCGTAATACTATTAGCAAACAAAAATTAATCGACAATGTCGTTCGAACTATTAAAAAAGAAGAAGAAGGTTCAAGACAAATAGAACTCTTATGACTTTTACGCGAAGTCTCGCACGAGGTTCAAAACAAACTTCCGCGAAGCAGACGCGAAAAAACAACTTTTTATATATATATATAAAGAGAAAAAAACTTTTACAAAAAAAATTTTTCACATTAAAGAAATTAAAATTAAAAAAACAACTTTTTTTTTTATATATATATAAGAAGCAAAAAAAAAAAACCAAAACTTTTTTTAAACAAATTATTAAAATACAAAATTTAAAATATACATTATTTGCAAGAATTCATAAAAACAAAAAAAAACAAATAATCGATCATGAGGACAACAACACCTAAAAGATGCGGATTGAAATTGAAACGAGTCGAAACGTATAAGAAATTCGGTCATAAAATCTATAGATTACAACGACACGATCCCATTGAATTGAACAAGGTCGAGATGAAGGGCTTAGAGTATAAATACGACAGATATAAGATGCCTTTGAAATTGGACGAAGCCGCGCTCGATTTGATTTACGAGTACCAAAGCGATCTGCAGAACATCGTCATCGCCGAAGATAGAGAATTCGACAAGGACGATTTGTCGTTGCCCTATGGAAATTACATATTTCCAAACATCTCATTCGAACTCGTGAAGAAATTGGGTGGTGAGAGCGAGTTGACCGATGTAAAAAAACTCAAAAGAGTAAAGATAAACATTCAACACGTTTTCGAAAAAGGAGAAAACACGAGTGTCAACATGCTAATAACAGACTTGGAAATATAAACAATAGAGTGATTGATTTTTTGCGAAGAAGAAAGAAAAAAACGTGATGAGATCATCTTGAAAACATGAGTGTCAACATGCTAATAACGAGCTTGGAAATATAAACAATAGAGAGATTGATTTTTAGCGAAGAAAAATGAAAAAAAAAGTAATGAGATCATCTTTAGATCTCATTTTTTTTGTGTTTTTTTTGTTTTCCTTCTTCTTCACTATTACCATATATTATAATAACGTTTCCTTTTTTCTCAATTTTCAGTGTCGATTCTTTTTCTTTTTTTCTTTTTTTTTTGTGATATGATACGTTTATAACAACATTTTTGTTTATCCGAATCATAATTATGAACGAATGTTGTGCATCTCTTGGTAACACTCGCATCATCACCATTCTCTTCAGAAGGTAGTGGTGACGGTGGAAAGTGTCTCATTCCCAACCATCTATCTCGCGCTTTATCTATCTCTTTCATCAGTTCTTTCCTTAGATATCCATCATTAGCGTCTAACCATTTTTTTGTTTTTTCGCTCTCTGTTTTGCGATATTCGTCATTATCGTCAAATTGTTTCTCCACCTTTTCATCCAGGTGATAAATTTGTTTCTCCACCTTTTTACCCATTTTAAATATATTATTTTATACTTTCTATGATTTATATTTTATATAATTTTACATTATAATAACATATTCAAAATCGGTATGTTCTTAAACGGCGAATTCTCACCGAGCAACAAACCCTTGCCAAGTCGCTCAACGTTCTGTCCACTCTTCAGATAGAGACTGTTTCCTCTCAGAGAGTTGCCACCTCTAACGGGTTCTAGATACAATCCTTTACCGCTGTTGTCTACGTGGACGCGACACATGGCTCCTCCCTTCTTCAAAAACAGTCCGCTGCCACCCATTAATTTCTCAACTGCTGAATTAGCGAGTCCCGTGAGAGCTCCCATGCCGAGATTCTTTCCGAGAAAGGGTAGTGCCTTTGCGGCGAAGGGTAATGCTTTTGCGGCGATTCCTGCCAATAGCAGTAGGAAACCACCTTTCATTCTCAAATTGTATCTCAATTGAGCGGGACTCAATCTCACCGTCAACCCTCTTCCATCGTGAATCGCTTTCTCCATCCTTTTGATTTGACTTCTGGTACAGGCGATCGAATCCTGACCGCCTCTCGTCAGATCTTCGTGAGTGAATTTGAATCTCACCGCCTCGCGTCGAGTTGTTAACGCTCTCTTAAGTTTCTTCCTCTGTCCTGCGGATATGTTCACGTTTTTAATCACGTATTCTGTCATAATTCTGTTTTTTTTAAATATATTTACTTCAATTGTTTCTTGTTTAATAATTATATTAAAAATAATTTTGTAAAATTAATATTGCGTTTATTTTATTTTTGTTATCTATATATATACACAATATTTTTTTTTTTTTGCTTTTATATTTCTCTTATGTGAAATCGTATCGTCACCCTCTCTCCGCGAAGATCTAACAGTTCACCATTTTGATCCGTCAACGTGGTTTTGAGACTATACAACGTGTCTAAAATCACTGGTAGATAAACTAAATTTTGAGGTCGCTCCACGATCTTATAACCCGGCAACACATTTGGAAAGAAGGAATAGATCGTCGGTTGAGCGCTACCATTCACGTAGCTTCCAGCAATCACGTCCACGTTCATCAGAATGCTATTGACTGCGAGAATGTCGACCGTATTTTCAGATGCCGCGTGGCCTCGATACATCTTTCAATCGAATCCCAACATCTTGCCTATAGAATCGTCCGTGTTGAAATCCACTCGAAAATTATCTTCCAAATCCAACATCGTCTGTAAGGTATTAGGATTGGGAGCGAGACTTGTTGCTTCCCTTCCCATCCGTCTTCATTCGCGTCTGAATGTAATTGTTCAAATCATCTATGTCGTAACTCCCTTTGGGAATTCGAATCTCCAACCAATCCACTCCGTCGGAATACTTGAACGAGTTATTCTTTTCGGTGACGTTGGAAAAGGAATAATAAGTCTCCAGATTCACCAACGCCATCTCGTATCTTTTCTCTCTATTCAATTTGATGGAAGGTTCGAATTTCGTAGCAAATCGAGTCGAATCACCACTCACCACAATTTGAATGGATTGTTTTGCAGCCGTATTCTCGGCTATCCGTTCTAACAATTCTCCATGTTCGAACATTATATTTAATTTTATTTTTTTTTTATTCAAAACTAATTATTTGAAGATTTATTATTTTCTAAATTTTATTTTCACGCTCTATCTTATTATCATCAGAAACATAAAACTTGTCGAATCCGCACCGATATTTTCTGAGATTAAATTCGCTTGTCAAATTGATCACGACGAAATTGTAAAGTCCACCATCCCAAACCCTCTTGCAGAATCTCCTGAATTCCGCCACGCTCATGTCGTTTGCGACGTGATCGCCGTAGATGTGATTGAGATTCTTGAGATCTTGGCGAAAGAGACATAGAAAATTAGCGTTCTCCCTATCGTCTGTCTGGGCAATCGAAAATAATTCTGCGACAGGTAGAAACAGTCCACGTTGCTGTGTCGACCCCTAACGTAATACGATTCGCATCGGTTCTGTCTCTCCAAAAGCAGATCGTCGAAAATCATGAGATTCTTATCTTCCGATTTCAGTTCTCTAGGATCCGGAACGTCGCTAGCGTTCTCATAAAATCGACACTCGACATTCAAAGATGCATTTCTCTTTATCAGTTCCATCGCCGCACCGTCCAAAATGGTCGAAAGTGGAGCTTCACTCTTGTCGAATTCCTCCCTACTCTCAAAGATTCTGGCTATGATATCTTTTGGCAATCTACGATCCATGCACTCTCGAAGCAATCTGTATTCGGGTTGAAACAAGCTCTTCCCAAACACGAACAATCTGTCGTAATCCAACCAGTCGGGTCGAGACAACAGATTCATCAACAGATTGGTCTTTCCACAATTCGATTTTCCCACTATCAAGCCTCTTATGCTTTTGGGAAAGAACTCGTTATTTGACCTCTTGGTCGCGGCGTCGTTCCAAGACATATCTTTAATGTTCATCTTTGTTTTATTTTTTTTGTTTGTTATTTTAGATTCTTTTCAAACGCAAATTTTTTATGTTTTTCAAACTCAGTTTTTAATGTTATTATTTATTTATATCACACCGTCGCGAGTTCTCTTCAATCCAGATCCACTCGTCATTTTGGCTAAATCTTGTATGGGTACCACAGCATCCTTAAAATCTTTCCAACTTTTCGGCGTTCGCTCTAACGCAGCTCGCTTCGCCGGCGGACTGATCAACTTGTCGATCAACGCGTCGGCTGCCCTCTTGCCAGCCACAGAAGCTATCCTACCACTGGCTTCGGAAGCGGCTTTCTTACCAGCATCCAAAGCCGTCTTCTTACCGACCTCAAATGCAGTCGATGCGAGTTTTCTACCCGCATCGCTCGTGAACGCTCGCATTATAGAATCGACGATGCCAGAACCGCCTTGAACGTAAGTTCTGACGTATCCCCTGTTCGTTATCACCAACATATTTTATTTTTATAATATATTTTTGTTTTTTTTCACTGGTAAATCATTTTGTTGTTTTTAAATACTTTTATTATTCTAGTGTAAAAATTTATTGTTTTATTTTTGTTTGTTTGTTTGTTTCTCTCTACTTATTATAGACACATCAATCCTTCAATTCGTTCATCAGCCTTTTATAGTGGTTTTTATTCAAAACCTTCTGTCTTAACAATTCATCAGATATAGTAACTATCTGATTAACTAATCCTGTGTTACCAGCCCGTCTGCTCGCCATCAACAAACTCAATCTCTGAGACAGAGCGTCAGAATCGCTCGGAAGAAAAGTGGTTTTCACCCCTTTGCCAGTCACCGATTCAATGAACTTCTTGTTCATATCCCATATGGGTTTCACCACTTTCGTCCACTTGTAACCTCTGTTGGCTTTGGGTCTCGTCTCTCTGGCATCGTTATTTCTCTTCATGGCGTGGGTCTGAACCAGAATGTTGCCGTAATTGTCGAAATCCTGATCTGTGTAATCGCTAGGCTTGTCGTAAAGGAGCAATCTGCGCATTCCATCAGTCAATTCATATCTGTTCGAACCCACGATCAATTCATCATCGCCAATATCTACTTCTGTGTCTCCTACAAAAATCCTTCCCCCCGAATCCTTATAAAATCCATACAACTGATCTCTCTTACCGCCATCATCATCAGACGATGCGACGCTACTAGTGGTGATAGTCGAAGCTGTATCATCAGACTCGCTCTCTGTTTGAATTCCCGTGGGAACATAATCTGGTGTAGATTGAACGGAATACCGATTTCCAAAACTAAGAGGCAACGAAACCATTCTCAAAGAACTCTCCTTTATGGGTCTCAATTCTTCGACTATCTCCTTCCTGCTTCGCTCTTGACCCTCCGTCACGGGTTTAAATATTTTTGTGGCTTCGCGTTTGAGTTCCATCTCACCAAGACGTCTGCTTCTATCAGCTGACTGCATGCCCTTCTTAGCATGCTCAAACTCTTCTAAAATTCGATCTCGGTGTCTAGAATCCATCTGTAAAAACATCTTTCGTTTTTAATTGTTTTATTATTTTCAAAATTAAATGTTTAATTATATTTTTATGTTTTAAGTAATAAAAGTCTTTCCGTCTTTAATCTAAACTAAAAATATTCACATCTCAACTGACTGTTGATCGAATTGGTGAAGTTTAAAAATACGTTTAAGCAGTACATGACAAACCGGTTTCTGATTTAACGCATTTTGACAGTAGTTTTACATTTTGTCGAAAGATTTCCATTCACATATCAAAGAACCATTCACTCAGTGTCGAATTAAGAGAGAATCCCTTTGATGACTGTTAAAACAGTTTCAACACACAAAAGAAAACTAATTTTAATGCTGAGAACTTATTCATTTTCAAATCTCTCTCTGATTGCTATCATGAATGTATTAAAAATTTTACCACTCAAAACCTAATTGAGCGGAAAATTCGTTTAAACATTCCGCTAAGTGTTTGACTCTTTTGAACGAATGCTTAAAAGTCAATTTCTCTTCTTTACATCAAGACAAAACACGAATATCTATTACAGATCATATTTTTATCGACTCTTTCGAACATTATCCCCTTGTACTCAATTTCTCTTCGTCACATCAAGACAAAACATGAATATCTATAATACAGACCATATTCATAATCGACTCTTTTTGAATGAAAACCTCATTCAGTCATAACGATAACATGTGTTAGTTTTTACTTCAGGAAAACGTGACAGCGGGTTTGCGTATTTCTAACACACCGACAACACTCTTCGTTCAAAACATTTCCATAGATCACCTCGCAATAACGTGCGCCAGTCTTACTTCGAGAAACGCGACAGTGGGTTTGAGAATTCAAACATCACCTCTTCACGCGAGTCGATTTCAGACCTAAAATCCGCAAGCGGATCTCCGTGTACGCCTCCATTGGGTTTCAGTGTTAAAATCGTGTACGGATGCGGATTGTTAGAATCGGCGAGAGGATGATTTAGAAACGACAAAACGTTTTTCTGCTCGCAATTTAACACTGAATCCTATGGGGGAAACTCACTTGCCGATTTCAATCGAAACGGTACATGTACTGTATGTAAAATTTCATGCGTTTTTTTGGCATTCTTGGATACAATCAGTGATGTTTGAATTCTCAAGGGGATTCTAACATCACCCTAAAAAACGTTAAAATCGTGTACACGTACACGATTTTAACACTAAATCCTATGGAGGTGTACATGTACACGTACACGTACATGTGCGTTGATGGTTGAACTCTCAATTATCACCTACTCTTGGGCAAAATATAAACGTAAACAAAGTTGTTACGGCAATAAGGAAGGCCAAAGCGTCGTATCTATCTAATGTTCAGACCACACTGAATAGCAATAACACCCCCTCTTCCTTGTGGTGGAAGACTCAAAAAACACTTATCAGTAGTAGTAAAGTGGTAGGTATTCCAACAATTATCGACTTAAATAAAGTATATTTCTCAAGTGTTGAGAAAGCAGAGGTGTTCAATGAATACTTCTGTTCTATTTCAACAGTTGATGATTCGAAAGCCTCCCTTCCTGATTCAGTACCCCAGGCTTCACGAGTTATTGATAGTATCACTCTCCAATGTAGAGAAGTATATGAAGCAATAAAGTCGATAAAGGTGCCTAAAGCATCTGGTCCCGACCTTGTAAGTCCATGTAAATCCTCCATGTGTGAGCCTCTTCTAATATTATTTAATGTGCTCTTGAACAACTCTTACTTTCCCTCAATCTGGAAACGAGCAAATGTCTCCCCGATTTTGAAAAAACAGGCCTCAAATTCAGTTACTAATTATCGCCCGATATCATTGATTAGTTGTGTAGGTAAAATATTTGAAAAAATGTGTTTTCAAACGCTTGTGGCAATTTCTGACTGACAACAATGTCCTTACTCAATTCCAATCCGGTTTTACACCTGGTGATTCAACTGTCCTCCAGCTGACTGACATATACGATGAATTCTGTCGAACGCTTGATGAAGGCAAAGAAGTTAGGGTGGTCTTCTGTGATGTCAGTAAGGCCTTCGACAAGGTTTGGCATGTTGGACTTATCCATAAGCTGATGAAAATTGGTGTCTCGGGTGAACTTTTGTTGTTCTTAAAATCGTACCTATCGGATAGGTCGCAACGAGTTGTGCTAGGGTCGGATGCATCTACTTGGAGAACCATTAATGCTGGTGTACCACAAGGTTCGATACTTGGACCTTTACTGTTCCTTATATATATTAATGATGTAACCGAAAACTTACTCAGTAGCATACGGCTATTTGCAAATGATACTTCCCTGTATCTAATTGTAGAAAATCCAGAGCAAGCCTCGAGATTAATCAACCATGACCTTGCCACAATAGAACTTTGGGCTAAGACCTGGTTGGTTGAGTTTAATCCCAGTAAAACTGAGAGCATGCTCATATCACGTAAATGCACCCCTACTGCCCACCCACTTCTATTCCTAGGTGATTCGCGGATATCCGAAGTCAATAATCATAAACATTTAGGAGTTATATTAAATAGCACATGTTCATGGAACGATCACATTGATCATATCTGCTCTAAAGCCTGGTCCCGCTTAGACCAACTGAGGAAGCAGAAATTTAATCTCGATCGCAGCGTGCTTGAAAAAATATACTTTGCCTTCGTTAGGCCTATACTAGAATACGCTGATGCTGTCTGGGATAATTGTTCAGCAGCTCAAGGTGCCGAGCTGGAGAAAATACAGATCGCAGCCGCTCGGATCGTTACCGGGGCAACTGTCAGTTGTAGCAAGTCTCTGCTTTATTCCGAAACACGTTGGGACTCTCTACAAGACAGACGCCGCAAACATAAGCTATTGCAGTATTTCAAAATGTATCACCGCATGTCGCCTTTATATATTGCCAATAAAGTTCCCCCAATCGTCTCATCAGCAAATCTATCGCTTAATCTCCGGTCATGTCATAACCACAGAGTTCCTTTTTGTCGGACTCAGTTGTATCGGTCGTCTTTTATTCCGAGTGTCACTAATGAATGGAACAAATTGCCTTCATCTGTCCGCGAGAACTCATCACTGATCAATTTCAAGACTTTCCTAAATGCTGGAAATCAGCGACCACCTGCGTTTTACATTGGCGCGAAATCACCAGCAGCCCAAATATATCACTGCAGGTTACGATTGCATTGTAGTAACCTTAACTCTCATTTATATGACAATCATCTGTCACCTACCCCATTCTGTCAGTGCGGGATGTGCGAGACACCACAGCATTTTTTCTTACACTGTCCAATGTACTCAGATGTCCGTAATAGTACTATCAACCATCTGCCATTTACTGTAAATATATCGACACTTCTTTTTGAATCTGAATTTTTGAATATTCGGGAAAGCCATCTTGTTTTTGAAGTGGTGCATGACTTCATTTTGTCAAGTGGACGTTTCTAGGCTGCTAAGAATTAAACCACCAGGTACGACTACTACTATATGACGAATTTACCGCCAATCCTATAATCTTGCTTTCCTTTCCGTTTTCTTCGCATGGATCACCATCAAGGCTGCTTCCGTCTCACTTCTCATTGGCAGTGCTTCCGCTACTTAATTGCGAGTGTCTTGAATGCGAAGGCAATGCATTGTGCTTTCAAGCTGGCATCCTCTGTTTTCTATTGCTCCTTTTCTTCATACGGTACCTTCTTTTCACCTTTTCCTTCATTCACAAGCAAGGTTTAAACAATATCATGTGCCGCCGCCTGGTAGTTTGACTCCATGTGCTTACCTTTCTTCGACTAGAATTACCACCAACTTTCTCACCGGTTTTGTTCAGGGCCGGGGTATCGTGTCCTCGCACTCGAGGTTACGTGGTAGTGTTGACAACGATGCTGCCAAATCAAATCTGAATGACCTCTCGGGTATTTGCTCCTAGGCCTACATTCTTAGGGCCTACAGGCAGCTCTCGCTGTGTGCATGGATGCTGTGCCCCGGCTTGGCACGTGGCTGATGATCATGGTTGCGACCGACCACAGTCCATGTGTTCCAGGCGGCGATATATGAGTCCATCTACTATATTATACCACCTTTTGTGTAAATTTCTGAATGACTTCGGGAGATGACAAACATAAGCTCCTAGCTTTCTGTCAGATCCCCCATTACATAATAATATGGGTTTGTTTTTTTTTGTTAGTATATGTTATATTCTTCGTGTTCTCTATATATATTGTCACTTTTATTGGTGTTTAATATTGTAACATATTGCATACTTATTGAATAAATATTGTTTAAACTAAAAAAAATTGGTCATAACTTTCGGTGCCCCTCCCTGCCCCATCCCCACCCCGCACACTTTTTTAAACCTGACGAGGACTTCCGCCATAAAACGTACCCCTAATAGACCCATTTTGGGCACTCTGGATGGCCCCATATCATTTCTCTAGCGGACAGACAGACAGATCAAATTTGGGTAATCTGCTGGGGGGACTGGTCTTGATTGGAGTTGATTAGGTTCAAATTACTGTCTAATAATCCATGTTTGCCTCCTCCTATATAAACAATGTAGATGCATTTGGCATTCGTGTAATAAGAAAAATGTCCTATATTAGACTTAAAATACAAAGATAAAGTATGTGGGGCACAGTGGATCAATACTCACGTTGATCCACTGTGCCCCTATCCACTCTGTCCCAACGTACCCCCTGCATACAAATGGGTCATCTCCATAGAATGGTTATATATTAGTAGCAAGACATGCATCTAAAAACTTTGTCAATATTGCCTCTTAACAACAGTATGTGTTGAAAAAGTTTGCACAAGTTTAGCTATTCAACAGAACAAAAGTTCTGGTGTCATAAAAATTTACTTTTGGTATCTTAAAACAAACTTTACCTTATAAAATCTGTAAAAGCCTTGGAACTTGAATTGTTGATCAAAATTTACATTTGGTGTTTCTGTGCACTTATACTGATGACATCACATGGGTGTTTCCTCCAAGCTGTTTCTAAAAAAAGTCAATGATCCACTGTGTCCCGTGATCCACCGTGCCCCACTCTCCCCTACCAGTCACAATATATCCATAATCCAAGAGAGAGAGCCCGTGAAATAGCCAAAACAGTATATATTGACTATTTCACGGGCGCCCGTGAAATAGCCTGTTGACTATTTCACGGGCGCCCGTGATATAGTCAATATATACCGCTTTGGCTATTTCACGGGCGCCCGTGAAATAGCCACTGCCCCCTTAATTATAGTTACCAACCCGGGTCGTTACGTTCAGTGTCGTTTTTCCTAGAGTCTTCAACTCACTTAACGCAACCGGACTTCTCAATAAAATCTCAATATTTAAATAGGGTGGAGATGGCCTTACCTGCCCAACGCCATCCCTGGTCCACCTGAAACCGTTCTTCGTGCATTCCAGCCCTTGTTTTATATTTTGTTACTAATTAAACGTTAATTTATATTAACAAATAAATCATTGTTAATAAATGGACCGTGTAAAGATTTTCGTTTTGGAAATTACTTTACCGTGCCTTTCGACAGACATGTTTACTATCATCGAGAGCGCCATCAGACAACAATCTATTTGGGACGAAACGTCCAGGGACGAAGACGAATTAGAGTCATCATCTGTTAACGATGATTACCTGCGGTTGAACAGGACTATGGGAAGACATTCGCCTCCATAATGTTTCGGAGATTTGCAACTGCTCAAAGACTTTACTTTAACGGTACAAGACACCGACAGAGTTCTTTGTTTTTAGAACCACGTACTGTTTGATCCATTATCATTTCGCGCAGCAATCAATGTCCACGAGATAAAATACATTGTCGAAACGAAAATCTTACCACGTGTGGGCTTCTGTATTTTTCCACTTCACATATCATTATCAACGGATTCAACCTTCGGCTTCGTCCCCATCCAGTGAGGGTGAGACCGACTTTTTCCAAATTTCGTCAAAATAAGAATGTGCTATGCAAATTGTTGTTCCAAATTATCCCTCGATCTTGACAGAATAGTTCACAAACCTCTTATGGATGGGGACGAAGTTTTTTGAAAAGCTGATCCTTGGCTAAAAGTAAAGTAAAGATCAATTTATGGGTTGGGCCTGGGGAGAGGTGCCGGAAGTCGAGCCAGGCAAGAAGGATGGTGTACCATTTGACCACAGGTGCAGTCCCGTCCTGTCAAAAAATATCTAATGTAAAACCGAATATTAAGGGGCTATATAAGTAATGGAATTTTGTTTATTTTGAAAATTCTCACCTCTGATATTCCTTCTGTTCAAATTAAATATACACAAAATGTACATCAAAATGAAGATTGAGATGTATAGAACACGAGACACATGTGTAATCCTTCTAAGCAGCTTTCATTTTTGACAAATTCTTATTCCGTTACGTTAAGTGCCGTAGTAAGGAAGTAATAATGATCTTCCGAGCATGACGGCAAATTGACAAAATTTTATATATAACCATTCGCTCTCTTGAAAGTCCAATGTACTAAGCATAATCAATGATGCGTTGAGCTCAGTTTGGTTGGATCTCTCTCTCTCTCTCTCTCTCTCTCTCTCTCTCTCTCTCTCTCTCTCTTCTCTCTTTTTGTATACCTCCATTTCATGTTTAAACAATATTTTACATAGTGCAAGCAACTACCTGCAATTTTTTTCAGATTTTCTCGGGAGACAGCTTAACATAAGCTTATAGCTTACTGCTGAATCCCACAACATACAACTTGTACATCAACTATGTTGAATACCTTTATGCATACACCTGTATCACAAGTCTCCATGAACATTATGTAATTATCATTTACCTGTATCTATTATATTATAATTCATGAATAAATATTGTTTAAACTAATCAATGATCCTTTGCACTTCCCTGCCCCTGGGTACATCGGAGATGGAAAAATGTGTTATTTGTATGTGTCATGAGCAGTCATACAGTACGTAGAGAGTGTATTATCACTAAATCACCCACAGAGTGGAGATTCCACCCAAGCAATAATTGCAGATTTGTTGCAAAGCATAACCAGCACAAGCAAAGTTTCAACCAATGGATCTCCGGGTTAAAACCGGACGGTCCATTGGCTGAAACATTGCTTGTGTTTTTTGTCGATATGTACAAAATTTGAAAGTTACAGCATGGGTGATAACTCCACTCTGTGGGTGATTTAGTTACAATCCACTGTCCACGTACTGTACCAGTGGAAATGTAGTATCTTCACTTCAGCAACTCTACCCTTGTAAAAAAGTACCTGTGGTATTGTGCCAAAACACCATTGTAAACCATGGTGTGCCATCATGTTTTGGGTGTTTTTTTATTAAGGGCAAACATAGATTTAGGAGCAACTGGGGAACATGATTGACAAGGGAAATGGGTCGGGACCTGGAGAATATGTTTATCTTGAGGAAACCATATATGTACAAGGTTAAAATCCAGGCTTTTTGAGGGGCCAAAATTCTGTCCAATTCCCAATGCAAAATAGGATTCTCCAGGATTTCCCTGATTGCCTAGTACCTGTGTTCCATGATATAACCCTCTCCAATATCTTCCCTGGGGAAGGATGTACTCGGATATTTCCCCACCCAGGATACCAGTACTCTCCCCCTAGCTCCTCCCCAACAAAGAAAAAAAAATGTACATGAGAATAAAGGTTGAACATTTTATTTACTGAATTCTTATCAAATTAACATTGAAAATAAAAGTGCAACCATTTGGAAAAAAGAAATACTAGTAGGTTTTATTTACACACTCACCCAGCCATGTGAAAATCTCAAGACAACACAGAGGGAAAAACATGTTCATTGAATGCAAAACCATTAAATAACAACTAGTGAATTAGAAATAGATAATCTTCAGACCTTTCCAGCAGTTGTTTAGATTTTTTGGGACAGGTTGAGGAGGGACAAGATGTCCAGGCCTGGGTATGTTCCCACTCACCTACTCAAAAACTTGGCATCCATTTTGAAAAAAATAAGTAGGTTTTTATTATATTTTAAACCACCCAAAACTTAGTCCAGACAGTGGTTGCAAAAGTCCTATGAATGTCCATGAGAGTTTGACAAAGTTGAGGGAAATGTTCAGGCCTGGTTATCTTCCCCATCCCACCCATGTCATAATTTATAGAAAATATAAAAAAAACACTTACTTTTCATTCAGTGCTATTCCATTAAGTAACAGTCAATTAATCTGAAATAGATATATCTTAGAACAATTCCAGCAATTTTGGGGACTTTTTTGGACCAGCTGAGGTGGGGAAGATGTCCAGGGCTGATATCTGCCTCCTCACCAACTCGAAAAACTTTGCAACCATTTTCAGGGACGGATCCAGGAATGTTTGGGGACACCTGTTTTTCAAATGAGGATGCTCCCAAATAAATTGAGATGTTTTAATACAGATGATTAGACCACTGTTTATTTATTGGAGTTTAATGACACTTTAGACAGCCAGGGTCACCTTGTGTCAGATAGTTTTGCAGGAGGACGAAGCCGGAGAACCCAGAGAGAGCCACCGAGCAACGGTAAGCAACTGTCAGACTCCCCAACATAGTAACTCCACACAAGCAGGGTTAGCATTGGTTGAAGACAAGTTCACCATTGACATGCAGTACGCCTTAGTACAGAATGCCACCATGCTTCCATGTGGGCAGTTGGGATTAAGAGTCTTTCCCAAGGACACAATGCGGTTGCTGCAGGTGGGATTCGAACCGAGGACCTCTCGGCTTGAAACCTGCATCTCAACCTACAGAGCCACCACGACATAGTAACTCCACACAAGCAGGGTTAGCATTGGTTGAAGACAAGTTCACCATCGACATGCAGTATGCCTTAGTACAGAATGCCACCATGCATCCATGTGGGCAATTGGGATTAAGTGTCTTGCCCAAGGACGAAGTGCGGTTGTTGCATGTGGGATTCGAACCGAGGGCCTCTTGGCTTGCAACCTGCATCTCAACCTACTGAGCCACCACGATCCAGATCAGACCACTGCATATGTCTTGAAGTGCTTTTTCTTCAAATCCAGTTGAATGATATTTTCCTGCATGAATTTGCAAACCTTGGGGTTCCAGAGTTTGGGCACCATACTTGTAACAGGTACCAAATTGGCTCTGGATCCATCCCAAATTTTGAAAAATTAAATAGCTTTCATTTACATTTCCACCCATCCATAACCAAATACAAACAGCGGCTGCCAAAGTCCATTGAATGTCAGTGGGAGTTTTAACAACATTGAGAGGGAAGTTGTCTAGGCCTGATTCACCCCCATCCATAGCTCGGAATATATATAAAACATGGAAGATGACAACTTATTGACAAGTTGAAATAGGAGAAGATATTCAGGCCCGGTCATCTTCCGCCTCATCAACTCAAGAAATATAGCAACCATATGAAAAAATATAGCTCTAGTTTTATTTTTTATTTTTAAATTTTTAACCAACCATGACAAGTCCGACCAGTGACTGCAAAGATTCCATGCATGCCTGCGGGCCTTTGACAAGGTTGGGAGGTTGTCCAGACCTGGTTATCTTCCCCCACCCTTGCCTCAAAATATATAGAAAACTGGGAAGAATATTTTTTTTCACTTAATACCATACATTTAAATAACAACCACTTAATGGAAATAGTCAATCACTTTTTACGGACAGGTTGAGGAGGGAAGATGCCCAGGCCTGGATAATTTCCTTCTCACCCACTCAAAAATTATAACAACCATATGGAAAAAATAAGTAGATATAATCTGTCCTCTATATTTCACATTTCCAACACCATATGGAAAACGATCGAGGTGAATGGGTTCACAGTCACCTTTGTACTTCAGAAATGTAATGTAATGTGCTTCTACAAACAAAATAGGAAAAACAGGAAGAAATCACTTGTTACTAAACTCTCCGCTAATAATCCAGTACTGACTCCAACACTTGCGACTTTATAGTAATTATAGAAATAATGGCAGACAGTGTAAATTAGATGAGATCCAAACAAATCCAGAATATGACCTGATATGAATTCTTTCAAACGGAGCTTATCGGAAAGTGACTTTTTGCCAGTTTTTGATTCCCCTGGATGTCCAAGGGACTTCTGACCTCATCCATCAACAAAGCTAAATTTTATAATACAAATCTGAAATCGCCAATTGAAGAAAATAAAACAAATTACAAGAACTACAAATTACAGAAAAACCCTCTGAAATTGCACAAGAATTCAACACTTTCTTCGCAAACATTGACAAGCGCATTAGTGACAAAATAATTAAACCAAATAAAACTTTTCAAGTTTTCATAAATTCGATTGTACAAAACAATTTCTTCATAACACCCACAACCCCATCTCAAGTTAATAATGTAACTATATCCAAACAAAGTTAAGTTTGTAATGGTATTACAATGAGTGTTCTAAAAAATACAGTATATCCAAAAGCCCACCCCCTCTCTGATATTATAATCAAGTCATTTTCAAAGGGAATGGTCCCTGATGCAATGAAAATAGCCAAAGTGATACCAGTATTTAAAACATGATGAAAACCTGTTTACCAATTACAGGCCAATAAGCATTTTGTCATCATTCTCAAAAGTATGAGAAAAATTAATGTCAAAATGGGTTGTCAGATTTTTAAATACATTTGACATTCTTCATTTCCACCAATATGGCTTTAGGAAAAAGCATGGAATGATTAATCCCCTATTCCAACTCTGGAAGGACATAGAAAACAATAAGACCATTAAGGATATCACTGTTATCAGTATTCAATGAATTCTCCAAGGCATTTGATACTATAAACCACAAAATATTATTATCCAAATTAGAAAGATATGGCTTCAGGGTTATTAGTAATGATTGGTTCAGAAGCTACCTTTCAGAACAGGACTCAGTACGTTAAGCATGCAGGACATCAATCAGACCTGACTGATTGAACTTAGGCATTCACAAGTTCCATATTGGACCCTATTTTATTTTTATTGTGTATAAACAACATTAGCTGTTCAACTTCACCTAATACACTTTCTTTTGCAGATGATACATAGTGTATGCATCAGAACCAAATGCGGAAATATTGGTTAGAAATGTAAACAAAGAGCTTGATAAACTACACGATTGGTGTTCTGCAAATGAACTTGTCCTAAATGCAAATAAAACAAAGTACCTAATAATCAGTCTCAGCGTAACTCAAGTAGGCCCAGACAAATAAGTATTTATATAAAAAAATCAAAAACTTTGAAGGATCAGCTCCAGTGAAACTTAAAAAAACATTAAAATTCCTTGGAATCACCATCAAGCTCATATTTCACAAATATGCGCCAAAATAATCCTATACTATGCACTTATTCATAGTTACTTAATATACAGAATTCAGATATGGGGGCAACTCCAAACATATTAAAAACACTTTTAATGTTACAAAAATACTCATTGCGAATAATTAATAATGCTCATTTTAAAGCTCATACTGTTCCTGTATTTAAGAAATATAAAATTCTTAAGTCCATGTGTGTCTGTTTATTCAAGATTGGAAAGTAAAAAAAACCTCTGTGTGTCTTTTGATACATTTTCACGACAACTCTTCCCACGTAATCATGAGACAGTCAGAATTAATTACAATTAATAGGACACGTTCAACATCCCACATAATCATGAGACAGTCAGAATGAATTCCAATTAATAGGACACGTTCAATATCCTTAAATTGCCCCTTTTTAGCTCAACTGTCTTTCAGTCAGGAGAACTATAGTGATAACTCACTGTCTGTCGTCCGTGAACATGGTGTTTGCATCTTCTCCTCCCAAACCGCTGAACCAATTTAATTGATATTTGAGATAATAGTTCGTTATGACATCGAAATTTGATTTTGTTCAAATCAAGTTGCCTCGCCCCTTGGTAGGGCCACACCTAAAAAGTGTGCTGAAATCTTAAAAAATCTTCTTCTTATGAACCAGCAGTAGCAGAGACTTGATATTTGGCGTGCAGCTTCCTTTTGAGGTGTGGACTCAGATTTGTTCAAGAGAAGTTTGATGGGCTATATTTGGTGTTGTTATGGGAGGGGAAAAATTTTTGGCCCCGCCCAAATTTATATTTTCCGAACCGAGAGGCTGATTTGAACCAAATTTTATGTGAGGCTTATTGGGTCATAAGTACCTAATTTATGCCGATTTCTTTTTTCCTGTAGCCCTGTGGGAACCGCAGGAGCTAAAAATAGAAAAAATTAAAATGCCCATATCTCCAAAACTGCACGGCACCGAGAATTTTTATTTGGTGTGAAGCTTCCTTAGGACCAACAGAAAGAATTGGTAAAAAAAAATTGCCATCGGTTTTATCATAGGGTACAGTTTCGGGACTTTGAAAAAGTGCTGAGTCAGCACTTTTTAACACTGTAGGCAATGGGAAAAACATTAAAAAATCTTCTTCTCCAGATCCAGCAGGCAGAATCTTTTGATATTTGGTATGCAACATTGTGGGGTGGATCTGATTCAAGTTTGTTCAAATCGGCCCCCTGGGTTTATATTTGGGCTCAGTATAGGAGCCCAAATTAGAACTTAGTGTATTTCAGGCAAATTTCTTAAAAAATCTTCTGCTCCAGATCCAGCAGGCAGAATCTTTTGATATTTGTTATGCAACATTGTGGGGTGGATCTGATTCAAGTTTGTTCAAATCGGCCCCCTAGGTTTATATTTGGGCTCAGTATAGGAGCCCAAATTTGAACTTAGTGCATTTCAGGCAAATTTCTTAAAAAATCTTCTTCTCCAGATCCAGCAGGCAGAATCTTTTGATATTTGGTATGCAACATTGTGGGGTGGATCTGATTCAAGTTTGTTCAAATTGGCTCCCTAGATTCCTATTTGGGCTCACTATAGAAGCCCGAATTCGAACTTAGTGCATTTTAGGCAAATTTCTTAAAAAATCTTCTCCAGATCCAGCAGGCAGAATCTTTTGATATTTGGTATGCAACATTGTGGGGTGGATCTGATTCAAGTTTGTTCAAATCGGCTTCCTAGATTCCTATTTGGGCTCACTATAGAAGCCCGAATTCGAACTTTTTGCATTTTAGGCAAATTTCTTAAAAAATCTTCTCCAGATCCAGCAGGCAGAATCTTTTGATATTTGGTAGGCAACATTGTGGGGTGGATCTGATTCAAGTTTGTTCAAATCGGCCCCCTGGGTTTATATTTGGGCTCAGTATAGGAGCCCAAATTTGAACTTAGTGCATTTCAGGCAAATTTCTTAAAAAAATCTTCTTCTCCAGATCCAGCAGGCAGAATCTTTTGATATTTGGTATGCAACATTGTGGGGTGGATCTGATTCAAGTTTGTTCAAATCGGCCCCCTGGGTTTATATTTGGGCTCAGTATAGGAACCCATATTTGAACTTAGTGCATTTCAGGCAAATTTCTTAAAAAATCTTCTTCTCCAGATCCAGCAGGCAGAATCTTTTGATATTTGGTATGCAACATTGTGGGGTGGATCTGATTCAAGTTTGTTCAAATCGGCCTCCTGGATTCATATTTTGGATCACTATAGAAGCCCGAATTCAAACTTAGTGCATTTTAGGCAAATTTCTTCAAAAATCTTCTTCTCCAGATCCAGCAGGTAGAATCTTTAGCTCACCTGACTTTCAGTGAGGAGAGCTATAGTGATCACTCACCGTCCGTCGTCCGCCGTCCGTCGTCGTCCGTGAACATGGTGTTTGCGTCTTCTCCTCCCAAACCGCTGAACCAATTTAATTGATATTTGAGATAATAGTTTGTTATGACATCGCAATTTGATTTTGTTCAAATCAAGTTGCCTCGCCCATGGGTAGGGCCACACCCAAAAAGTGTGCTGAAATCTTAAAAAATCTTCTTCTCATGAACCAGCAGTAGCAGAGACTTGATATTTGGTGTGTAGCTTCCTTTTGAGGTGTAGACTCAGATTTGTTCAAGAGAAGTTTGTGGGGCTATACTTGGCGTCATTATGGGAGGGGCAAAATTTTTGGCCCCGCCCAAAATTTCTATATTTTTATACTGTACCAATGACCCAGACATAGCTGGTGCTAAGTCTTAAAAATCTAGGGCCAAACACAAATTTTGCCCCCCCAATCCCCAAAATTTGCATCTAAAACCAAAAGAAATCATGTCCTGAAGGACCTCCATAC
This sequence comes from Pictodentalium vernedei, assembly GCA_031216915.1. Taxonomy (NCBI): domain Eukaryota; kingdom Metazoa; phylum Mollusca; class Scaphopoda; order Dentaliida; family Dentaliidae; genus Pictodentalium; species Pictodentalium vernedei. Next base: position 268,672,496 of record CM062295.1, read on the forward strand.
TTTGCCCTTTCTGCGCATGCGCAGTGTCAAGGACGTTCCGAAATTAGCGCCAATTATCATTCTTTGTTTGGCCCTTCATCAGCTAACATCTCACTGATCTTTGTGCTTGTAAATCTCAGTTTAAATGATGCCAGACACATAAATATTTGAGAAATGGTGATTCTAAGGAGGGTAGAGAAGGTGGAGAGGAAAAAGGAGTGACAGAAAATATTCAGGGCTGTAACTTAAAATTTTGTAATGAAATTATGTTAAGTTGCCTATTTTTGAGACATGGGCCTGTTGTTGTCATTCTTGCTATGAAGTTGCACTGCTTATTCAGTGTTTCCTCTCTCCTTATCCTGTAAGTCCCCCCTTGCTATTCTCCATGCTTTTGGCATATTTTTGAGTAAGATTACTACTAAAATTTCTTGGGAGAATTAGCTTGGTTACAGAATGAATTCTGTTATTTTCCCCATGTTTACGTTCTCACCCTTGGGTGTTTAGACGTTGTGTTCTTCATCTACCATCTGATGTTCTGCAGATTCTTCTCTGGAAGTCTCTGTTTTTCGGGCCAGTATTGTCAGTGCCTGGAGTCATGTTTTCTGGTGTTTATACACTTCTTGTTTACATTGGCAACAGTCTCTTTTGAGGGGGGCTTTTTGCCTTTGGAGTAGTTTATCTCATTACAAGATACATTATTATTATCCGTAAGTGTTGCATTAATTATTTAGAATAATTTTAAAATTTTTGACCACACTTACCCTTGGGATCCATTGGGGCTCAACGTTACTTTTCAGAAACTTGGGCTTCGCTGAAAAAATATTTTTCAAAAATTATTTTGAATTTCAATTGCTTTTTTCAATATTAATGGATCATGTTATTATGTATCTTTGTTTTTAGGGGTTTGTGCGAGTACTAGGACTTGTTGTTGTCTTTTCACAATGAAAGGACTTTGTTCAAATTGTAATAGGAAGAAATCTTCCTCTGACTTTCATGATCATTGTATTAATTGTCAGTGTACTCGCACTAACTCCTGTTCAATATGTCAACATTGGGATGACAAACATTGGAAACGTGTGTCACGGTATGTTGTTAGTGGAGAAAGGGCTATGTCGGTCCTTTCTCCGCAGGGTCACTCTAGTCTATCAGTTTCTATTTCAGAGGAACAAGAACAGGGTGATGTTTCCATGTTATCTTCCAAGAGTGCGCTAACGTCGTCACAATTGAATGCAGAGCTAGCGGCAAAACTGCTCATGGAGATACGACAGTTGCCTAAGAGGTCCCGAGTAGGATCGAAGGCGCTGTCGTCCGCTAGCTCGCCCGGTGTAGCGTCCATTCACTAGATGGTTCGGCAGCCGGGTTTGTCCGTTGCGGTCCAGGAGGAAATGTTGGGTGATGCGAGCACTATAAACATACAAGGTGCACACCCAGTTACGGCGGATAATAGGAGAGATCGGAGGAAGCCTTCTAGTCCGGTTCCTAGCTCGTCCAGGTCCAGCCGGGCCGCGAGCGAGAGAGGCCCCTCTCTCGTACAACAACATCAGGGACCTGATGTTGTGGTACAAAATGTGTCGCAAGAGGAGCACACGTCCGTCGCTCGGGACGCTCCGTTGTATAGGCAGTCCGCGGAGACTGCTCAAGCTTCCTCATCCTCTCACCAGCGCACACGACCGCACTTTGGCTACGTGACCGCGGATATTCTCCCAGCTTCGCCGATCAGGGATTCTTCAGCGACCAGGTCACGCCATCCGGTAGCCAGGGACACGAGGCTGGTAGACTCCGGACATTCGCATAGGAAGAGTATGCGGGAGTCAGTTGATGCGGAGCTTCCCGCGGCTAAGCAGCGAAAGACCGCTACTCCGCAGGCCTCGATGATGGACGTGCTAGCTCAGATAGCACAAATTATCGCAGCATCCCAGCAATCGACAGAATCGGTGTCGGATCGGGAATTATCCGACGGCGCTGGGTCGGTACACTCCGCCGAAGCATCGGGTGCAGACGACCGGGAGCATCATGAGGTCCGACCGGATAGCGAAAGGGATACAGAGACTTGGAGCTATCCCTTTCGGAACAACATAAAGCTGCCGTGGATTTCATCCGGCACTTCCTTCCTCAGGTTGTTCCGTCAGGCCAGACTGCTGCGGTACCGGACAAGAGACTGATAGCGTCATTGGACACTGAATTCTTCGAGCGGTTCAGACACCTCGTCCCTGAGTTTCCGTCTCAGTCCAATAATGTCACAAGGACATTTGAATTATTGAACGACGCTATATTCAAGCTTGCTTCCAAAACAGGCAAAGCTGGTTTCTTGTCCTCCAATGCTCTTAACCTGCCTTTCATTAATGCAAGGAATAAATTCGATACGGCAGGACAGGGTATTCCGAGAGTTCCTCTGCGTCTTGACGACGAGGCGGAAGACTTAGAATTGTCATTACCGCCGTCTACGTCCATTCCAACCACGGTGTTGGATACGACAATTATGTCTAATAGAGCCAGTTTAGACGCTTTATCTTATGCAGACCACCTTACAAAGGCGTTATCACTGCGTCTTCAAGGGAAAGAATTCCAGGATATACAATCCTCTTTAAGACTTCTTTCAAGGGCAGTAGCTTATTCCACGTATAACTCCGCCCTCTCAGTGGCAAACCTGGAGTTGGTTAGACGTGACGCAGCCCTAGCTACATCCACACGCATGGATAGTAAGGTGAAGAACTCTCTCAGAGTCGCTTCGGTCTCCGGAGAACTCCTCTTCGACGGCAAGCTTTCTGCAATCTACGATAAAATTACTAAGAAAGCTTCGGATTCTCTGCTGTTTAAATCCGCTTCCAAAAAGTCGGATACGGCAGATAAGAGTAAGACAGGCACATCTGGGACTAATGCGCCCAAGAGAGGTTCCTATAGAGGTTCCGGTGCGTCCTCTTGGTCTTATTCAAGAGACCGTCAAGGCAGCGACTCACGTGCGGGACGTCCTTCGGTCCGGGACAATCGGTCGGACGCCCCGAGGTCGACGGGACGAGGTGCGGGTCGTGGAGGACGTGGTTTCTCCTCCCGCAGGCCTCGCAGGTCCAGGAGGTGATGGCTTCAACCTCTATCATGTTCCGGTTGGCGGAAGGTTGTAGAGTTTTTCAGAAGAGTGGGCGTCGATTGCGGACGACCCTTGGGTGAGAGGGGTGATTTCGGAAGGTCTAAGAATATCCTTCAAATGAAAGCCTCCATTAACTCGAAGTCCAAAATGGACTCAACTTCCGTCAAATCCGCGGAAAAGAGACGCTCTGTTATCGGAGGTGCAGTCTCTTTTAATGAAGAACGCGGTAGAGGTCGTAGAAGACCAGGAAACACCGGGATTCTACAGCCAATATGTTTCTGGTTCTGAAACCAGACGGCTCGTTCTGTCCAGTCATAGACTTGAGCTGGATAAACAAGTTGATCATCGCTCTGAAGTTCTATATGGAGACGATTCGATCGGTCAGAGCGAGTATTCGGGTGAACGATTATGCTACAAGCATAGATCTCAAGGATGCGTACTTTCATGTCATGGTACATCCGACATTCAGAAAGTATCTACGCTTCGCAGTCCTAGGAGTGGTGTATCAATTCCGGGCGATGTGCTTCGGATTGAACCTAGCACCCTGGGCTTTCACTCGGGTAATGAACTCGGTAATGATGTATTTCCGAGCTCATTCGTCTGCGGTAACGTCGGCCTACCTGGACGACATTCTTCAGAGGTACGGCAACGAGTTAACGCTTCAGAACGATGTGCAGAATCTGCTTCTATTGCTCCGACGTCTCGGTTTTGTTATAAACGAGGAGAAGTCGGATCTGGTGCCGTCCAAGTCATTCACTCATCTGGGAATGAGCTTCGAGACGCACAACAATCTCGTTCGTCTGCCGTTAACCAGAGCGAAATTAGTCAGTTGTTACGCTCGCAATTGTCTTCATGCAGACAAAGTCACAGTGAGGGAGTTCATGAGACTGATAGGTCTGTGCGTAGCCGCTGCGGATCTCATTCCGATGGGGCGGTTACGCACTCGTCCTCTCCAAATTTTCTTGACTCAGAATTGGAGTGTGAAGATTCATTCGCTCGACATAGACGTTCTCTTGTCAGATCAAGTGAAACAAGAGATTCAGACTTGGGCAAACATTCAGTGGTTAACTCAGGGAGTTCTGCTGCAGTTGCCGGATCCGAGTTTTACGATTATGACGGATGCCAGTCAAACAGGTTGGGGTGCATCATTGATCCCAACAGATTCGAGATGCCAGGGTCTTTGGGATCCACAGTTCCTAAGCAAGCACATAAACATCAAGGAAATGATGTCAATTTGGCTTGCGTTACGTCATTGGATGGACATTATTCACAAAGCTCATGTCCAAATCCTGTCCGACAATACGACAGTAGTGGCGTATATACTGAACCAGGGAGGCACTCATTCCGTTCCGTTATTCAATCTAACGGAAAGAATCCTTCTGTTTGCTCTAGAACATCAAGTTCTACTTTCGGTCCGTCATATACCGGGTCGTCTGAATGTAGTAGCAGACTCCCTTTCACGGAAAGGTCGCTTGTTGCCGTCGGAGTGGACTCTCAACAAACAAGTATTCAATCAGATTTGCTACCAATGGGAACGGCCAATGATAGACTTATTTGCGACACATCTCAACAATCAATTGCAGACGTATGTGTCACCGTGCCCGGATCCAAGAGCATTTGCAGTAGACGCTCTATCGATCTCATGGGACGGAATGATAGGATATGCGTATCCTCCAGCGCCGTTGATTCAGCAAGTATTGCTAAAAATAAAACAATCTCAATGCAAGATTCTGTTGGTAGCATCTCTGTCTGCACAGAGACCGTGGATAAATCTACTCAGGTGTCTGTTGTGGGACCTACCACGAAAGCTTCCTCCACGGGAGAATCTTCTTTCGCAGGTGAAACCGCGTCAACTTCATCACAACCTGCAAGGTCTCAACCTTCACGTTTTTCCGTTGTGCGGTCCTTCTTGCATGGCAAGCACTTTACAGGACGAGCAGTGGACGCGATTTCTAACTGTAGGAGGACCTCCTCTTCGCTAAATTATGCGGCTAAGTGGAAGGTCTCTCGTCGTTGGTGTAGGGATCATTCTGTTGATATTTTTGATCCCTCCATACCAGACATTGCAAACTTTCTAGTATACTTGTTTGACGTGATCAAACTGCAGCCTGTTACTATTAAGGGTTATAGGTCTATGTTATCTGATACCTATGCACACCACGATAGTTTACAAATTGGATCTAATGTCTCTTTATCTAAGTTAGTTAGAAACTTCTCGATAAATAGACCCAGAACTCTTAGATTAATTCCTAAGTGAAATTTAGCTTGGGTTCTTCTTAAACTAAAGGAAAAGCCATTTGAGCCTCTTGGGACAGTAGATTTCAATTCTTGTCTTATAAGACAGCTTTTCTCTTAGCTTTCTCTTCTGCTAGAAGAGTCAGTGAGCTTCATGCACTATCGGTGGACGATTCTCACTATCGTAGTGTCGGGAACACTATCACCTTCACTACTAATGTTGGATTTTTAGCTAAGAATCAGGCTCCTAATAAATATCCGGAACCTATTGTTATTAAGGCGCTGCTGTCTTCAGACGGGCTTAGGCCTTTACTCTGTCCTGTTAGAGCTTTACGTATTTATAAACAGAGATCTCAGTTTATCAGAAAGGGACGAAAACGTTTCTTTCTGTCTCTGATGCCTAATAGAAAGGACATTTCGGTCCATTCTATTGCTAGATGGATTCAATTAACTATCCGTACTGCTTATGAAAATTTATCTTCTTCTCAGCAGTCTGTGCTTAAGATTTCGGCTCATGAAGTAAGAGCTCTTTTTACATCTTGGGCTTATGCAAATAGTGTGGCTATTACAGATTTAATGAAGGCTGCTTATTGGTTGCAGCCATCCACATTCACGAATTTTTATCTCAGAAATATTGAGTCCATTTCTGGAGACCTGCATTGTTTAGGTCCGTTATCTGTTGCTCAGAATGTCGTCCACTAAACAGTTGCAACTATAGTTATGCAGGCTTTCTGTTCCGGCAGTGACTCCGTCCTGCTGCCCTCTTCTCTCTGGGCTATTTGACCCAGGGCAAGGGGAAGGGGGGGGGGGAGGGTGTTCCCTTAGGTCACCTGCTTTATAGTGAAAAGCAAGGGAATTCCTCCTCCGGAGTCAGTAATTCTGAGTCGTTTCCGGGATGGTTTTAAAGTGTAATATTAATGTTAAAAAATTCATTCATGTCATTTTTAAAGTGTAGCTCGGTGTGAAGCATTTGTATATGTCAAGTGTCAAACAGGCGTTAATATACAATCCTCGGACACTTTTAAAGAATATAAAGAGTCTCAATTCTCTGGACTAACTTTATTTATTGGCTTACTTTAAAAATAATTAGTATAAAGGGTTATACTGGATGTTAATAGAGAACATGAATGTTATTGTGCTCAATTATGAAGGGTATTGTATCTTTCTAATTTATCATAAAATAAGAAAGATACATGTAAAGCCTAATACTCCTTTTCTCCTTGAGGGGTTGACTCTATATTATATAGTTGAGCTTATTGGATTTTCCTCTATGTCCTAGGCCCTCCAGCCTTTTTACTATTCAGCTATGTCTGGGTCATTGGTACAGTATAAAAATGTTAACAAATTTATAGTAATTTATATATTTTTTATACTTACCAATGACCCATACGGGGATGGCCCTCCCAGGAGTTGGGAACTCATACTTCCCCGCTGAGTACATAGCGCTGACCAGGCACTGCCTGTAAGAATGATAATTGGCACCAATTTCGGAACGTCCTTGACACTGCGCATGCGCAGTAAGGGCAAAGTATGGAGGTCCTTCAGGACATGATTTCTTTTGGTTTTAGATGCAAATTTTGGGGATTGGGGGGCAAAATTTGTGTTTGGCCCTAGATTTTTAAGAGTTAGCACCAGCTATGTCTTGGTCATTGGAAAGTATAAAAAATATATAAATTACTATAAATTTTTTAACTTTCCAAACCGAGAGGCTGATTTGAATCAAATTTTATGTGAGGGCTAATTGGGTCATAAGTACCTAATTTATGCTGATTTTTTTTTCCCTGTAGACCCATGGGAACCGCAGGAGCTAAAAATAGAAAAAAATTAAAACGCCCATATCTCCAAAACTGCACGGCAACGAGAATTTTTATTTGGCGTGAAGCTTCCTTAGGACCAACAGAAAGAATTGGTAAAAAAAAATTGCCATCGGTTTTATCATAGGGTACAGTTTCGGGACTTTGAAAAAGTGCTGAGTCAGCACTTTTTAACACTGTAGGCAATGGGAAAAACATTAAAAAATCTTCTCCAGATCCAGCAGGCAGAATCTTTTGATATTTGGTATGCAACATTGTAGGGTGGATCTGATTCAAGTTTGTTCAAATCGGCCCCCTGGGTTCATATTTGGGCTCAGTATAGGAGCCCAATTTCGAACTTAGTGCATTTCAGGCAAATTTCTTAAAAAATCTTCTGCTCCAGATCCAGCAGGCAGAATCTTTTGATATTTGGTCTGCAACATTGTGGGGTGGATCTGATTCAAGTTTGTTCAAATCGGCCCCCTAGATTTATATTTGGGCTCAGTATAGGAGCCCAAATTTGAACTTAGTGCATTTCAGGCAAATTTCTTAAAAAATCTTCTTCTCCAGATCCAGCAGGCAGAATCTTTTGTTATTTGGTATGCAACATTGTGGGGTGGATCTGATTCAAGTTTGTTCAAATCGGCTCCCTAGATTCCTATTTGGGCTCACTATAGAAGCCCGAATTCGAACTTAGTGCATTTTAGGCAAATTTCTTAAAAAATCTTCTTCTCCAGATCCAGCAGGCAGAATCTTTTGATATTTGGTATGCAACATTGTGGGGTGGATCTGATTCAAGTTTGTTCAAATTGGCCCCCTGGGTTTATATTTGGGCTCAGTATAGGTTCATGGGTCCATATTTGGGCTCCCCATGGGTTGTTGACATTTGCTATCCGCGACCTCTTTTAAACTAGTGAATGGATTTCAATGATACCTTCAAACATTCTTTTACATACAGTGAAGATGTGTACCTTCTATTTTGTTTTCAGATATTTTCATTTTTACAGTTTCACATATTGAAAAATGGGCTTTGTCAATTCAAGCTTCGGGTGGAGATGGGGCGGGGGGGGGGGGGGGGGGGAACACTGTTTGTGCTCTCTACATTAAACACACTTTTACTGTTGTAAAATGTTTCTTGGTGGGAGTGGGTGGTATCATTTAGTGAGCAGTGCTCACAGTTTTTCTAGTTTTTGATTTGGTTTTTAAATTTTATACCTGACATGCCCAGCTTATATTGGGACTTCCAAATCTGACAGATCATCAGCCCAAGAAGCTTGCTTATGCTTGATTTTCTGAATGAAGGCAGCTTATAATTCTAACAAGGGTTTCCATTCATAAATCTCATAATAATAGGAAAACGTTTTTAAAAGTTTCAGTCGGCTCATTCTTTCAACAATTTCCATTTTAGGTGAGAGAATTATTTCTAACTCACCTGCGACGAATTGATTGAAAGTGAGTTCCTTAAATCTTATTTCTTATTAACATATTCCCACTTGCTTCTTTGCAGCCCCTTGAAATTGAATTTTTAATGTCCATTTTAGATCTTAATTCGCGATCCATTGTTTGGCAAAACAGTTTACAGGTTGAGATAAACCACATTAACTTTCCAACTCTAAAGCCACAGAAATAGCATTTCTCTTCTTTGAAATTATTTAAAAGGACATTAACCATAACTCAGACCATGATTAACTTAAAAGTTCAAACCAACATTCAAATTTGTCAAATGAAACCACAATTTCAACTGTTTAAAAAATGACCACATTACTTGCTTGAAAAGCTGGGACCAAATTGAAGTGAATGCAAAACCTGGGTTAATGACATGCACTCACAGCTATGAATCAATGATTTCCAATTAAATGAATACAGAGTGTGTGAACTATTGTTATGGTACACCAAAAGTCACATGAGGAAAAGGAGTTTCTCTTTTATGATTTATCATTAATCATTTTTATTATATAAAAATATACCTTTGAGGAAATTTCTGAAAAAATCATCTTCAGATTCACCAGTCAGAATCCTTTCATATTTGTAATTCAACATGTCTAGGGAAGTCAGCTTAAAATTTGTCCAAATTGAGTCCCTGGGTTAATATTTGGGCTCCCTATGGTAGCCCGAATTTTAACTTAGTGCAGTATGAGGAAATTTCTTTAAAAATCTTCTTCCGATCCGCCTGGTTTAATATTTATGCTCCCCATGGGAGCCCGAATTTTAACTTAGTGCAATATGAGGAAATTTCTTTTAAAAAATCTTCAGATCTACCAGTCGGAATGCTTTCATATTTGGTATACAGTATCTCTAAGAGAGTCATTCAAGTTGTTCAAATTGAGTGTCTGGGTTAATATTTGGGCTCCCTATGGTAGCCAAAATTTTATGAGGAAATTTCTTTAAAAAATAAGCTTCTTCGGATCCACCATTCAGAATACTTTCATATTTGGTACTCAACATCTCTAGTGGGGTGAGATTCAAGTTTGTTCAAATCGAGTGCCTGGGTTAATATTTGGGTTCCTTACAGGAGCCAGAATTGGCCGTGTAGCTGAAGAATTAAAAATTTTTATTAAGTACCCTCAGGTGGCGTGTAACTAAGATTAATCCACTCAGGTTGTATCAAGGGGCTCCATAGGGGAGCTCCACCTTTTTACATGATGATTAACTGAAGAAAACGCATGATGCTTCAGAGTGCAAAATTTACAAAATAACTCTGACTGATCATTCACATGGGTTGGAGATGGCTAACTGAACGCTAGGCTATGTAAACATTCTTGGGAAATCGCTTTTTAGCTCACCTGTCCTAAAAGGCCATGTGAGCTTTTCTCATCACTTGACGTCCGTCGTCCGTAAACTTTTCACATTTTCATCTTATTCTCTGTAACTGCTGAGCCAGTGTGAACCGAACTTGGCAGGAATGGTCTATGGGAGGTCCTCTACAAATGATGCTCATTTTGTTCCCTTCGGATGAAAAACATGGCAGCCAGAGGCATTCTTTGATTCTGGTTGGTGGATTTTCAAAAATCTTCTATTCTGAAACTGCCAGGCCAAATGTTTTGAAACTTCATTTTAATGATGACTGGGACCCCCTCTACTAACGATCCTTATTTAATGTTGATCGGGTTGTAAACATGTCCACAATTGCAGCTTATAGTTACTATAGAAAGCCTATGGTAAATCACATTTTCCTCTGGAAAATCTGAGTCAACGTGAAAACAAACCTGGCAGGGATAGTCTATGGGAGGTCCTCTACAAACGATCCTCATTTTGTTCCCGTGGGTTGAAAAACATGGCCGCCAGAGGCATTCTTTGATTCTGATTGGTGGATTTTCAAAAATCTTCTCTGAAACTGTCAGGCCAAATGTTGTGATACTTCACATAAATGACGAATGGGACCCCCTCTACCAACGATCCTCATTTAATGTTAATCGTGTTGTAAACATGGCCACAATTGCGGCTTATAGTTACTACAGAAACCTTGTGGGTAATCACATTTTCATCTTCTCTGGAACTACTGAGCCGACATGAAAACAAACCTGGCAGGGATAGTCTAAGGGAGCTCCTCTACAAACGATCCTCATTTTGTTCCCATGCGTTTGAAAACATGACCGCCAGAGGCATTCTTTGAAACAAATTGGTGGATTTTGAAAACTCTTCTCCTCAGAAACCACAGGGTCAAATGTTTTAAAACTTTGCATGGTTGATGACTGGGACCCCCTCTACCAACAATCCTCATTTACTGTTGATCGTGTTGCAAACATGGCAACAACTGCGGATTAAATTTACTGTAGAAACTCTATGGGAAATCACATTTTCATCTTCTTCTCTGGAACTACTGAGCTGACGTGAGTTGAAAAACATGGCCGCCAGAGGCATTCTTTGATTCTTTTTGATGGATTTTCAAAAATCTTCTGCTCTGATACTGCCAGGCCAAATGTTTTGATACTTCACATAAATGATGACCCCCTCCACCAACAGTCCTCATTTAATGTTGATCAGGTTGTAAACATGGCCACAATTGCGGCTTATAGTTACTATAGAAACCCAATGGGAAATCACATTTTCATCTTCTTCTCTAGAACTACTGAGCCGACGTGAAAACAAACCGGGCAGGGATAGTCTATGGGAGGTCCTCTACAAACGATCCTCATTTTGTTCCCATGGGTTTGAAAACATGGCCACCTGAGGTATTCATTGATTGTGATTGGTGGATTTTGAAAATCTTCTCCTCTGAAACCACAGGGCCAAATGTTTTGAAACTTTGCATGGTTGATGACTGGGACCCCCTCTACCAACAATCCTCATTTAATGTTGATTGGGTTGTAAACATTGCCACAATTGCAGCTTATAGTTACATGTACTATAGAAACCCTATGGGAAATCACATTTTCATTTTCTTCTCTGGAACTTCTGAGCTGACAAGAACCAAACCTGGCAGGGAGGTCTTCTACAAATGATCCTCATTTTCGTTACCGTGCATTGAAAAACGTGGCCGCCAGAAGCATTTTTTGATTCCGATTGGTGAATTTTGAAATATCTTCTCCTCTGAAACCACAGGGCCAAATGTTTTGAAACTTTGTATGGTTGATGACTGGGACACCCTCTACTAACGATCCTCATTTAATGTTGATCGTGTTGCAACCATGGCCACAATTGTGGCTTATGGTTACTATAGAAACTCAATGGGAAATCATATTTTCATCTTCTCTGGAACAACTGAGCCAACATGAACCAAACTTTGCAGGAATGGTCTATAGGAGGCTCTCTACCAACAATCCTCTTTTTGTTCCCATTGGTTGAAAAATATGACCACCAGAGACATTCTCTGATTCTGACTGATGGATTTTGCAAAAATCTTCCTCTCTGAAACTACAAAGTCAAATGTTTTGAAACTTCACATGATTGAGGACTGGGACACCTTCTACCAATGATCCTCATGTAATGTTGATGTAATGTTGCAAACATGGCCGCAGTTGCAGCTCATAGTTACCATGGAAAGCCTATGGGAAATCATGTTTTTATATGTAGTTCCAGGTGAGCGATTACAGGCTCTTTAGAGCCTCTATTTAATCATTACCATGTATTCATATATTGCATGGAATTGAAATATATATAGCCTCTCATAGCAAAAGTCTAAAAATCTTTCGAAGCACAAGAAGGCTGCTCAACCGGTAGAGTGCTAGAAGCCCATATTTAGGCTTTATTCTGAACTGCAGGTACCTAAAGTTAAAGGCTTCATATTCTGTGGATGTCCTTCATATTATATTGTACATAAAATTACTTCATCTCCATTGAGTTGCATTGTTAAAATTTATGGTGTAGTGCCTTTAGGCACTCTCTATGAATTGTAACAAGACAAAAATGTGTGAACAAATCTTGAGGCTGAGAATAAATTTAGCACTCCACCAGTTAAGTGACTCAGACTTTACCATTCAAAATGCAACTTTTGGCTAACCGGTCAACCGTTCGTGTAGATTTAAGCTTGCATAACCACCACGCGAACAAACAAGCCTTCTTGTCAAATTTTGCCCACTAATGCTTGGACTATTTTAGTCACTCCTGAGGGGCTCAAAGGATTGACAATGGATCCTATGGAGATTGATTACTTTATATGGTGTCATTCTTGGGCTCTGTTTATATTGGGTTCTGTTCAAGGTGAGTGCTTCAGGCCCGTGGGGCCTCTTGTTAAGCTTTGCAGCAGCAATATTCGAATTCATTTGAGTTCGGTACAATACATGAAATGATTCTCCATGGAATGCATGAGCAAAAAGACAGTGAGTAGCATTACTGGCCTTTGAATTAGTCAAATTATGTTGTTTACGTACCAATTCTCAGGAAGTGAAGTTTGATTAGTTTGAAGTCTTGGAATGCTGGAGCTTAAAATTCATAGTGTATTGTTAACATTTTTATGTACGCATTGTATTATTTTGCCAATTTCGCCATGAACAGATTTTAAAACAGTATTTTAAAACAGTTTAGCACAATATAAAAACGTGTCTTTTTAAGTTTTTAAATTCTTAAAAAAATTTCAATGAAACCATATCAATTGACCCATTCATTGGAACAAGTTTGTTCCATTGAGGGGGGGTCACATAATATGGTTTTTATGCCCTCGAGAGATTCTTTCGGGAGCATTATGTTTTCACCATGTTCGGCCATCGTCCAGTGTCTGGCATCCTGTCATCATCAATCTGTTAACTTTTAGTATCTGTCAAATAACTAAAGAACCACTTATTTGATCAAATCATTATTTTAGGGGTTACTTGTGGATGACCAAACAATGCTTTCTTTCGATTTTGGTCCAGTTAACCAATTACATATGGCCACCATGGCAGCCATATTGAATTTTCCTCCAATAACTAATGAATGCTGACTTGAATCATTTTTAGCTTAACTTGACATAGTCAAGATAAGCTATTGCCATCACACGTGCGGAAGTCTGTTAGTCTGTTAGTCTGTGAGTCTGTTCACATTTTCCTTTAGCACGGGCTACACCCCGCAGTTCTTGTCTGATCGTCACAAAATTTCATATGCAGGTTTGGGGGCATGTCTAGATGAGAACGTCCTCTTTTGGTTGCGATCGGGCAACCGGTATGGCTGCCCGAGCCCAAAACCCCAAAACCATAAGCACAGTCTGCAGGTCGTATTTATGAAGGGATTTCATTGTAACTTGGTAGGATGCCTCTGTATAATGCCTAAATGAGAACGTCCCCTTTTGGGCATGATCTATCAACCGTGATGGCTGCCCAAGCCCGAAACCCCAAAACTTTTAGTACAGTCTGCAGGTCATGTTTGATGTGGAGGGATTTCATTGTAACTTGGTAGGATGACTCCTTATGATGTCTAGATGAGAATTTCCCCATTCGGGCATGATCTGCCAACCACGACGACTGCCCGAGCCCAAAAACCGAAAACCTTTAGCACAGTCTACAGGTCATATTTATTGAGGAATTTCATTGTAACTTGGTGGGTTGGCTTCATATAATGTCTAGATGAGAAAGTCTCCTTTTGGACATGATTGGGCAACTGTGATGGCTACAGGGGCCCAAAGCCCAAAAACCTACCTTTAGCACAGTCCAGAGGTCATATTTATAAAGGGATTTCATTGTAACTTGGTAGGATGACTCCAAATAATGTCTAGATGAGAACGTCCCATTTTCATCACGAGCATTCAGCTTTGATGTGTGCCCGAGCCCAAAAACCTTTAGCATAGGCAAAAGGTCATTTATGGAAGGATTTCATTGTAACCTGTTAGGTTGACTCATATTCCATATAATGCCTAGATGATGACATCCCCTTTTGGTCGTGATTAGTCAGCTGTGATGGCTACAAGTGCCCAAAGCTCGAAAACCTTTGGAAAAGTCTAAAGGTCATGATTATGAATGGATTTCATTGTAGCTTGGTAGGATGACTCCAAATAATGTCTAGATGAGAACGTCCCCTTTTGGTCGCGATCATTCAGCCTTGATGGCTGCCTGAGCCCCAAAACCTTTATCATGTCTGTAGGTCGTATTTATGGAAGGATTTGATTGTAACCTGTTAGGTTGACTCCATATAATGCCTAGATGATGACATCTCCTTTTGGTCATGGTTGGTCAACTGTGATGGCTACAGGTGCCCGAAGCATGAAAATCTTGAGCACAGTCTACAGGTCATATTTATGAAGGGATTTCATTGTAACTTCGTAGGATCATTCCAGATGATGTCCAGATGAGAACGTCCCCTTTTGGTTGCGATCATTCAACCATGATGGCTGCCTGAGCCTAAAGCCCGAAAACCTTTAGCACAGTCTTCAGGTCATATTTCTGAAGGGATTTCATTGTAACTTGGTAGGTTGACTTCATATAATGTCTAGATGAGAATAGCCCCTTTTGGACACCATTAGGCAACTGTGATGGTTACAGGGGCCTAAAGCCCGAAAAACTTTAGCACAGTCTACAGGTGATATTTATGAAGGGATTTCATTGTACCCTGGTAGGATGACTCCAAATAATGTTTAGATGAGAACGTCCCCTTTTGGTCGCGATCATTCAGCCTTGATGGCTGCCCAAGCCCAAAACCCCAAAACCTTTTGCATAGTCTATTGGTCATATTTATGGAAGGACTTCATTGTAACCCGTAAGTTTGACTCCATATAATGCCTAGATGATGACTTCTCTTTTGGTCGTGATTGGTCAACTGTGATGGCTTCAGGGGCCTAAAGCCCAAAAACCTTGAGCACCGTCTGCAGGTCATATTTATGAAGGGATTTCATTGTAACTTCGTAGGATCACTCCAGATGATGCCCAGATGAGAATGTCCCCTTTTGGTTGCGATGATTCAACCATGATGGCTGCCAGAGCCCAAAAACCTTTAGCACAGTCTACAAGTCATATTTATGAAGGGATTTCATTGTAACTTGGTAGGTTGACTTCATATAATGTCTAGATGAGAACGTCCCCTTTGGACGCAATTGGGAAACTGATGACTACAGGGGCCCGAAGCCTGAAAACCTTTAGCACAGTCTACAGGCCATATTTATGAAGGGATTTTAATGTAACTTGATAGGATGACTCATTTTGGAATAATTTCACTGTAACTTGGTAACTTTCGTTGAGATATGTTAACTGTCAGGGCCACATACATTAACTGTGAGGTCATATTAACCCACCCCTCAGCTCTTTAGTACAGTGTACACCTCATATTATTTTTATCAAAAACATAGCATACAGGGAACAGAAATGAACATATTCCCAATTATCACAATTCTTGTCTTACTTCATAATCCTTTCATAAACATTGAACATTATCCTTTTCATCAAACACAACACACAAGTTAAGCTACAGTGTCATTGACACTTTCATTATTTTTAGCTTAACTTGACAAAGTCAAGATAAGCTATTGCCATCACGCGTGTGGAAGACTGTTAGTCTATCCACATTTTCCTTTAGCACAGGCTACACCCCATAGTTTCTGTCCGATCGTCATGAAATTTCATATGTAGGTTTGAGGTCATGTCTAGATGAGAACGTCCCCTTTTGGTCGCTATCGATCA
Source organism: Pictodentalium vernedei (assembly GCA_031216915.1). Taxonomy (NCBI): domain Eukaryota; kingdom Metazoa; phylum Mollusca; class Scaphopoda; order Dentaliida; family Dentaliidae; genus Pictodentalium; species Pictodentalium vernedei. The sequence continues at coordinate 268,688,608 of CM062295.1, forward strand.
ACCGTGATGGCTGCCCAAGCCCAAAACCCCAAAACCATTAGCACAGTCTACAGGTCATATTTATGAAGAGATTTCATTGTAACTTGGTAGGATGCCTCGGTATAAAATCTAGATGAGAACATCCCCTTTTGGTCATGATCTGTCTACCGTGACGGCTGCCCAAGCCCAAAACCAAAAGAACTTTTAACATGGAGGGATTTCATTGTAACTTGGTAGGATGACTCCGTATGATGTCTAGGTGAGAACTTCCCCATTTGGTCGTGATCTATCAACCGTGACGACTGCCCAAAACATTTAGCACAGTCTACAGGTTGTATTTATGGAGTGATTTCATTGTAACTTGGTAGGTTGACTGCATATAATGTCTAGATGAGAACGTCCCCTTTTGGTCACGATTGGTCAACTGTGATGGCTACAGGAGCCCAAAGCCCGAAAACATTTAGCACAGTCTGTAGGTCATATTTATGAAGGGATTTCATTGTAACTTGGTTGGTTGATTCCATATAATGTCTAGATGATAACGTCCACTTTTGGTCGCGATTGGTCAACTGTGATGGCTACAGGGGCCCAAAGCCTGAAAACCTTTAGCACAGTCTACAGGCTGTTTCTTTTCAACCTACTCACAATTGTTTACAATTGGCTGTAACATAAGTGCAAGCCCTACTTCGGAACTAACTCAAGCTTTTAGAATCTTTTCCAAACGAGTTGGAAAAGTACTAGAGTGCAAAAGCACGAAAAAGATCGAAAAAAGGGTCGAGCGAGACCAGCGCTCGAAATTACAGATACTCTCTCTGTACACCTCTTGCGTTTACCGAGCGCATGCGCAACAACCGTGACGTCAATTCCTTTATTTTCGGCCATTGTACATGGTCGGAAATTTTTGTGACTCGTGCTAATTATGCTGTTTATTCTTCGTGAACAACTTATTCTACATATTTAGTGTGCAAGTGGATTGTATCCTTTTATCAAGCTACCAAGTTATTATTAATTAATGTTAATTTGTATTTTTATTGCTTGTCTCTTCACACTTTATCTTGTTTTTCCCCCACGTGTGAACACGACCTTCGTGCTGTTTTCCGTCGGCGGGAAGCTTGATTATTTTGATATCATGCCTAAGACTATTCCTTGTACCTCTTGCTTGCAGGTGAAGCATGTGGACGACTCTCGTGCCACATGTGTCACTTGCAACAATTGCACTCAGGCCCAATCATGTGGTATTTGTGGGGTTTGGTCCTCTAAATTCTGGGCTTCTGTGAACAAGGTGGTTCTTTCCAGAGCTAGAACCCCTCGTTCTCGGGGTAAGGGTAGCCATGCCGTAGCAGACATTTCTGCTGGTGCACGTGGTGACTCTGTCACACAGGATTCGGATCTGCCTTCTGTGGCGAGTTCCTCTTCTTCAACTGTTGGCGGTGTTAGTTCAGTGATACTTGACGAGGAGACCGTGGTCTCTTTGTCTTCTGATGTCACTATTGAGGTGTCTGTTTTAGTTGAGAGCTTTTCCGAGGTCAGCTCGGTGACCCTCTCCGATCTGCCTCCTACACCGTCGACTGTTGTTGAGGACGTTGCTACTCCAGATCCTATTCTGTCTGATGGTGGCTCTTCCATCTCCTCTGGGGATGGTCTACAGTCTCGGGGGACCGAGGCTGTATCTGCTGGTGTGTCTGTGTGTTCTCAGCCTCCCCCAGCCTCGCGGTGGGGCTGTGCGGGTTTGCTGTCTGCTCTGTCTCATCTGGCTAGGTTTGCTCCTAGTCGGTTGAGCTGGCTGGTCGCTTCGGCAGCGATTCCTCGTCCCTCGAGTGATTCGTTTATTGTTCCACCTTCCCCTGCTAGTGTGCCGCCTAGCGGGATGGTGTTGGGACGTTGGCATCCAGGGCCTGCTGTTCGGCAGCGGTCAGTGACATCCCCTGTTAGCTGTCACTCTCGGAACCTTCCTCCGGTGATTCCTCACTGTGTTCCGAGTCTGGGTGTCGATCGATGCTTGCCGTCGGTCTCAGAGGATAGGCAGTTGGGGCCGTCTGCTGCGCAGAGGCCAATGACAGATTCCTGTCATTCTTGGGACAATCCTCCGGTGTCTTCTCACCGTGTCCTAGGTCCAGCTACTGATCGACGTGTGCCGTCGGTCTCTTTAGAGGATTTGCAGGCAGGACCTTCTGTTTCGCAGAGGTCAGTGATGGCCCCTGGGCATCACAATCGGGACTATCCTCCGGTGTCTTCTCACTGTGTCCCTATTCTGTCTGGCGATCGACGTCTGTCTCTTCTGAGGATTTGGGTTCTTCTACCAGAAGGGTCCATTGGGAGGACACTCCGTCGGGCGATTCTGCTGCGACGGATTCTCAGGGTGATCTGCGCCAGGCCGTTTTGGCGCTCACCCGGTTGCTTTCTGGCAACCCTCAAGTTGGCCTCCCTGTGCCTCCTGAGGCACAACCTCCTTTGGTCGGTCGCCGAGATGTCTCGCCTGGCCACTTGGATACTGTACAGTATTCACAGGAGGTTTCTGCTGGTCAGCCCGAGTTGGGCTACGTCTCCTCTGCTATGGAGAATGACGAGTATCTTGAAGGTGATGGGCCCCCCTCGTCAGTCTTGGGGCAGGCTTTGGATTTCGTCTTTGGCTTATTGCCGGACGTTCAACCTTCCGACCAGCCTTCTGTGACCGTCCGGCCACGGTCCACTGTGGAGCGCCGTAACCCTGTTGAGCCTTCTAGCTCCGGAGCTTTGCATCCTCTGCAATCGGCTCATGTTGTTGAGTCCTTCCAGGGCTTAGACGCCAAAATGCGTTCTAAGACCCTCAAGGGTTCCTTCTTTTCTAGAGCTGATGCCTTTCTGCCTCCATCGCGGTTTCGTGTGTACGATTCCGTCTCTCCACCAGTCTTCCAAGGGATGACTACTGTGGATGAGGATTCTTCTTCCCTCGGGTTGACTAAGCCTAAGTCGGCAGTTCTCCCGATGTCGGTAGTTGAGTCTATGGTGGGCCTGTCCCGAGAGATGCTGGGTATGTTATCTCTTGCGGACCATGTCGTCGCTGCTCTGGCTGAATATTTTCCACTAGGGGAGTTTGATGACGCTCAGGCGCCTTTTCATGTTTTGTCACAGGCTCTTATGAACTTGACACACGCTCACGCCTGTAACACGGCTAATTTGGAGCTGGCACGCCGGGATGCGGTGTTGGATTCTTTACCATCCCTTCCTTCTGAGCAACGTGCTGTTCTGAGGTCTGCCTCTTTGGTGGTACCTCAGTTGTTCCATGGTTCCGTGGAAGCTGTTCGTGGCGAAGTTCTTCGTCATTCGAAGGACCAGCTTTTGCTGAGACAGCTTGACCAACCTGCTGCTGCGGGTGGTGGTTGTTCCAGGCCCGCCAAGCGTGCAGCTGCGTCTGCCTCGTCAGCGACATTGGCTACGCCTTCGGCTCCGTCTGCTCCTTCTGCTCATAAGAAGCGCTGACGTGGCCAGGCTCGCTGGCAGCCTCAAGCTGGAAAGTCTCAGGTCTCTGTCACTTCCCGAGGTAGTTTCTCCTCTCGGGGGCCTCGTCGAGGCCGCAAGTGAAGGTTCTCACCTCGATTCGCCTCCAGTTGGGGGAAGGCTGTCGCTGTTTTACGACCGTTGGACAGAGATAACGTCGGACTCTTGGGTCCTCGACGTCATTCAATCCGGTCTGCGACTGTCCTTCCATCGGCACCCTAGTTTATCTCGGGTGCCCCTTCTGACTCAGGTCCCTTCCGATTCTCTGCGTCGGGACCTTCTGGTGCAGGAGATTGACAATCTCCTCTCCAAAGGGGCGATCGAGGTGGTCAGGAACACCCTTTCACCGGAGTTTTACTCGAGACTTTTCTTGGTGCCGAAGAAAAACGGCCAATATCATCCTGTCATCGATCTGAGTACCCTGAACGAGTACATAATAGCTCCTCGTTTCAGTATGGAGATTTTCCGGTCGGTTCGACGTTCAGTTCATCAGGGCGATTTTGCGGCCAGTATCGACCTGAAGGATGCCTACTTCCATGTACCCATTCATCTGGCGTCACGGAAATACCTTCGGTTCTCGTTTCGGGATCGAGTTTTTCAATTCAGAGCTCTCCCGTTCGGTTTGAACCTGGCTCCTTGGGCCTTCACCCGACTGATGTCACATGTGCTTGCTTTCCACCACACTCAGTCGGCAGTGACTTCGTCAGCCTACCTAGACGACATCCACAAACGGCACCACGATGCTGCTGTTCTGGTGTTCGATGTCCGGCAGTTTCTTTGCCTGCTAGCGTCGCTGGGTTTCAGAGTCAATCGCAAGAAGTCGGATCTTCTTCCTTCTCAGCGATTCCGTCATTTGGGGATGGATTTCGACACTCTTCACAGTGTAGTGTCGGTCCCCCAGGCTCGGGCGACGATTGTTTCCGCCTTGACTCGTGACCTGCTTCCATCTTCCTCGGTCTCGGCCAGGACTTTCCTTCGGATGCTGGGCCTTTGTGGATCGGTGACAGATCTCATTCCGCTCGGTCGCTTGTTTGTCCGACCTCTCCAACACTTCCTGTTGGATCATTGGCGTCCGAATGTAGATCCGCTGGACCTGGAACTCACTATTCCTCGGTCTCTGCTTTGTCACCTCCGCCCTTGGGCAGATATTCCCTGGCTGACACAGGGTGTTCCGTTGGATCTTCCTTTGGCCGATCGCATCCGTACTGAGGATACCAGCGATCGGGGCTGGGGTGCGACGTTGGATCCTCTCTGTCTGTCTACTCACGGAGAGTGGGACAGCGAGCAGGTGGGCCTTCATATCAACCAGAAGGAGCTCCTTGCTCTTCTGTTGAGTTTTCGGCTTTGGATCCCTCATCTGTTGGACCATGTTGTCCTACTTCTTTCGGACAATTCGACAGTAGTGGCCTACATACGGAATCAAGGAGGCACACATTCGATTCCCATGTATCGGCTGTCTCGGGATCTTCTTCTGTTGGCACGGGATGTGAACGCTCGGGTGTCCATTCAACACATTCCCGGGCGTCTCAACGTCCTAGCAGACTCCCTATCCTGACACGACAGTGTCCTTCCAACCAAATGGATGCTACATCGGTCGGTGTTTCAGGCGATTTGCGAGCAGTGGGGCCGTCCTCAGGTCGACCTTTTCGCTACTCGCTGGAATCATCAGGTAGAGACCTTTGTCTCCCCTTGTCCAGATCTTCTGACATTTGCAGTAGACGCTCTGTCTCTGGACTGGACAGGTTGGATCGGCTATGCCTTTCCTCCTGCACCGATTCTTCCTCAAGTATTAGTGAAGATTCGTGCTTGCAGTTGCAGGATCATTCTGATCACACCCCTGTCTCCACAGAGGGTGTGGATCAATCTGCTGCAGCCTCTATTGGCCGACCAACCGATTCGTCTACCTCTACGTCGCGATCTTCTTTCACAGGGTCGTCCCAGGAAGTATCACGACAACCTGGCGAGCCTGTCCCTTCACGCCTGTCTTTTATCAGGTCCAGTCTCCGACGTAGAGGTTTTTTGAGACGATCAGTGGAGTGCATTTCTGCATCGCGGCGACATTCCACTGGCATGACTTATGCCGCCAAGTGGACAGTTTTCTGCCGCTGGTGTGCAGATCACAATGTGAATTACCGTGATCCGTCAATCGCTCAAATTGTGGATATTCTGTTTTTTCTTTTTGACTCCAAGGGCCTCCAGCCTATTACGATTAAGGGCTATCGGTCTATGCTGTCTGATACTTTCTCTTATGTGGGAAAGCGGTGCATCGGTCGTAATATTTTTCTCTCCAAACTTATTCGGCACTTTTCTTTGAAGAGGCCTCGAGTTTTGCGTCTTACACCCAAGTGGAACTTGGCATGGGTGTTGCACTGTTTGGAGGGGGTGCCATTCGAGCCTTTATCTGAGACCGACATGCGTTTTCTCACCTATAAGACGGCTTTTCTTCTAGCATTTGCTTCTGCTCGTCGAGTCAGTGAGCTTCATGCGCTATCTGTTGATTCTGCCTTCTTCCGATATGAGGCTAACAGTGTCACCTTCACTACTGATTGCTCTTTTCTGGCTAAGAATCAACTTCCTGATTCGGTGCCTCCTCCTGTCTGCATTCGGGCTCTCCCCGCTGTAGATGGCCGGAGGCCTCTTCTTTGTCCTGTTCGTGCGATCAAGACTTACATTACTCGCACTCAGTTCATTAGGAGGGGTCGGAAGAGATTCTTTCTGTCTCTCATTCCTAAGAGGCAGTCTATCTCTTCCCATTCTATTTCCAGGTGGATCTGTCTTGCAATCAAGCTGGCTTATTCTCGCTTGTCTGCGTCGGATCTTGTTTCGAACCGGCTTAATGCTCATGAGGATCGTGCCATTTCTACATCCTGGGCGTTCTCCAATTCTGTTTTGCCCCGGGATGTTATGAATGCGGCTTACTGGAGGAATGCTTCTACCTTCTCCTCCTTTTATCTCCGCCACCTTCAGCAGCAATCTGAGGACCTTTATTCTTTAGGCCCTCTCGTTGCTGCTCAAGCTGTTGTGCACCCTCGTTAAAATTGTTTTTGTCGAGGTTGCGCTTTGCTCAGCCTTGTTCTTTTCAGGTGCCTTCTCTCTATCTTCATTACAGGTTTTCGTTCTTGTTCTCTGCCATCCTTGCTTTCGTTCTGCTACTCTTGTTGGTATTGGTTATGTGATTCACCTCCTCCTATTGTTTATTCAGCCAATTGTAAACAATTGTGAGTAGGTTGAAAAGAAATTAAAATTTTTTAGTAAATTTTGTTTAACATACCTACCACAATTGTTTACCGGAGGCCCACCCTCCTTGGGGATATCTTTGATATCGATGCCTCCCCGTTAAATCACAAACTTCTCGTTGGCGGAAATACGGAATTGACGTCACGGTTGTTGCGCATGCGCTCGGTAAACGCAAGAGGTGTGCAGAGAGAGTACCTGTAATTTCGAGCCCTGGTCTCGCTCGACCCTTTTTTCGATCTTTTTCGTGCTTTTGCACTCTAGTACTTTTCCCTTTTCCAACTCGTTTGGAAAAGATTCTAAAAGCTTGAGTTAGTTCCGAAGTAGGGCTTGCACTTATGTTACAGCCAATTGTAAACAATTGTGGTAGGTATGTTAAGAAACAAAATTTACTAAAAAATTTTAATATTTATGAAGGGATTTCATTGTAACTTGATAGGATGACTCGTTTTGGAATAATTTCACTGAAGGGATTTCATTGTAATATGGTAGGATGACCCCAGATAATGTCTAGATGAGAACGTCCTCTTTTGGTCGCAATCATTCAGCTGTGACAGCTGGCCGTGCCCAAAACCCGAAAACCTTTAGCACAGTCTACAGGTCGTATTTATGGAGGGATTTCATTGTAACCTGGTTTGTTGATTCCATATGATGTCTAGATGATAATGTCCACTTTTGGTCGCGATTGGTCAACTGTGACGGCTACAGGGGCCCAAAGCCTGAAAACCTTTAGCACAGTCTACAGGCTGTATTTATGAAATGATTTCATTGTAACTTGATGGGATGACTGATGTTGGAATAATTTCACTCTAACTTGGTAGGATGACTCGTTTTGGAATAATTTCACTGTAGGGATTTCATTGTAACTTGGTAGGATGACCCCAAATAATGCCTAGATGAGAACGTCCGCTTTTGGTCGCGATTATTCAACCAAGATGACTGCCCAAGCCCAAAACCCGAAAAACTTTAGCACAGACTACAGGTCATATTTATGAAGGGATTTCATTATAACTTGGTAGGATGACTGAGTATAAAGTCTAGATGAGGACGTCCCCTTTTGCTTTCGATCAGTCAACCGTGATGTCTACACAGGCCCGAAGCCCAAAAACCTTTAGCACAGTCTGCAGGCCATATTTAAGAAGGGATTTCATTGTAACTTGATAGGAGGACTCGTTTTGGAATAATTTCACTCTAACTTGGTAACTTTGGTTGACATACATTAACTGTGAGTGCCTCATTAACCTACCCCTCAGTTCTTTAGTACAGTCTACACCTCAAATTATTTTAATTGAAAACATCACATACAGGGAACAGAAATTAACATATTCTCAATGATCACAATTCTTGTCGAATTTCATAATCCTTTCATAAACATTGAACATTATCCTTTTCATCAAACAACACACGGTCAAGTCAAGCTACAGTGTCATTGACACTTTCATTTGGTTATGCATTATTTGTGTCTAGAGGAAGCTTCCTTTTGATTTTGGTTATACCCCCAAGAGACTTACCTTCCTTTTTATGACACTGCTCGGTGGCATATGTCATGCCTTGCGTTGCTCTTTTGTTGAAATTTGAAAAATAAATTTTCTACTGGGCAGTTTGTATATTTCATGGTGGATACATCCCATTTGTTAGGTAACGGTTAAGTCCTTGTGAGGTGAAACCGAGACACTCTGTTGTCTAGTTGGAAATCGTACAAATTGCAAGAATGACAGCTTGCTTTAAAATCAAAAGACTAGATTGTGAACAGTTTGCAAGTTATGTGTTTTGAATTTATCATAACCTTCCTGTAACCTGAATGACTGTTCCCTACTTATTTCCAGGCCTGGTTATTCCCCATTTTAGACTCGGTAAAACTGTGCCTCTGAACTTTTTGCATTGTTGTTTTTTGTCCATGGGAATAATTTTTAGCTGAACTTGGCAAAGTCAAGATAAGCTAGTGCCATCATGCGTGTGGAAGTCTGTTATTCTGTGAGTCTGTTCACATTTTCCTTTAGCACAGGCTACGCCTTGTAGTTCTTGTCCAATCGTCGCAAAATTTCATATGCAGGTTTGAGGTCATGTCTAGACGAGAATGTCCCCGTTTGGTTGTGAACGATCAACCGTGATGGCTGCCCAAGCCCAAAAACCTTTAGCACAGTCTACAGGTCATATTTATGAATGGATTTCATTGTAACCTAGGAGGATGACTGTAAAAATGCCTAGATGAGAACGTCCCCTTTTGGTCATGATCTGTCAACTGTGACAGCTGCCCATGCCCAAGATCCGAAAACCTTTAGCACAGTCTACAGGTCGTATTTAGGATTTCATTGTAACATGTTAGGATGACTCCATATAATGTCTAGATGAGAACATCCCCTTTTGGTCGTGATCGGTCAGCTGTGATGGCTGCAGTGGCCTGAAGCCCAAAAACCTTTATCACAGTCTACAGATCGTATTTATGAAGGGATTTCATTGTACCTTGGTAGGATGACTCCAGATAATATCTAGATGAGAACCTGCCATTTTGGTCGTGATCGTTCAACCATGATGGCTGCCCCAGCCCAAAACCCAAAAACCTTTAGCACAGATTACAGGTTGTATTTATGAATGGATTTCATTGTAACTTTGTAGGATGACTGAGTATAATGTTTAGATGAGGACGTCCCCTTTTAGTCACGATGGGTCAGCTGTGAGGCAACACAGGACCAAAGCCCGAAAACTTTTAGCACAGTCTGCACAGGCCATATTTATGAAGGGATTTCATTGCAACTTGATAGGATGATTTGTTTGGGAATAATTTCGCTGTAACTTGATAACTTTGGTTGACATACATTAACTGTGAGGCCACATTAACCCACCCTTCAATTCTTTAGTACTGTCTACACCTCAAATTATTTTTATTGAAAACATAGCATACAGGGAACAGAAATTACCATTTTCCCAATTATCACAATTCTTGTCGTATTTCATAATCCTTTCATAAACATTGAACATTATCCTTTCCATCAAACACAACACACAGTCAAGTTAAGCTACAGTGTCATTGACACTTTCATTATTGGATGGCAGCAGAAAATTTAATAATGTATATGTATGATGATAATATACATGTATGGTATCATTGGCATGACACAAAAGCAGGTCATGGACATTTCTGTTGCTCCCCACCCTACTTTCATTACAAATGGACAAGCAAATGATCATGAACAGATGTTTACAAGTATATGGACAATGCTCACACCCTGTGGAACAAAGTATTCATTAGTCAACATTAGCCTCTTTGACAATGCCAGGTTATTGTCTTATTATTGACCGATTATTATTGCAGTTTTGAAATAAGATGTATGGTACATGTAATAATCAGGTGTTATGAAGGTACTATTTTTTCGCTTTATAAACTTTTACCTTTTCAGTGAGAATGGTGTAATACTAATAATAACAACACTTTAGCTGGCCACTGATTTGTTTTGGGTATAGGTGAGAAGGCCTTGATTAGTCCTGTGCTCCCAAATGCCTCCCTATCCCCACACCTCTTCTCTCCTCCCAACACTCATTCCATTCTTCCCATTCTCTCTGATAAGCATACTAGCCCTCTCCTCCGTGTCACCCACTAACCACATGTCTTTCATTCTCCCATCCCACTTCCTCTTTATTCTGTTAAGACTGGTAATATATAATAGAAAGTGTTCTAGGGTCTCCACTACACCCGAATTACACAGGTACTTTGTGGGGGTGGGGGGGGGGGGGGGGTCACTGCTATTCAAGATGAGGTGGCGGTCGCTGGTGCTTAGGGGAAATTTCGGAAAGACAGTGAAAAGGAGTGTCAAATGTGTAATTCGGGTGTAGTGGAGACCCCAGAACACTTTCTATTATATATTACCAGTCTAACAGAATAAAGGTACTCTTCAAAACATCAAAACATGGCTTCTCTTTATCACGCAGGCCACACAAAGCCCTCTTTGCTTTGACTCCTCTTGCCAAATCAAGTTACAAACACTCATGATTCTTTCTCTGATGACTTTTTTTTACCCTGGCTTCTGCCCACTTCTAAGTCCGAGATCTCCATTGAATAGTTCTCTGGTATCTCCCTCACTTGCTCAGTCCACCCTGTCCTCTGAATTTGAATTCTGTTCCATCATGTGTGGGTCCGTTTCATGGTTTTCAAAAGTGCCATGCACCATTTTTGTAGAGGTTTCTCCATTGCCTAGGTACCTTCTTGAAAAATTGTAGAGAACAGTGTCATTTTGTTAATTTTGTTGTTGTTTTCACACATTTACAAACAATGGAAAGTGAAGTTCAAAGCACACTTGCAATTATTGCACATCAATGAAGATTTAATGTTCAAATATTGTTATTCTATTTTGTGGTTTTGTCACCGTGTAATCCAGTGATTTTGTTCACAAATGCAGCTCTCACTTTTGTCTTTCAAGTCAAACAGGCGGTCATTTTAAATTTGAGGTGATTGTTTGTTCTGACATTGCATTTTGTTTTTGTTCAAATCAACTTGCCCAGCCACAAAGGGGAAAATGCTCCAAATTAAAAAAAAATCTCCTCATGAACCAGTAGGTACAGTGACTTCATATTTGCTACCTAGCTTCATTTTGAGGCGTAGAATCAAGTTTATTCAAATGAAAGTTCATGGAGCAATATTTGCTTTTGTAGACGGAAGGGCAAGATTTTTGGCCGTGCCTGAAATTTTCATTTTCTGAAACAATGAGCTGATTTGAACCAAATTTGGTATGTGGTATTATTGAGTCATTAGTACTAATTCATGCAAAAAACCCCAACATTTCCCTTATCTGCGTGGGAACCCCAGGAGTTAAAAATAAAAATATTTTCAAACACCCATATTTCCCAAACTGCACAGAACAGAGATCTGTTGTTTGGTATGAAGCATCCTTAGGATCAGTAGAATGGAATGGTAAAAGAAAATTGCCACCGGTTCTGTCATCGTGTACTGTAAAGGGAATTGAAAAAAATGCTGAGTCAGCATATTTGCAAAAATTTAAAAAATCTTCTCCAGAACCACTGATCAGAATCTTTTGATATTTTTTGTATAGTATCCATAAGGGATCAGATACCAGTTTGTTAAAATTAAGCCCCTCAGTTTATATGGGCTCAATTCAGGAGCCGGAATTTTAACTTGGTGCAAAATGATATGTACTCTTTAAAGAATCTTCTTCTACAGAACCACCAGTCAGAATCTTTTAATATCTGGTGTACAACATTGTTACAGGGGTCAGATCCATGTTTCTTCAAATCAAGACCCCTCCCCCTCCCCCCCCCCCCCCCTCCCCCCCCTCCCCCAATTAATATTTGGGCTCCCTATGGGGACACAAATTTGAACTTGGTGCAAAAGGAAGAATAATCTTTAGAATCCACTTCTTCAGATCCACCAATCAGAATCTTTTGATGTTTAGTATACAGCATCCTCAGGGAGGTCAGATCTGAGTTTGTTCAAACCAAGTCCCTGTGTTCATAATCATGTATGGGCTTTCAATTGGAGCCAGAATTTTAACTTAGTCCAGTAGGAGGAATAATCTTTAAAACTCTTTGTCTCCAGAACCACTGGTCAGAATCTTTTGATATAGGATATACAAAATCCTTAAAGGGATCAGATTCAAATTTATTCAAATCAAGTCCTTCAGTTAAAAATTGGATTCTCTGGGCGAGCCCAAAATTTAACTTAGTGCAGTATGGGGAATTATCTTTAAAAAGTCTTCTTCTTCAGATTCACCAGTCAGATTTTTTTGATGTTTGGGATATAGCATCCTTACTGGGCCCAGATTAAAGTTTGTTCAAATCAAGTCCTTCGAATAATATTTGGGCTCTCTATTGGAGTCTGAATTTTAACTTGATTCAGAATGAGGAATACTCTTTAAAAATCTTCTCACACACCCCAATCAAAATCTTATGATGTATGGTATACACCATCCTTAGGAGAGTCAGATACAAGTTTTAAAAATCAAGTCCCTGAGTTAATATTTTGGCTCTTTAACTTAGTCTAATATGAGGAATATTCTTTGAAAATCTGCTGCTTCAGATCCAATGGCCAGAATCCTGATTGGTCAGATTGATATTTGGGCCCCCTATTTTCCATTACTGGAAATCTGGGCATTATTTGTGTGGTTACATGTCAATACTACCAAAAATTATCTTACTGGTCAACCAAGTATTGAATAGTTACATGTATATGACTTCATTCCTCTGTAGTGTTTACTAGCTATAGATACTAATTAAGTCCTTTAAACAACTTTGTCTGGTGAGCACCTCAGGCCCCATGGGGCCTCTTGTTTAGTTTAGTATGTCCTGAAAGACATACCAACTTCCAAACTAAAAAAATAAATTCCATGTATAGTTTTAAAGTCCAGGTTTGGACCAACACCTGCCCATTTGGGGCAAAGGCCAGATGTCCAAAGGAGAAAAACTGCCCATCCAGAAGACAGCTGGATGGGTCGCTAGCTAAAGAACTGGCAAGAATGTTTTCCCATAAATTACTGCAAGAAGTTAAAAATATCTTCCTGCTTCGAAGCCTGATTGATTATTCTTTTCTTCCTGTGTTCCAAGTGTTTGGCAGTTTTTAGCTCGGCGAGCTATAGTGATTACTCACTGCCCGTCGTCTGGCATCCACCGTCAATGAACATGGTGTTTGCGTCTTCTCCCAAACTGCTGAACCAATTCAATTGAAATTTAAGATAATAGTTTTTGTTATGACATCGCATTTTGATTTTGTTCAAATCAAGTTGCCTCGCCCTTCGACAGAGCCATGCCCAAAAAGTGAGCTTAAATCTTAAAAAATCTTCTTCTCATGACCCAGCTGTAGCAGAGACAGGATATTTGGTGTGCAGCTTCCTTTTGAGGTGTAGACTCAGATTTGTTCAAGAGAAGTTCGAGGAGCTATATTTGCCTTCGTTATGGGAGGGGCAAGAATTTTTGCCCTGCTAAAAATTTCTGTTTTCCAAACCGAGAGGCTGATTTGAACCAAGTTTGATATGAGGGCTTATTGGGTCATAAGTACTTAATTTATGCCAAAAAAAATTCCCTATTGCCCCATGGGAACCACAGGAGCTAAAAATAGAAAAAATTTAAAACACCCATATCTCCAAAACTACAGGGCACTGAGAATTCTTATTTGGTGTGAAGCTTCCTTAGGACCAACAGAAGGGAGTGGTAAAAAAAAATTGCTATCGGTTTTATCATGAGTTTTTTTTTCAGGACTTTGAAAAAGTGCGGAGTCAGCATTTTTTTAATGCTGTGGGTTATGGGAAAAACATTTAAGACTACTTTTCTCCCACACCACTGCTCCAAAAGCATTCAAATTTCATGTGTGGGAGCCCAAATTATAACTTTGTTCAATATGAGGAATTTTTCTTTAAAAAAATCTTCTTCTTCAGATTCGGCAGTTGGAATGTTTTGACATTCGGTATACAGCATCCTTAGGGGGGCGAGATTCAAATTTGTTCAAGCCAAGTCCCTGGGTTAATATTTGGGCTCGCTGTGGAAGACCGAATTATAACTTAGTTCAAAATGAGGAATTTTCTTTAAAAATCTTCTTCCTATCCAGCAGTCGGAATGTTTGGGGGAATGTTTTGATATTTGGTATGCAGCATCCTGGGGGGGGGGGGGGGGGGGGGGGGGGGGGGGCATAAGATTCAAGTTTGTTCAAGTGAAGTCCCTAGGTTCATATTTGGGCTCACTGTGGGAGCTTGAATTATAACTTAGTTCATAATGATGAATTTTCTTTAAAAATCTTCTTCAGATCCAGCGGGCAGAATGTTTTGATATTTGGTTTGCAGGGGTGAGATTCATGTTTGTTCAAGCCAAGTCCCTTGGTTCATATTTGGCTCACTGTGGGAGCCCGAATTATAACTTAGATCAAAATTAGTTATTTTCTTTAAAAATCTTCCTCAGATCCAGCAGTTGGAATGTTTTGATATTTGGTATGCAGCATCCTTAGGAGGGTGAGATTCAAGTTTGTTCAAGCCAAGTCCCTGGGTTGATATTTGGTCTCCCTGTGGGAGCCCGAATTATAACCTAGTTCAATATGAGAAATATTCTTCAAAAATCTTCTTCTTCACATCCACCAGTCAGAATCTTTTGGTATTTGGCATACAGCATCCTTATGGAGGTGAGATTCAAGTTTGTTCAAGCCGAGTGCCTGTTACAACTGATAATGTTACAACGCCGCATAATGTTACACCAACGCATAATGTTACAAAAAATGTAGTAAACAACCGATAATGTTATAAACTCCGCATAATGTTATAACTTTTTTCAACCCGTTATGTTATAAAAATTGACGCATAATGTTATAACTTTTTTCAACCCGTTATGTTACAACCAATTAACCGATAATGTTATAACTTCTGTATACTAATTCCAGCTACAGCTATTGTAGATGGAACTTACCATTTACCATTTATTGCCGCAAAAAGGAATGTAATATTTATACTAAAGGTTTCTGTTCTGGTTACGGCGAGGAGACCCCCCCCCCCCCCCCCCCCCAACTCCCGGGGATTTATCATAGAATGACCTAGTCACGTTACATAGACACAGATTATCCTGGTAACTCAATCGTGTGACGTCATTACCATGACATCCAGTGCCCAACATGGTGAAGGCGGGGGTGGTGGGGGAGGGGTGCTTTTTTATCCGGTTGGTACGTTTACCAACATGCGTAGTCTCCGCTTCCAGAAATGTCGTGTACCATAATCCACTAACACCTTTGGGGATGGCCAAATGCCTCTGCTTCTGCTTGTTTTGGGCATCTAAAACTCATTTGTCGCATATTTCTTAGTCATAAGAATATCTTATTGTTCATCAATTTGACATTTTAACAACTAACAGTGAACAAAAATGAGGTGGAGTTAAAAGAGGTCAAAAAGTTGGATTCAGCGAGGTACATATTGTGGATGTGGCAGGTTGGTAGTGTCGCACGGACCAAGAATAAGATGCGAGACAGGGTAGGTAGAGGAATGGGGGTTAGGAGGTGTGAAAGAAGGGGGGGGGGGAGCAGGAATTAGGCTGAGAAAGAGAGGAGGTCATGGATTAATACATCAGGGTGATTGTGCAGAGAAGGCTATCTGAGAATTCTATAAGGGAGTAGTGATAGGCGGTATGATGATATAGATGGTGGAGATGTTGAAAGAAGTGGAAGTGATGAATTTGGGATTTCAGGTTCAATCACTAGAGCAGGCAGTATAGGGAGGAGGAGGTTGTGGAGGAGGAGTTGTGTTGTTGTTGGTGTTGTGGCGGTGTTGGTGATGGTGTTGAGTAGTTATGAATGTTGAAAATGGGCCATTTTGTAGGATCCCGGGGCAGCACTATCATGACAACCCAACATGACCGCCCAGTCACGTAACTGGGCGGTCATGTTGGGTTGTCATGATAGTGCTCGTGGGTGGGCATGTTGTGACGTCATTATCATGATAATAGGTGGTAGGAGTGCGTAGCGCGTGTTGTTATGGGGACACGTGCTCCGCCTCACCCCTAACAATCCGACAATAGATATCGAATTAATCCAACCAACCCGACAATCTTCAGAAAACTGACCCAAACACTCCCGAAACACTCCCAAATAAAGGTAGTATAGTATCTTTAATGAGGGTATGAGACATATGAAGAGGTACTCACTGAGCTCATTTTCATAGCTTTCATTTTGAGACGTATGATTTTGCGCGCATCGTGCTCAGTTTCATAGCTTTCATTGCTTCATACGACGAAAAGGGGGATTCCGTGGGTTTAGTATCCTTAAAATATAGGATAGTATCCTTACCTAATGTCCGACCATATAATGGACGCGTAATTTATCACAGAAATGGGTTTATAACAATAATGGTTTGTTTATTATCAAAGTGTTGTTTTTTTTTAACTCAGAGATAAACTGGAAGGGGGGGGGTGCCGTCCCTGCCCCTGGAGCCCTACAATGGCTGTAACTGGAATTAGTATACAGAAGTTATAACATTATCGGTTAATTTGTTGTAACATAACGGGTTGAAAAAAGTTATAACATTATGCGTCGATTTTTATAACATAACGGGTTGAAAAAAGTTATAACATTATGTGGAGTTTATAACATTATCGGTTGTTTACTACATTTTTTGTAACATTATGCGTTGGTGTAACATTATGCGGCGTTGTAACATTATCGGTTGTAACAGTGCCTGGGTTCATATTTAGGCTCCCTGTGGTAGCCCGATTTATTACTTAGTTCAGTATGTGGGATATTCTTTAAAAGTCCATTTTTTTAGATCCACTGGTCGGAATCTTTAGATATTTGGTATGAGCTTTTCTTAGAAGGGGCAGATGCAACTTGTTGGTATCAATTCCCTGGGTTGATATTTAGGCTACTCTGTCAGGTGAGCGCCCTCAGGCCCACTGGGGCCTCTTGTTTAATATTTTAAACTTGTCATATGAGAAAAACATTTAAGACTACTTTTCTCCCACACCACTGCTCCGAAAGCATTCAAATTTCACGTGTGGGAGCCCAAATTATAACTTTGTTCAATATGAGGAATTTTTCTTTAAAAAAATCTTCTTCTTCAGATTCGGCAGTTGGAATGTTTTGACATTCGGTATACAGCATCCTTCGGGGGGTGAGATTCAAATTTCTTCAAGCCAAGTCCCTGGGTTAATATTTGGGCGCGCTGTGGGAGACCGAATTATAACTTAGTTCAAAATGAGGAATTTTCTTTAAAAATCTTCCTATCCAGCAGAATGTTTGGGGGAATGTTTTGATATTTGGTATGCAGCATCCTGGGGGGAAGGGGGGATGGGGGCATAAGATTCAAGTTTGTTCAAGTGAAGTCCCTAGGTTCATATTTGGGCTCACTGTGGGAGCTTGAATTTTAACTTAGTTCAAAATGATGAATTTTCTTTTAAAATCTTCTTCAGATCCAGCGGGCAGAATGTTTTGATATTTGGTTTGCAGGGGTGAGATTCATGTTTGTTCAAGCCAAGTCCCTTGGTTCATATTTGGGCTCACTGTGGGAGCCCGAATTATAACTTAGATCAAAATTAGTTATTTTCTTTAAAAATCTTCTTCAGATCCAGCAGTTGGAATGTTTTGATATTTGGTATGCAGCATCCTTAGGAGGGTGAGATTCAAGTTTGTTCAAGCCAAGTCCCTGGGTTGATATTTGGTCTCCCTGTGGGAGCCCGAATTATAACCTAGTTCAATATGAGAAATATTCTTCAAAAATCTTCTTCTTCACATCCACCAGTCAGAATCTTTTGGTATTTGGCATACAGCATCCTTATGGGGGTGAGATTCAAGTTTGTTCAAGCAGAGTGCCTGGGTTCATATTTAGGCTCCCTGTGGTAGCCCGATTTTTTACTTAGTTCAGTATGTGGGATATTCTTTAAAAGTCCATTTTTTTTAGATCCACTGGTCGGAATCTTTGGATATTTGGTATGAACTTTTCTTAGAAGGGGCAGATGCAACTTGTTGGTATCAATTCCCTGGGTTGATATTTAGGCTACTCTGTCAGGTGAGCGCCCTCAGGCCCACTGGAGCCTCTTGTTTAATATTTTAAACTTGTCATATTTTGGTACAATTCAGTAATAACATGGCACTTTTAAAGCTTTCATTTCCTCACCAGCTGTCCTCTTTCTGTCCTCTTTATTATTGACTGTAGTGTTGGTTGCAGTTAAAAAGAACATCAGAATGTTTTCTCTCATATATTTATCTGGCTACAGTACAGCTGCCGTGGACTGGTCACTTTCTACAGGTGGGGCAATATTTCCACGAACGTAATGCTATTAGATTTCAAACACCAACTGTAGGAATAATCCTCAAAATTTAACCTGGTGCTTAATTAAATAAAATTTTGCTGGTGACAGTTTTTATTAGCTGGTAAATGCATGCGTGGACATCACTACCCACACGTGGATTATGACAAGACCATGGCGACTGTATGTAATATGGGTGGTAATAAATTGCTAAAAGAAATAATGTTTTCAAAGAGTGTCAGAAAAAATTTTTTTTTTTACCTTTCAGTCTGTTTTATGAGTATCTGTGATAACAGAGACGTGTGCATTCTTTCCAAAAATTCATCACTCACGTGGTACATATTTTCAAAAATTAAAAGCATATTTATAGACCCCAGATTATTTCTATTGTATTCTACTACATGTTCAAATCAGTTTAACTCTTTACCTAACATAACCAGTGGGAGCGCGGTGGCTCAGTGGTAGACTGTTGGTCTTCTATGCTAGAGGTCCCGAGCTCAATCCCTATCTGGGACGACCTGCATTGTGTCCCTGGGCAAGACACTTTATCCTGGTTGCCAACATGGGGGCATGATGATGCTGTGTACTAAGGTGTACTGCACGTCCATGGTGCACTTGTCTTCAACTGCTATAACCCTGCTTGAGTGGAGCTTGAACAGAGTAAGAGTGTTGTGGAGCTGACAGTTGCTCATCGATGCTTGGTGGTTCTCTCTGGGTGCTCCGGCTTCCTTCACCTGTAAAACTGTCACGGTCATGATTAGCCATTGTGCATAAGTATGTGACCTTAAACACCAATAAGTAAATAATAAATAAATAAACATAACCAGTAGACGGTATGAAATTTGTGTTTTGAGACTGCTTGAGATAAAAAAATATTTCTATTTTTGGCCGAAAAAATATGTGTTTATGACTCATTGGAATGAACTCCTTCAGGCGAGTGGTCTTAAACTATGTTTTGGAGACAAAAATTGAGAAGGTTATGAAATTTGAAAGGTGACTTTGAATTGCAGCAGCAATGTAAATAGCTACTCGCCAGGTGTGGGAATAGAGCCCAAACTTTTCTGACAGAACAAAGATAATTTTTGACAAATTACATATTCGACAACCAAATTTATACTGTTTTGGCATCAAAAACAGTTAAATTATCCACAATTTCAATAATCTTCCTTCTATTCTGCAAATTTAATACGAAAAATCCTCAAAACTTTCCTGGCATGCCAAAAAAATTCTTGGTGAGAGCCCCCACCTCCCTGTATCTTCACCACTGAATAGAAGTTTTTAGTGCTGGCTGGATAAGGTCATTACATGAGGTATAGGGTGAACACCTATATGTGTCTTATCTGTAATTCAGATTTAATATTTTATATAATATCTCTTTTCAGGTTCGTTGTAATCCTGATTTGAAATGGAGGTTGAAGACTCGGATACCCATTTATGCCTCACATGTCACACAACCATTGTTGGACTACTCAATTATGTTAATCATAAAAAGAATGAATGTCCTGGCAAAAAGCAAGCATCCACTGCTTTTCCAAGATGTGATAACTTGATAACGCTGAGTAATGCAGTATGTGATGATCTGCTTCAGAGAAGTGATGAAAGATCAAAGAAGCCAGTGCCTGACACCTGTGATGACAAAGTCACCAGTAAGAACTTCTGCACAGACAATCAGTCAGATACAATTAATGTGGATGCTGCTGTGAATGGAGAACTTGATGAAATCAGTTCAGTGAATAATTCAAGTTCAATCTTACCTGCATCGATTGACAATCAAAGCAGTTCAATTTTTCCAACAGTTACAGTATCAACTTCTGTGCACTCAGTGGAAGGTAACTGTAGTGTTAATAGTCTGCACAATTCTGAAAATAGTTTACCCACCCCAGAGCCACCCATTGAGATAGAGCATCTGTTAAGGGATGTCTTATCAAATGAGGATGGGCTTGGAAACAGTGTGAATGCAGAAGACAGTGTTTATGTTTGTGAGCCTAACAATGACCAATCAACCAGTGTTACTTCAAAAAGAATACTTCAACCATCAAACACTGAGAATTCTGCACAGTCACAAGAAAATGGCAACAAGGAAAAAACTGATAATGTTCTGAGCAGGAATGAAGTTGAGGAAGAAAAGTGTGCTGATTTCTTCTTAACATTAGAGTTACAAAGTAAATCTGAGAAGGAACACAACTCCAAACCATTTACCAACACACCTCGGCTTGGAAGTTTCTTCAGCCTAGATCTGCCAATTTCTGCTATTCTAGATAAACTGGAGTTTGAGAGTGATGAAGAAAATGATAACTTTAACAACATGATTGATTTTCCAAGCTCAGGTGAGGAATCGCTTGGTGATTTTGATGAACAGTTGTTTGAAGACAAACATATACCACCCAAATCTCATACAGGTGGCAAATGGAAGCCAGGAGAATGTCCTAAAAAAACAACATTCAATAGATTATCTCGCCCCAGTGGTAAATGGAAACCCGGATCGCACCCATCTCAGTATGACCAGGGCAAATGGCAATCTGAAAAAATTTCTTCTCCAAACAAGTCAAAATTTTATTCCTGTCAGTATTGTGATATTTCATTTGTGAATAGATACATGTATTCAAATCACTGCCGTTCCAAAGATCATAAAAGTAAAATGAGTAAAAAACCGAGCTCCACCCAAGTTAGTCACAAGGCACCTCAACCACGTATTCCTGATGGCTTACTGGAGGCATCTGAAGAAATGGCATGTGTTGTATCAGATGATACACATAAGGACATGTTCAAATCTACTGATGATGTTGATAAGACTGATCAAATAGAATTCTCTTCAGAATCTGTTGACAAAGCTGTGAGTGATGTCACCACAGAAAATGTTACTACTGTTGACAGTGGGGGACAAGATGAAATAATGAATCTGAATTCTAGTGAAACTCAGTCAGAAATATCAGAATGGAAAGCAAAACCTTCTAGACAATCATATGTTTGTGAAATTTGCAGTAAAACCCTGTATTCTAAGTATAGCTTTGCTAGGCATTTGTTGACAAAGTTTCACTATAATAGATCAAGAAGCCATCCACAGTATATGCCAATGTTAACAAAATATCATGGTTTGTTAATACCGCTCAGTCCCTTTCAGTGTCTTATTTGTCAGTATTTTTTCAACAGGGAAGAAGATTTATTGGTGCATATTTCAGGACCATTACATAAAAAAGAGTGTCGCGATCTCATTGGTCCTATGATGTGCCTTACTTGTAAGTACCATTCAGTTACACAAGATGATTTCTTAGGACATATGCATAGTGCATCACACAAGTTTAATTTGAACAACCAGCATAAATTATGTGTTGTAAAAGAAAAACATCATAAAATAAAGTGTAAATTTTGTGGCAAAGTTCTGCATTCAATTGGGAGAATGAAACGACATATGTATGTACGACACAGAGATGGTCTTATATGTCCTGAAGTAAAACGACATAAAGTTCGGACAACACCATCTTGTGTATTGTGTGGTAAAGTATGTCCATCTCCATCAGCACTCACAATGCATTTGAGACGGAAACACACCAAAGAAAAGCCATACCATTGTACAACTTGCAACCGAGCATTTTTCAATCAGCATCAGCTAAGTTTACACAACCAAAGTAATTTTCACAAAAGAAAGACAGCAGAAGGAGAGCATTTAAAAAATTTGAGTCCTCATATTGGTGCTACAATGAAAAAAGTAAAAGAGAAGGTATTTAAATGCGAACACTGTGATTTTACTGCCTATTCTTATCCTGATTTGAGGCCACACTACATGAAAGTTCATTCAAGTGAAGTGATGAATTGTGAGCTTTGTGATATGATTTTTCTCAGTTCTAAAGCTTTACATGTTCATCAGGCCAGTAAATTGCATCAGGAAAATCTCGGAAAACAAGGGGATGATAAAAATATTTTCACTTGCCCAATTTGTAACAAGAAGTATGGAGACATAAAATGGTTCAATTTTCACATGGAACTAACTCATAATCATATTAGTTCTGAAGATGACCTTGCCAAAGAAACTAAAGGAACAGATATTACTACTCAAAGATATTTCTCATACTTAGAAGAAATTAAGAATATTCCCAGAACAACATACATTAAGTGTCCACAGTGTCATAAAGATTTACAGAAGGAATTTATGCTAGAACATTTGAGAATACATACTGGTGAGAGACCATTCAAATGCAAACTTTGTGGTGCAGCATTTGTTTCAGGGATAACTCTTCGGCGTCATTTAATTACCCACATGGGATTGCAAAATTCAACATGCAATATATGTGGGAAGACATACAAAAAACTACAGTCTTACAAGTTTCACATGAAAGAGCATACTGAAGGAGATAATAGACGCTTCCAGTGTGAAGTATGTGGTCAAGGCTTCCACCTCCTCAGTCAACTTCGGCATCATATGAAGAGACATGGTGAACGCAAATTCAAATGTCCATATCAAGAATGTGAATGGACATTCATTTTCAAGAGTGAGTTAAAGTTTCATCTCTTTTCTCATACTCAAGAAAAACCATTCCTCTGTGATTTGTGTGGATTCAGTGCTTCAACTAAAACAAGGCTAGCACGTCATAAAAAAACACACTCAGGTGAGCGTAACTTCCATTGTGAATATTGCCCTTATAAGGCTGGAACACGAACACATTTACGTCGACATATGAGAATTCATATAGGAGCCAAGCCTTATAAATGTCCATATTGTGAGTACACATGTAACACTCATGAAAACATGAGGAAACATATTGGGCAAACACAAAAGCATAAGGGCAAACCAGTGTATCCTTGTAAATTCTGTGATCATGGATCAAACAGCACAAGGGATTTCAGAAACCATTTGATATCAAAGCATGCAGATGAAGTGAAGGACGAAAAGCTTGAGCCATTGTCTATATATACAGGGCTTTATAATAAAGCATCTGATCCAAGCAAGCCATTGGAAGGTTCACAGATTATTCCATTGAAAGAGAGACATCGTGTTGCACCAAAACCCAAAAAGAAGTCTGTGAGTAACAGCAATAGCACTACTTCCAAAATAAAGGAAGAGGAGCTGCCAAAACACATAAAGCCTGTTAGGTTGGTGCGTAATCAGATGATTGATGAAGTTAAGGGTTCAACTGTCATCAAGAAAGATGTGGAGTGTTTAGATACAAAAGTGGATACAAAAGTTATGTCTCATGGTGTGTCAGACTTCATCAATGAACAAACAAGGTCTTGTCGAGATCTACTTCGGTCATCATCGGAGTTCCCACCCAGTCCTAAGCCTATTCGACAATCAGACTTATCCAGCAGTCATTCAAATAATCCTGAAATTCAGATAATTCTAACACAGAATGAAGATCAGCAAGCAATAATGGTTATTGCTGATTCTGAAACCAACTTTGCACCTCAAGGCTATGCTACTGACAAGTCATTTGAGGAATTTACACAACTGAAACAAGTTGCAGAATTACAAAATCCAGAATTATCCACTCTCTATCAGCATATTTACCCAGTACAGCAGGAGTATACTGTGATAACATCTGAAACAACACCTTATGATAATACAGAGGAGCAAACTGCCTATGCAAAAGAGAAATGGTAGTAAATTTTGAAAACAGTTCCACCCCACTCAGATTTTCGTAGAAAAGTATATTTATGTAACATATAAATTTTGAAAAAATTAATGAACCCTCTGCAGTTACTTAATGAACAGTTGCAATTTTCTGACATTAGGATTTTAAACAGAGATAGTAACAATGGTCTCCTGTTAATTGAATAGCCACTTTGTGAGTGATAAATATTTAATAAGAATGAATATTCATTTAGGCCCCACAAAGTAGATTTTCTGTTTCTCAGGGCCATTTTTTGGTAAAATTGCATGTGGGCAGGCAGTTTTTGGCTCACCAACGTTAGTTGTGTGAGCCTATGGCATAGCCCTCATGTCGGCGTCGGCGTCCGCTCTCAAATATTTTGAACTTTTGTGTACAGGTTTTGATTTTTTGGCTTTTCAAATTTTTTTTTAGTTTCAGCATATTGCTATAGTGGTTCACTATAACATTTAACTCTTTTCCAGGGTATTTTGTCATAATATTAACTCTTTGAATCAAATTTTATTGATGTTTGCGTGCAGGTTTTGATGTTTTTTTTTTCCTTTCTTTCAAGAGGAGATTTACCTTGCAGCATATGTCCATGCTTTCTGTTGTATGTAAACATGCATCTTAGGGCTATGTTTGTATTATTTAACCCTTTTCCTGCTGAATTACTTCAATTTTGGACTTTTATGTACAGCTTTTGGACTTAGGCTTACAGCTTCTTACTTTGATGTACAGGTTGTGATAAAAAAAAAACAATTTCAAGTGAGTTTGACCTCACTGCATATTGCAGTGGTGGTTATTATAACATTGATATCTTTCCAGTGCATTTTTAAAATTTTTTTAACCCCTTCAATAGATTTTTAGACTTATTTTGACGTTTGCGTGCAGGTTTTCATGGGTTTTTTTTTTTTCCTTTCTTCCAAGTGTAGAGTTTCTGCATATTGCTATGGTGGTTCACTATAACATTTAACTCTTTTCCAGGGTATTTTCTCTTCATTTTAACCCTTTGAATCAAATTTTAGACTTATTTTGATGTTTGCGTGCAGGTTTTGATGTTTTTTTACTTTTATGTGCAGGTTTTGAGGTTTGTCTTTCTTTTCTTGCAAGTGGTGACTTACTTTGTAGCATATTGCCATGGTTCCTATTTTATGTTAGGATGCTTCTTGGGCTATTTTTATATTATTTAACCCTTTAGCTGCTTATTTACTTTAATTTTGTTCTTTTCTTTGCAGGTTTTGTACTTTTGTGTGCAGGTTTTGATATTTTTTTAAGTGGAGTTTTATCTCACTGGCATATTGCCACGCTGGTTATTGTAATATTTTCAGGGTATTTTTCTAAATTTTAACCCTTTGAAACAAATATGATACCTTTTTTACTTTTATGTGCAGGTTTTGAGGTTTGTCTTTCTTTTTTTCAAAGTGGAGGCTTACCTTGTAGCATATTGCCATGGTTCCTATTTTATGTTAGCATGCTTCTTAGGGGTTATTATTATATTATTTAACCCTTTAACTGCTTATTTTCTTTAATTTTGGACTTTTGTGTGCAAGTTTTGAACTTTTTTTTTTTTACTCCCGCCACCCCCTTTGCATTGGCCACCTGTTGGTGAGCCACGGGGTACTGATACCCCCTCTAGTTTATATTATTTTTTATTTTTGTAATTATTCCTTTGCCATCAAAAGTTCATGTACTTGGTTTGTTTTCTGTTTTAAGCCTCATAGTCTACATAATAAAATAGGTGGTGTTGTATTTGTTCCTTGAGTGCAAGAAGGTTTTGCAATGCTAAAGCATTGCAAAGCCTTGTTGCACCCAAGGGACAAATTTATCAATTTTATTAACTTGGGTAAAAGATCAGACATAAACCATTCAATTTTCATTTATACCCCCTGCAAACAAAGTTTGGGAGGGTATATAGGAATTACCCTGTCCGTCCGTCGGTCTGTCCGTCTGTCCATCTGTCCGTCTGTCCATCCATCGTAAGTGCAACTCCTCCTAAACCGTTTGAAGAATTTTCAGGAAACTTTACACAATGGAAGAACTCCA
Source organism: Pictodentalium vernedei (assembly GCA_031216915.1). Lineage (NCBI taxonomy): Eukaryota > Metazoa > Mollusca > Scaphopoda > Dentaliida > Dentaliidae > Pictodentalium > Pictodentalium vernedei. The sequence continues at coordinate 268,714,641 of CM062295.1, forward strand.
TATGGGGATGTGCATGAAGCAATATAATTCCATTCTGACATTTCCAAGGGGAGATAATCTGTCCGTTTGACCATCCTTGTAAGCACAACTCCTCCTAAACCGTTTGAAGAATTTTCATGAAACTTTACACAATGGAAGAACTCCATATGAAGATGTGCATGAAGCAATATAATTCTGTTCTAACATTTCCAAGGGGAGATAATCTAACTTATACCGTCTGTCCATCCTTGTAAGTGCAACTCCTCCTAAACCGTTTGAAGAATTTTCATGAAACTTTACACAATGGAGGAACTCCATATGAAGATGTGCATGAAGCAATATAATTCCATTCTGACATTTCCAAAGGGAGATAATCTAACTTATACCATCTGTCCATCCTTGTAAGCGCAACTCCTAAACCATTTGAAGAATTTTCATGAAACTTTACACAATGGAAGAACTCCATATGAAGATGTGCATGAAGCAATATAATTCCGTTCTGACATTTCCAAGAGGAGATAATCTAACTTATACATTTCAGGCGCGGGGGGTATCACTTTGTGAGTTTGCTCACAGTACCTCTAGTTTTTTTCAAGTTTGCATTAGTTACAAGAAGAGACCATGTGGCAGCCAAATTGACCATGCAGGTGGGCCTGAGAAACAGATTTTTAACTTTTTGAGTCCTTAATGTAAATTTTATAATTTTCCTGATTGTTGTGATACATTTAGCATTTGTGTTATATCTTGTTTGACATTGCTTGGTCAAACCGAAGATATTGTAGATTAACCCTTTTTCTGACTACAAGCTCATGATGCAGTTCCTTATCTTAAACAGTTGAGCATTTTCATTTCTAGTTTAAAAATATGGCTTATGACCCTTTGTTGAAAGGAGTTTGTTTCAATGAGAGGTCATAAGTTATGTTTTAAAAAAATGAAAATCTTTTTTTTTTTAGCTCAGCTTGACTTCAGTAAGTATGGGGTATTGCGATGGACTGCGATCTGCCATCCGTCCGTCCATTTGTACATACATCTATACATATGTCCCTCTGTCTGTCCACAATTCCTTCAGCACACCCTACAGGCCACATCTCTCACCTGATCATTTTCAGATTTCATACATGGCTTTGGGTAATGTCTAAATGGGAGCTATCAAATTTTTCTGAATTTCATTGAAAATTATGGCCATCAGCAAACATCTTGGATTTGGCATATAAATTTTCAACAATTACATTAGCACACCCTACAGGTGGCATCTCACACCTGATCTTTTTCAAATATGATATGTAGCTTTGGTGTGATGTCTGGATTCGAGCTATAGAATTTTTATAAATTTTGTTGAAAAATGTGGCTGGGAGTGGCCATCTTTGATTTGGCATGTAAATTGTTAACAAGACTGTTAGAACACCCTACAGGCTGAACCTCTCGCCCGATCTTTTTATACGCCCGTTTGAAAAAACGGGACCTATTATAGTATGGCGTTGTCCGTCCGTCTGTCTGTCCATCCGTCCGTCCGTTTGGTTTCCGAACAATAACTTTAGTATTTGTTTTCCGATCGGCTCCAAATGTGGTATGTGGTTTAATCACAACAAAATACAGGTCAAGTTCGAATATGGGGTCGGTCCGAACATTTTTCGCCTGAATTATGGCCCCAGTTGGACTTAGAATTCGTCAAATATTTGGTTTCCGGATTATAACTTTAGTATTTGTTTTCCGATCGGCTCCAAATGTGGTATGTGGTTTAATCACAACAAAATACAGGTCAAGTTCGAATATGGGGTCGGTCCGAACATTTTTCGCCTGAATTATGGCCCCAGTTGGACTTAGAATTCGCCAAATATTTGGTTTCCGGATGATAACTTTGGTATTTGTTTTCCGATTGGCTCCAAATTTGGTATGTGGTTTAATCACAACAAAATACAGATCAAGTTCGAATATGGGGTCGGTCCGAACATTTTTCGCCTGAATTATGGCCCCTGTTGGACTTAGAATTCGTCAAATATTTGGTTTCCGGATGATAACTTTAGGATTTGTTTTCCGATCGGCTCCAAATTTGGTATGTGGTTTAATCACAACAAAATACAGGTCAAGTTCGAATATGGGGTCGGTCTGAACAATTTTTGCCTGAATTATGGCCCCTGTTGGACTTAGAATTCGTCAAATATTTGGTTTCCGGATGATAACTTTAGTATTTGTTTTTCGATTGGCTTCAAACTTGTTAGTCTTTTTCTCAAATGACTGAAAAATTTAGTCATTTCACAAAATCACTGATTTCAAAGTCTGACCGTAACATATATATACATGCCAGTATAAATTTCTCGCACTCTAAAAAAATTGCAAATGTGTTAAAATGGTACAATTTGAACAGTTCACGGGCGTATGATGCAATGCCCAGCGGTGCTCTTGTTCAAATTTTATGTGTAGCGTTGGTGTGATGTGCAGATGGGAGAAAAAATTTTTCTGAATTTTGTTGAAAATTATGGCCACCAGTGGCCATCTTTGGATTTGGCATATAAATTGTCAACAATTCCATTAGCAGACTCTACAGGCTGCATTCCTCACCCAATCTTTTTCTGATTTCAAACATAGCTTTGGTGTGATGTCTTTCTGTAGGAACTTGAGTGGATAACTTTGCATTACTGAACTTTCTATTTAGTTCAGTACCTTTTTGGGCATGTTGAGCTGATGTGTCACTTTCATTTTGTAATTCTTTACCCAATGCACATGATATAAAAATTTGTCATCTTTATTATATTTTTAAAAATTTTACAAAAATTTCCACAATATGGTTTTGTTGAATTTTTCCAAAAAATGTTTTTTTTCAACTGCTCAGTTTGTAAATTATGTGTGCAGATGCAGTCAGTTTGTTAGGTAAAGGGGTTAAATCACACTGGCTGTATATGCCTGTTATGTTAGGTATTGAATGCCTTTATTGAAATTACTGTGATGAATCACTGTGGAAATCACTGGCTGTCAAAATAATTGTTTATTAGATCTTTTTTTTCAATTTACAGGTATCTACATAATAGGGACTCAATAATCTATGTGCTTTTAACTGTTCAGCTTTTATTATGAGTATGGTAAATGGATTGTTGGTTGAAAGTTATATGTAATTAACCTTGTTAGTCTATTGAATAATATCCAATTAAGAGAGCTCCACTGTACCAGGGTATCTCGACTGAATAGCAAAACTGTAAACAGAAAGTATTCAAATACCAAAAATAATCTCAGGGAGACCCACTGCACAATGGAATCTTGTTAATTGAATAGCAAAACTGTTAACAGAAAATATTCAAATACCAAAGATAATCTCAGGGAGACCCACTGTACCATGGAGTCCTGTTAACTGAATAGCAAAACTGTTAACAGAAAATATTCAAGTATCAAAGATAATTTCAAGGCTTAAAATCCATGTGAGCATCAAAATCAATTCTTGTAAATGATATTGAGAGTCAACTTTGATTCTTGCAAAATGTTCATTTGATTCGTGTAATAGATTTTGAAAGTGTCCTTGAAGGTTTGCTGCATGTTACTTATTTTTTGCTCCTTGATTTAAAATAACACTTTAGCTGATTTAGCAGTGGTGTCTGGTGACGTCTTTGCTACCTGTACAGGCAATCCTGACATCACCAGAAACCATTGCCGAGGCACTGTAACAAAGCCAACAAAAGCCTGTATGTTGGAATATGTGTGCTCCACATATGCAAGTAAGTCAAGATACTCATTGTTCACATATTCATGTAAGACAAGAAACTCACCAATATTGGAACTAGCCTAAGGGGGGCTAAAGTACTTGCTACACACACAGAGGTATAACAGTACTTTCAAATTCAAGCTTATTTAAGAATAGAATAATTATTCTCACCATAGGAGTTTGCAAGAATCTAAACCAATCTAGAGAATCAGGACAAATTTTAAGACCTGAATAGGGAGTGTGGTGGCTTAATGGTAGACTGTTAGTTAATTTTTCCTGGTTGCCTACATGGGAGCACGATGATGCCATGTACTAAGGCATACTGCACGTCGATGGTGCACATGTCTTCAAACATTAACCCTGCTTGAGCGGAGATTGAACAGATTTAGAATGTTGAGGAGCTGACAGTTGCTTGTTGATGCTCGGTGGTTCTCTCCAGGTACTCCAGCTTCCTCCGCCTATAAAACCGTTACAGTCACTATGAGCCATTGTGAATAAGTATGTGACCTTAAACGCTAATAAATAAATAAATGTAAATAAGATCTGAATATATCATCCACAATATGTTAGTTTCCTGTTTTCTGAATGTCAAGAATTTAATGTATTACTTTTCAAAATACTGTGATTGCAAAAATGGTCACTTGTTTGATCAGATGGTGATCAGTCTTTTGATTTTGAGGCAAGCTATCACTTTTGCGTGCCATTGCACCTGCAATTTTTAATTTTACGGAGTAGAAAACTGCTGGGCTCCACCTAGCAAGCGATTAACCCTCACCTAATGAATTGGCTGCAGCTGTCATGTAATATACAAATTGTGCAGTAGAAAATTGTTTTTAAAAACTTCAGCAAAACCATATCATGTGACCCCCTCATTGGAACGAGCTCATTTTTAAGAATTGGAGGAAAAAATTAAAATAACAAATTTTGATGTCATGTGTTTTCTGTAAAGAGTTAAATAATTTTGAGGGAAAATAGGCCAAATAATACAACAATGCGTGCATGAAAAAATGAACAATACACCATGGATTATAAGCTGTAGGCTTCCAAGACTTCAAACTAATTATATTTTACTTCACGAGAATTGGTACATAAACAACATAATTTGGTAAACTTCAGTGGCCAGTTATGCAAATTGCTGTCTTTTCGCTCTTGCATTCCATGGAGAATCATTTGAATGACTTACTATATTGAAGTTGAATTTCATGTATTAAAACCGAACTCAAATAAATTTGATTATTGCTGCATAAAGCTTGGGTAATATTTTTGCAGTCCCAACTTTGCACTAGTGGAGCAAGTGTTGTGCAGATCTTCATTGTTATTTTTCTTGAAAGCATTTTCCCTGATTCCAGGACTCAATAATAGCACTCTTCACTTCAAAGGGCATTGAGCAATATACAGCATGCCTCCCATTTTCAAAATCAAAAGACTGGATGGTGATAGTATTTTTACATATATCTGGCTACAACATATTTGCAACAGTGAATCAAGATTTTTAGTGATGAAATATTGCAAAATTAAGTCTGATTCATGAACAACAGGCCAAAATAACATGTAATATCCAGTGTTTTTGCATCTCTTTTTTTAAAAAACGGTTGTATTATGCGATCAGTCTGTCCGATCATTAACATTTTTGGTTTCCAATCGATAACTCAAGTTTGCATTATTTGACCTCAACCAAAGTTGCTATGTGTATCCCCCAGTTAGTAATACAAGCCAAGTCCGAAGATGGGTTCCGTCCTATTATTTTTACATGAGTTACAGACATTTTTCAACTTAGAATTCGACCGTCTATTAACATTTTGGGTTTCTGACCGATAACTCCAGTTTGGATCATTTGAACTCAACTAAAATTGGTACAATTCAAAATGGCTAATGGGCATTTAGCCATGCCTCGCGGTGCTCTTGTTAGAAGGTAGGTTTCTATTTCTGGGCAGAAAAGAGGACAGAGGTTTTCAATCAGAATGTGACCCAGTTGCAAATTGCTCAAAATTCTCAGTCCACATTTATAATCAGAGTTCTGTACAATCTGCGGGGAGTTGACAAGCACGAAAACATTCACAAAGTCTATTTTCAAATGAGGCAAAAAATCTAATTTTGTTCAAAAGCATAAAAGTGCAAGCAGTGATTCAACTGATGAAATGATGGGAAGGCTATTATTATTAGCTCACCTGACTGAAAATCAGGATGAGCTTTAGTGATCCCTCTTCATCCATCGTCTGTCGTCCGTGACTGCTGAACCAATTTAAGTGACATTTGAGATGATTGTTTGTTATGACATCACATTTTGATTTTTTTTCAAATCAAGTTGCCTCGTCCCTGCGTAGGGCCTTGCCCCAAAAGTGTGCCTAAATCTTAAAAAATCTTCTCATGAACCAACCATAGCAGAGACTTGATATTTGGTGTGCTACTTCCTTTTGAGTTGTAAACTTAGATTTGTTTAAGAGAAGTTCGAAGGGCTATATTTGTCGTTGTTATGGGTGGGGCAAGAATTTTTGCCCGACCCAAAATTTCAATTTTTTTAAAGCAAGAGGCTGATTTGAACCAAATTTGATATGAGGGCTTATTGGGTCATAAGTACTTAATTTACGTCCCCTCCTCCCCCCCCCCCCACCCCCCCCCCCCCACCCCCAATTTTCCTGTCGCCCTATGGGAGCTGCAGGAGCTAAAAAGAGAAAAAAATTAAAATGTCCATATCTCCAAAACTGCAAGGCACTGAGAATTTTTATTTGGTGTGAATCTTCCTTAGGACAACAGAAAAGAATGGTCCAAAAAAATTGCCATCGGTTTTATCATAGGGTACTTTTCCAGGACTTTGAAAAAATGCTGAGTCATCATTTTTTTACACGGTGGGTGATGGGAAAAACATTAAAGAATCTTCTCCCAAACCACTGCGCCAAAAGCTTTCATATTTCACACATAACATCTTTGAAGATTGATTCACATATTTATTGAAATCAACTCCCTGGGTCCATATTTGGGCTCTCTATTAGAGGCTAAATGTTCAGATTAGTGCAATATGAGGAATATTCTTTAAAAATCTTCTTTTGATATTTGGTATGCAGCATCCTTGGGGAGGGGTGAGATTCAAGTTTGTTCAAGCCAAGTCCCTGGGTTCATATTTGGGCTCCCTGTGGGAACCCGAATTATAACTTAGTTAAATATAAGGAATATTCTTCAAAAATCTTCTTCACATCCACTAGTCAGAATCTTTTGATATTTGGTATACAGTATCCTTAGGGAGGTGAGATATAAGATTGTTAAAGCCAAATACTTGGGTTCATAATTGGGCTCCCTGTGGGAGCCCAAATTGTACCAAAATTTCTATTTTCCGAACTGAGAGGCCGATTTGAACCAAATTTAATATGAGAGCTTATTGTGTCATAAGTACCTAATTTATGCAAAAAAAATTTTCCTGTCGCTCCAGGGGAACCGCAGTAGCTAATAATAGAAAAAATCTGAAAACACCCATAACTCCAAAACTGCACACAGCATGGTCCAAAAAAAATTGCCATCGGTTTTATCATAGGGTACTTTTCCAGGACTTTGAAAGAATCTTGAGTCATCATTTTTTAACACTGTGAGTAATGGGAAAAACATTAAAGAAGCATCATCTCCCATACCACAACTCCAAAGGCTTTCATATTTCGCATATAACATCTTTACAAGATTCATTCACAGGTTTATTGAAATCAAACCCCTGGGTCCATATTTGGGCTCTCTTTGGGAGCCCAAATGTTCAGATTAGTGCAATATGAGGAATATTCTTTCAAAATCTTCTTCCAATCTACCAATCAGAATCTTTTGATATTTTGGGGGGAGATTCAAGTTTGTTCAAGCCAAGTCCCTGGATTCACATTTGGGCTCCTTGTGGGAGCCCAAATTATAACTTAGTTCAATATGAGGAATATTCTTTAAAAATCCTTTTTTTTCAGATCCACCAGTCAGAATCGTTTGATATTTGGTTTAAGCTTTTCTTAGGAGGGGCAGATGCATCATGTACAAATCAATTCCCTGGGTTGATATTTAGGCTACCATGTCAGGTGAGCACCCTCAGGTCCCCTGGGGCCTCTTGTTTTTGAAAGTGATAGCACAAAACAATTGTGTTTCCGATTTCAAATACCTAACTTTGATTGGCACACTGACAGACATTTTTGTGCACTCACACTTTTACCTACTCTAACAATGTACATGTATGTGCATACATTTTTATTAAGGTCACACAAAAGAGATTTCTTTTTCAGGTCTTTTTTGCTCACCCGACTGAAACTGAAAGTTAGGGGCAATTTAAGTGATCACTTTCTGTCCGTCATCCAGACGACGGATGAACAGCATCCTTATGAGGTTCACAGATTCAGATTTGTGCAAATCAAATCCCTGGCTTCATATTTGGGCTCCCTATGGGAACCAGAATTTTACTTGGTGCAATATTAGGAAATTTATCTAAATATCTTTTTTCTTCTGATCTACCTGTCAAAATCTCTTGATATTTGGTATACTGCATCTTTAGGGGGGTCAGCTTGAAGTTTGTTCAAATCAAGTCCTTGGAGTGGTATTTAGGCCCCTGTGAGAGCCTGAATTTCACCTTTGTGTAATATGAGAAAAAGGGTTTTTAAAATCTTCTTCAGATCCATCAGTGATAATCTTTTGATGATTTTTATGTCACATCCTGATTAAAGTTTGTTAAAATCAAGTCCCTGGGGTAATATTTGGGCTCCCTATGGGGACTTGGAACTTTAACAATATGAGAATATTCTTTAATAATCATCTTCAGATCTACCAGTCAGAATGTTTTGATTTGGAGTATCATTAGCAGGTTCAGAATGGGGTCATATTTGAGCTCCTTGTAGAAGCCCAAATTTTGACTTTGTGCAATATGAGGGATATTCTTTAAAAACCGTTTTCACATCTCCCCGTCATAATCTTTTGAGATTTGGTTTGCAGTATCCTTAGTGGGGTCTGATTCCAGTTTGTTTAGACCAAGACCCTGGGTTCATATATGGTCTCAATGGGACACCCTAAATAGGGCTCCATTCAAAATTTTTATTCCAAGATCTGATGGGCAGACTTGATCCAAATTTTGCATGTAGTATAATTGGGTCATAACTACTTCATTTATGCCTAAAAATTCATTTTTGCTGTCCCATAGGAACCCCAGGAGCTAATAATAGAAAAGAATTCAAATACCCGTATTACAAAAACTACATTGACCAGAATATTGTTTTTTTGGTATGAAGCTTCCTATGGGTCAGTGGAATCAGATGGACCCCAAAAAATTGCTAGCGATTTTGTCATGGGGTGCAGTATAGGGATGCCTATTTTAACACTGTCAACATTGGAAAAATGCTGGGGTCTTTAACTTTCTTGTGCTTCATCAACTAAGTGTTCTTCTTAAGACCCTTTGGGCAAAATATAAACTAATTTGGTACAAAGTATCTTGGAGGAGTTTACTTTTCTGATTTGGGTTGTGTAATGGCAAATCAAAAAATTGCTCTTGCTCCCCATCATTTACTGACACACTCATCTCTTTTGACAACTTGAGTCAGGTGAGCCTCTAGTTTTTTGTAAGTTTGCATCGGTAATAAAAAGGGAGCATCTTGCATCCAAAATGGCCATGTGAGAAACAAATTTTCATTTGTTTTAGCCTAATAATTAATCTTAGTTACAGTTAACAGTTACACTATGAGGCTACAAGATGAGAAGAAAATAATTTTATCACATAATTACCATCAAAATAGCTCATTACAGAAAATTTTGTTCACAACACGTCTAATATTACATGAATAGCATCAGAGGTCAACATCGATGTGGTAACATTGTGAGCTAGGAGTTCTGGAAAGAGCAGTAGAATTGAATTAATCTTGTCTTATATTTCATTAACTGTCTACCTAATATAAATAGCAGAATAACTAAATATTTTTCATTCTTTGTCCTGAAAACATAGCTTATGACCCCTCATTGGAATGAGCTAAAAAAACCCAACCTTTTCCAGTGAGGGGTCATAAGCTATGACTTTGAGGCAAAATTAAAAAAAAAATATCTGACGATTTTTAGCTCAACTTGACAAAGTCAAGCTGAGCTATTGCCATCACTTCTCGCCTGTCGGCGTACTTACGTACGTTAGTACGTACGTCCACAATTTCCTTTGGCACACCTCACAGGTCGCATTTATGATCAGATTACTTTGAAACTTGGTATGCTTGTTTGGGGTGACCTCTAGATGGGAGCTATCGATTTTCTTCAATTTCCATCAAAAAATGTTGCCGCGGCCAACGTTCTTAGAACTTAGTTTAGTCAAACCACAATATTTCCCTTTGGCACACCCTACAGTGCACATTTATGATTTGATTGCTTTGAAACCTTGTATGCTTGTTTAGGGTGACCTCTAGATGGGAGCTATCGATTTTCTTCAATTTCCGGCAAAAAATGTTGCCATGGCCAACGTTCGTAAAACTTAGTTTAGTCAGACCTCAATATTTCCCTTTGGCAACCCTACAGGGCACATTTATGATCAGATTGCTTTGAAACTTGGTATGCTTGTTTGGGGAGACCTCCAGATGGGAGCTATCGATTTTCTTCAATTTCCGTCAATAAATGTTGCCGCGGCCAACGCTCTTAGAACTTAGTTTAGTCAGAAGACTCAATATTTCCCTTTGGCACACCCTACAGGGTACATTTATGATCGGATTGCTTAGGAACCTGGCATGCTTGTTTGGGGTGACCTCTAGATGGGACCTGTCGATTTTCTTCAATTTCCGTCAAAAAATGTTGCCGCAGCCAATGTTCTTAGAACTTAGTTTAGTCAGACCACAATATTTCCCTTTGGCACATCCTACAGGGCACATTTATGATTTGTTTGCTTTGAAACCTGGTATGCTTGTTTAGGGTGACCTCTAGATGGGAGCTGTCGATTTTTTTCAATTTCCGGCAAAAAATGTTGCCATGGCCAACGTACGTACAACTTAGTTTAGTCAGACCTCAATATTTCACTTTGGCACACCCTACAGGGCACATTTATGATCAGATTGCTTTGAAACCTGGTATGCTTGTTTGGGGAGACCTCCAGATCGGAGCTATCGATTTTCTTCAATTTCCGTCAAAAAAATGTTGCCGCGGCCAATGTTCTTAGAACTTAGTTTAGTCAGAAGACTCAATATTTCCCTTTGGCACACCCAACAGGGTACATTTATGATCAGATTGCTTTGAAACCTGGCATGCTTGTTTGGGATGACCTCTAGATGGGAGCTATCGATTTTCTTCAATTTCCGTCAAAAAATGTTGCCGCAGCCAACATTCTTAGAACTTAGTTTAGTCAGACCACAATATTTCCCTTTGGCACACCCAACAGGGCACATTTATGATTTGATTGCTTTGAAACCTGGTATGCTTGTTTAGGGTGACCTCTAGATGGGAGCTATCGATTTTCTTCAATTTCCGGCAAAAAATGTTGCCATGGCCAACGTTCGTAGAACTTAGTTTAGTCAGACCTCAATATTTCCCTTTTGTACACCCTACAGGGCACATTTATGATCGGATTGCTTTGAAAAGTGGCATGCTTGTTTGGGTAGGCCTCCAGATGGGAGCTATCGATTTTCTTCAGTTTCCGTCAAAAAATGTTGCCACTGGCAATGACCTTCTATTAACTTAGTAAAAACTTAGTGCAGTTAAGCGTCAATATTTCCCTTTGACACACCCTGCAGGGCACATTTATGATTGGATCACTTGCAAACTTGGTGAGCTTGTGTGGGGTGACATCTATATGGGAGCTGTCGATTTTCTTCCATTTCTGTCAGAAAATTTTGACCTTTGAACTTAGTTTAGTCAGACCTCAATATTTCCCTTTAACATGGCCTTCAGGGCACGTTTATGATCGGATCACTTTGAAACGTGGTATGTGTGTTCTGTGTGACCTCTAGATGTGAGCTATTGCTTTTTTTCATTTCCATAAAAATTTATTGTTGTTATCACCAACCTTTGAACTTACTGCATTTGTGCACCAACTTATCCCTTTTGCACTCTCAGCAGGGTATATTTATGAATTTCCATAAAAAACCCCGTTGCCACAAGCAATGACCTTCTACTTAGTGCATTAATATCTTCCTTTGGCATGCCTCAGAGGACACATTCATTATCAGGTTGTTTTGAAACTTTGTATGCTTATGCAGGGTGATAAAGATAGGAGCTATTGATTTTCTTTTCATTTCAATCAAAAACTGTTGCTGTTAGCAACAATCTTTGAATTTATTGCATTTGTGCATCAACATTCTTTGACATGGCCTACAGGCCACATTTATCATAGGATTGTTTTTGAACTTGGTGTGCTCATTAGGCAAGAACTTTAGATAAGAGCTATTGATAAGCATTCATTTCTGTGAAAAAAGTTGCCATTAACAATAACCTCTGAACATACTGCATTTGTGTATCAGCATTCTTCCTTTAGCCTGTCTTAGAGTTTACATTTAAAAATGCATGGATTACTCTTGACGTTGTGCATACACAATGCTGTTATGTTGAAATTTCAAAAAATAACATTGGTACCAATGATCTTCAATTTTGCCATTTCATTTATAACTTACCAAGTTCAAGTTTGTCAAGTTGAGCTGCAGTGTCATTGACACTTTCATTCTATACAGCAGTGACCAGTTTTGGTCTTTATGTTAGCAAAAATGTTATATTATACATCACATGATCAAAATAATCTCAAATTGGTTATGATTTGACATGAAATATCGAACTACATTCCAGGGTTGGGGTATTCGTATTCGTATTCGGTATTCAGTCGTATTCAATACATTTTTTCAAGTATTCGAATGTATTCAGTATTCATGCAATTTTAAAGTATTCGTATTCGTATTTGTATTCGAATACAGTCAAATTTGAGGTGTATTCATCAATACTTTTTGAATACTTTTCGAATACTTTACTTGTTTTTGTCCTCCAAGATGTCATCAAGGAACACATCGCTAGTTTTTATTCATTACAAAATGCCTGATAATCCATCTGGTACTATAAAAGTTCAATTATAATTATTTGACTTGAAAGTAACCACACTTGCTGTGTGTTTATTACAGTGTGTGTTCATTTGTTTCAAGAACATTGTTGTACATCAAAGAAAGCATGATGGATATCCTTGTAACAACATTGTCATAGGACACATGATCTCCAATTACAAAATAATTAAAAAAATAAAAAATAAAATTATTATTATAATTATTATAATGAAAAATGAAATAATGAAAAAACACTGTTACTTTTTTTCCTGTTGTATTATTATAATTGTTACTTTTTTTCCTGTTTCTTTTTTTCCATTTCTTTTTTTCCTGTTACTTTTTTTCCTGTTACTTTTTTTCCTACATTCCAATGTAAGCACTGTCCAACATTCATATCAGGTCAATCAAATAGTACAACAAACTTCATACTACACATGAAGGTAAGTTCAATTATTTATCTGTCTTTTAATAGCAAACTCTTCATTGTTCAAATATTGTTTCACTGTAAATTGAACATTGTAATTGTACAGATTATTCTTAGGACAAAGAATATCAGTCTGGCCAAAGTATTAATTTTTAATCCCCAAACAACTCCATTATCCAATTAATACTAATCTAATATTTTTCTACAGTAATAGTAGAAATAAGGTGTAGACTGATAGATCTGTAAAATTATTGTGCTTGAATTACAACATTTTTCCAATAGTGCAGTAATTGCTTAATTGATTTTTGTGAATAGTACTGGCCAGTTTTTTTTTATTCTCACCAGCAATGTATGTTTAAACATTAATAAAAGACATGAAGCAAATAGGCCACAATTAGCCACAATTAATAGACATTATTGGGGGTCATAAAATGCAGTTTAGAAGAAAAAAAATCCTGAAAAAATAGAAGAAAAAAAATTGGCATTGATAATATCCATATGGCGATATATATATATATATTTAAAACGAGCTCATTCCAATGAGGGGTCATAAACTATGTTTTTCAGACAAAAAGTTAAAATGTCATATAGAAAAAATGGTAAAAATTGGTATTCTTGTTCTGTAATTTTTACATAGAAGTGTTGGAAAAATTTTGGTGAAGGGGGGAGAGGAGGAGGAGGAGGGGGGGGGGGCTTTGTGTAAGTGTATTTTACACTCTTTTTTTTTCTTTTGTTTGTCGTTAATACCAACTTATGTCTGTTGATTGGGTTCTAAAGGATTAAGAGATCCACCCTCTGAAAAACTAATTCTTCACCTATAATCCCTTATACCCTTAATCCCAATAAGAATGATCAAATTATCATCCATTTACAAGAAATAATTTTGAAAAGTATTCAAGTATTCATATTTGTATTCATGAATACATTGTAAAGTATTCGTATTCGTATTCGTATTCATAAAATTTCAAAGTATTCGTATTCGTATTCAATACATTTACAATGTATTCGCCCCAACCCTGCTACATTCACTAAAATTGATCTGAGCCTTGTTAAACATTGGCTCAGATCGATTTTAGTGAACTCGGTTCAGATATTTCATATGAAATTGCGACTCATTAGAAATCCTCTATTTCTGTTTGTCAAGGAACAAATGAATATTGGGAAGAATGACCAGTCATTCATCAGGACTTAATAAGTATTCCTCAAGAGAATATATTCAAGCCCATATTAAAGGGGATCCTTATGAAGTATCTTCTCCAGCCATGGATGACACCCCAGCATTTGTACTATGAAATGACATATTGTAATTCCCTTCCCCACCTCCCAACACTGAAACACACACACACTCCTTAGCTACTGTGGCTGTCTATAACACTTCGCTGTCTACCAAGTCTGCATTCATTTAAAATGGCTGGGGACATAGAGTGTTACCCTTGTCCCTCCCATCATTCCGTCATTCCAAAACATAAGTATTTTTATACTGTACCAATGACCCAGACATAGCTGGTGCTAACTCTTAAAAAACTAGGGCCAAACACAAATTTTGCCCCCCAATCCCCAAAATTTGCATCTAAAACCAAAAGAAATCATGTCCTGAAGGACCTCCATACTTTGCCCTCACTGCGCATGCGCAGTGTCAAGGACGTTCCGAAATTGGCGCCAATTATCATTCTCTGTTTGGCCCTTCATCAGTGAACATCTCACTGATCTTTGTGCTTGTAAATCTCAGTTTAAAGGATGCCAGACACATAATTATTGGAGAAATGGTGATTCTAAGGAGGATATAGAAGGAGGAGAGGAAAAAGGAGTGACAAAAAATAATCAGGGCTGTACTTAAAATTTTTTATGAAATTATGTTAAGTTGCCTATTTTCGAGGCATGGGCCTGTTGTTGTCATTCTTGCTATAAAGTTACACTGCTTATTCAGTGTTTCCTCTCCCCTGGTCTTCTAAGTCCCCCCTTGCTATTCTCCCATGCTTTTGGCATATTTTTGAGAAAGATCATTTCTAAATTCTCTTGGGAGAATTAGTTTGGTTACAGAATGAATTCTGTTATTTTCCCCATATTTACGTTTTCACCCATGGGTGTATAAACGTTGTGTTCTGCATCTACCATCTGATGTTCTGCAGATTCTCCCCTAGGAGTATCTGTTTTGCATCAGATAGTGTGTAATTTTGATGACTGATTTCGGGCCAGTATTGTCAGTGCCTGGAGTCATGTTTTCTGGTGTTTTTACACTGTTTGTTTACATTGGCAACAGTCTCTTTTGAGGGGGGCTGTTTGCCTTTGGAGTAGTTTATCTCACTATAAGATACATTATTATTATCCATAAGTGTTGCATTAATTATTTAATATAATTTTAAAATTTTTGACCACACTTAGCCTTGGGATCCATTGGGGCTCAATGCTACTTTTCAGAAACTTGGGCTTCGTTGAAAAAATATTTTTCAAAAATTATTTTGATTTTCAATTGTTTTTTCTATATTAATGGATCATGTTATTATGTATCTTTGTATTTAAGGGTTTGTGCAAGTACTAGGACTTGTTGTTGACTTTTCACAATGAAAGGATATTGTTCAAATTGTAATAGGAAGAAATCTTCCTCTGACTTTCATGATCATTGTATTAATTGTAGTCAGTGTACTCGCACTAATCCTTGTTCAATATGTCAATATTGGGATGACAAACATTGGAAACGTGTCTCACGATATGTTGTTAGTGGAGAAAGGGCTATGCCGGCTCTTTCTCCGCAGGGTCACTCTACTCTATCAGTTTCTATTTCAGAGGAACAAGAACAGGGTGATGTTTCCATGTTATCTTCCGCAAGTGCGCTTCCGTCGTCACAAATGAATACAGAGCTAGCGGCAAAAGTGCTCATGGAGATAAGACAAATGTCGTCCGCTAGCTCGCCCGGTGTAGCATCCATTCACCGAATGGTTCGGCAGCCGGGTTCGTCCGATGCGGTCCAGGAGGAAATGTTGGGTGATGCGAGCACTATAAACATTCAACGTGCACACCCAGTGACGGCGGATAGTAGGAGAGATCGGAGGAAGCCTTCTAGTCCGGTTCCTAGCTCGGCCAGGTCCAGCCGGGCCGTGAGCGAGAGAGGCCCCTCTCTCGTACAACAACATCTGGGACCAGATGTTGTGGTACAAAATGTGTCGCAAGCGGAGCACACGTCCGTCGCGTCCCGTATAGGCAGTCCGCTGAGACTGCTCAGGCTTCTTCCTCTCACCAGCGCACACGACCGCACCTTGGCTACGTGACCGCCGATATTTTACCAGCTTCGCCGATCAGGGATTCTTCGGCGACCAGGTCACGCCATCCGGTAGCCAGGGACATGAGGCCGGTTGACTCCGGACGTTCGCATAGGAAGAGTATGCGGGAGTCACCAGATGTGGAGCTGCCCTCGGCGAAGCAGCGGAAGACTGCTCCTCCGCAGGCCTCGATGTCGGACGTGCTTGTTCAAATATTCAAATAGCACAACTTATCGCAGCATCCCAGCAACCGACAGAAACGGTGTCGGATCGGGAATTATCCGATGGCGCTGGGTCGGTACGCTCCGCCGAAGCATCGGGTGCGGACGACCGGGAGCATCATGAGGTCCGACCGGATGGTGAAAGGGATACGGATGACTTGGAGCTATCCCTTTCGGAACAACATAAAGCTGCCGTGGACTTTATCCGGCACTTTCTTCCTCAAGTTGTTCCGTCGGGCCAGACTGCTGCGGTACCGGACAAGAGAATTATAGCGTCATTGGACTCTGATTTCTTTGAGCGGTTCAGGGACATCGCTTCCGAGTTTCCGTCTCAGTCCAATAATGTCGCAAGAACATTTGAATTATTGAACAACGCTATATTCAAACTTGCTTCCAAAACAGGAAAAGCGGGTTTCTTGTCCGCCAATACTCTTAACCTGCCTTTCATTAATGCAAGGAATAAATTCGATACGGCAGGACAGGGTATTCCGAGAGTTCCTCTGCGTATGGATGACGAGGCGGAAGACTTGGAATTATCATTACCGTCGTCTGCGTCTATTCCAACCGCGGTGTTGGAGACGACTATTTCGTCTAACAGAGCCAGTTTAGATGCTTTATCTTACGCAGACCACCTTACTAAGGCGTTATCACTGCGTCTTCAAGGGAAAGAATTCCAGGATATACAATCCTCTTTAAGACTTCTTTCAAGGGCAGTAGCTTATTCCACGTGTAACTCCGCCCTTTCAATGGCAAACCTGGAGTTGGTTAGACGTGACGCAGCCCTAGCTACATCCACTCTCGTGGATAGTAAGGTGAAGAACTCTCTCAGAGTCGCTTCGGTCTCCGGAGAACTTCTCTTCGACGGCAAGCTTTCTGCAATTTACGATAAAATTACTAAGAAAGCTTCGGATTCTCTGCTGTTTAAATCTGCTTCTAAGAAGTCGGATACGGCAGATAAGAGTAAGACAGGCACTTCTGGGTCTAATGCACCCAAGAGAGGTTCCTATAGAGGTTCCAATGCGTCCTCTTGGTCTTATTCACGAGACCGTCAAGGCAGCGACTCACGTGCGGGACGTCCTTCGGGCCGGGACAACCGGTCGGACGCCCCGAGGTCGACGGGACGAGGTGCGGGTCATGGAGGACGTGGTTTCTCCTACCGCAGGCCTCGCAGGTCCAGGAGGTGATGGCTTCAACCTCTATCGCATGCTGGTTGGCGGAAGGTTGTCGAGTTTTTCACAAGAGTGGGCGTCGATTACGGACGACCCTTGGGTGAGAGGGGTGATTTCGGAAGGTCTAAAGATATCCTTCAAACGAAAGCCTCCATTAACTCGAAGTCCAAAATGGACTCAACTTCCGTCAAATCCGCAGAAAAGAGACGCTCTGTTATCAGAGGTGCAGTCTCTTTTAAGGAAGAACGCGGTAGAGGTCATAGAAAACCAGGAGACACCGGGATTCTACAGCCATCTGTTTCTGGTTCCGAAACCAGACGGCTCGTTCTGTCCAGTCATAGATTTGAGCTGGATAAACAAGCTGATCATCGCTCCGAAGTTTTATATGGAGACGATTCGATCGGTCAGAGCGAGTATTCGGGTGAACGATTATGCATCAAGCATAGATCTCAAAGATGCGTACTTTCATGTCATGGTACATCCGACATTCAGAAAGTATCTACGCTTCGCAGTCCTAGGGGTGGTGTATCAATTCCGGGCGATGTGCTTCAGATTGAATCTAGCACCCTGGGCTTTCACTCGGGTAATGAACTCGGTAATGATGTATTTCCGAGCTCATTCGTCTGCGGTAACATCGGCCTACCTGGACGACATTCTTCAGAGGTACGGCAACGAGTTAACGCTTCAGAACGATGTGCAGAATCTTCTTCTATTGCTCCGACGTCTCGGTTTTATAATAAACGAGGAGAAGTCGGATCTGGTGCCGTCCAAGTCATTCACACATCTGGGAATGAGCTTCGAGACGCACAACAATCTCGTTCGTCTGCCGTTAACCAGTGCGAAATTAGTCAGTTGTTACGCTCGCTATTGTCTGCATGCAGACAAAGTCACAGCGAGGGAGTTCATGAGACTGATAGGTCTGTGCGGAGCCGCTGCGGATCTCATTCCGATGGGGCGGTTACGCACGCGGCCTCTCCAAATTTTCTTCACTCAGAATTGGAGTGTGAAAATTCATTCGCTCGACATAGACATTCTCTTGTCAGATCAAGTGAAACGAGAGATTCAGACTTGGGCAAACATTCAGTGGTTAACTCAGGGAGTTCCGCTGCAGTTGCCGGATCCGAGTTTTACCATTATGACGGATGCCAGTCAAACAGGTTGGGGTGCATCATTGATCCCAATGGATTCGAGATGCCAGGGTCTTTGGGATCCGCAATTCCTGGGCAAGCACATAAACATCAAGGAAATGATGTCAATTTGGCTTGCGTTACGTCATTGGATGGACATTATTCACAATGCTCATGTCCAAATCCTATCCGACAATACGACAGTAGTGGCGTATATACGGAATCAGGGAGGCACTCATTCAATTCCGTTGTTCAATCTAACGGAAAGAATCCTTCTGTTTGCTCTAGAACATCAAGTTCTACTTTCGGTCCGTCATATACCGGGTCGTCTGAACGTACTAGCAGACTCCCTTTCACGAAAGGGTCGCCGCTTGTTGCCGTCGGAGTGGACTCTCAACAAACAAGTATTCAATCAGATTTGCTACCAATGGGAACGGCCAATGATAGACTTATTTGCGACACATCTCAACAATCAGTTGCAGACGTATGTGTCTCCGTGTCCGGATCCAAGAGCATTTGCAGTAGACGCTCTGTCGATCCCTTGGGATGGAATGATAGGATATGCGTATCCTCCAGTGCCGTTAATTCAGCAAGTATTGCTAAAGATAAAACAATCTCAATGCAAGATTCTGTTGGTAGCATCTCTGTCTCCACAGAGACCGTGGATAAATCTACTCAGGTGTCTGTTGTGGGACCTACCGCGAAAGCTTCCTCCACGGGAGGATCTTCTTTCGCAGGGGAAACCACGTCAACTCCATCACAACCCGCAAGGTCTCAACCTTCACGTTTTTCCGTTGTGCGGTCCTTCTTGCATGGCAAGCACTTTACAGGACGAGCAGTGGACGCGATTTCTAACTGTAGGAGGACCTCCTCTTCGCTAAACTATGCGGCTAAGTGGAAGGTTTTTCGTCGTTGGTGTAGGGATCATTCTGTTGATGTTTTTGATCCCTCCATACCAGACATTGCAAACTTTCTAGTATACTTGTTTGACGAAATCAAACTGCAGCCTGTTACTATTAAGGGTTATAGGTCTATGTTATCTGATACCTATGCACATCATGATAGTTTACAAATTGGATCTAATGTCTCTTTATCTAAGTTAGTTAGAAACTTCTCGATAAATAGACCCAGAATTCTTAGGTTAATTCCTAAGTGGAATTTAGCTTGGGTTCTTCTTACACTGAAGGAAAAGCCATTTGAACCTCTTGGGGCAGTAGATTTCAAATTCTTGTCTTATAAGACAGCTTTTCTCTTAGCTTTCTCTTCTGCTAGAAGAGTCAGTGAGCTTCATGCACTGTCGGTGGATGATTCTCACTATCGTAGTGTCGGGAACACTATCACCTTCACTACTAATGTGGGATTTTTAGCTAAGAATCAGGCTCCTAATAAATATCCGGAACCTATTGTTATTAAGGCTCTTCCGTCTTCAGACGGGCGTAGGCCTTTACTCTGTCCTGTTAGAGCGTTACGTATCCATAAACAGAGATCTCCGTTTATCAGAAAGGGACGAAAATGTTTCTTTCTGTCTCTGATGCCTAACAGAAAGGACATTTCGGTCCATTCTATTGCTAGATGGATTCAATTAACTATCCGTACTGCTTATGAAAATTTATCTTCTTCTCAGCAGTCTGTGCTTAAGATTTCGGCTCATGAAGTAAGAGCTCTTTCTACATCTTGGGCTTATGCTAATAGTATTGCTATTACAGATTTAATGAAGGCTGCTTATTGGTCTCAGCCATCCACATTCACAAATTTTTATCTCAGAAATATTGAGTCCATTTCTGGAGACCTGCATTGTTTAGGTCCGTTATCTGTTGCTCAGAATGTCGTCCACTAAACAGTTGCAACTATAGTTATGCAGGCTTTCTGTTCCGGCAGTGACTCCGTCTGGCTGCCCTCTTTGCTCTGGGCTATTTGACCCAGGGCAAGGAGAAGGGGGGGGGGGGGGGAGGGTGTTCCCTTAGGTCACCTGCTTTATAGTGAAAAGCAAGGGAATGCCTCCTCCGAAGTCAGTATTTCTGAGTCGTTTCCGGGATGGTTTTAAAGTGTAATATTAATGTTAAAAATTCATTCATGTCATATTTTTAAAGTGTAGCTCGGTGTGAAGCATTTGTATATGTCAAGTGTCAAACGGGCATTAATATACAATCCTCGGACACTTTTAAAGAATATAAAGAGTCTCAATTCTCTGGACTAACTTTATTTATTGGCTTACTTTAAAAATAATTAGTATAAAGGGTTATACTGGATGTTAATAGAGAACATGAATGTTATTGTGCTTAATTATGAAGGGTATTGTATCTTTCTAATTTAACATAAAATAAGAAAGATACTTGTAAAGCCTAATACTCCTTTTCTCCTTGAGGGGTTGACTCTATATTATATAGTTGAGCTTATTGGATTTTCCTCTATGTCCTAGGCCCTCCAGCCTTTTTACTATTCAGCTATGTCTGGGTCATTGGTACAGTATAAAAATGTTAAAAAATTTATAGTAATTTATATATTTTTTATACTTACCAATGACCCAGACGGGGATGGCCCTCCCAGGAGTTGGGAACTCATACCTCCCTGCTGAGTATATAGCGCTGACCAGGCACTGCTTGTAAGAATGATAATTGGTGCCAATTTCGGAACGTCCTTGACACTCCGCATGCGCAGTGAGGGCAAAGTATGGAGGTCCTTCAGGACATGATTTCTTTTGGTTTTAGATGCAAATTTTGGGGATTGGGGGCAAAATTTGTGTTTGGCCTTAGTTTTTTAAGAGTTAGCACCAGCTATGTCTGGGTCATTGGTAAGTATAAAAAATATATAAATTATTATAAATTTTTTAACTTTCCAGACTTTATTTCAGTGTACAGTGAGATAATTGGCTGAGTTCTGGTATGTGACTTTGTAACGGTTACCTTCAGATTGAGTTTGGTCCTGGTTGGATGATTTTTTGAATAGTTATTGACCTAGAACTTAGTTTATGATTTGAAAACACAGAGAATCAGTTTTCCGGATTTTTTTTTGCTTGTGGGTCATATGTGTTGCACTGACTCATCTAGTTCTGATATCTCCTAATTGAATAACCCTGTTAACTGCATGTGACTTTCAAACACCAAACCACTCACCATTCTTTCAATATAAATTTGACCTATTAATTTTGTATAGGTTAATGTATAAATTCTTGTTTGTTGAATAAAATTTTGCTTGTTCGATCGAAGAATTACTGTGACAGCCACTGAATTCCCTATGTTTATAGGCCTGTTTGTCCTTATTACAGCCAATATAGACATTTAATCTACTATATCTTGTTTGACAGATCAATGAGGTCTGTCAAACAGATATAATAGAATCAATGCTCTGTTTATCACTAGATTCCCCATGGGAACCTGGGAAGTGGAGCAGTGCTTGTTGAGTGTGGTAAACAAGTTCTGTTTTACTGCTAAAATAAAAATAGGATCCAGTAGCCAACACCTGGGGTGGATGCTGTCTAAAGTGGGCAGTTTGGGTATAAACGAGTGGATAATCTTGCCTTTATACCTTTGCTGTGGTCATGATGGATGCTAAAAAAGGCCTTAAACACCAATCAATAAAATATCACTAGAATACCGGAAAATGACACAAACTTCTGTTAACCCTTTACCCAATGAATCGCCCACATCTGCCCACGTAATAATCAAATTCACCAGGTGAAAAAATATTTTTTAAAATTTTTTAACAAAACCATATCATGTTACCTCTCTTTGGAACAAGCTCATTGCAGTGAGGGGTCACATGATTTGGTTTTGTTCAATTTTTTGGAAAAAATTTAATAAATAATATACTCTCCCAAAAAAGAAAGTGTGCATGCTAAAAAATAACACTAAAAAAAGATATATATCATTTTCATTCATGGAAATTTTATTCAATCACAGATGAATCAATTTGGGATCAACACAAGAAATTTCATTACGTTACGACGAATACTCTTGGTGCCATGGAGAGTCAAAGACACTAAGGGTCAAACACAACAGTCACACACTCAATATCTGGTATGACCTCCGTCTGCATCGACTACTGGTGTGCATCTACGCCTCATAGAAGCAAACGAGTTAGCATGGAAGTGTTGTGGGATGTTGTTCCAAATTCTGATAAGCTGTCTTTGGAGTTCCACAAGCGTTGATGGTTTATGGGCCGGCATAGCTGACGTTTCATTTCGTCCCATACATGCTCAATGGGTGAGATATCGGGTGAATTTGCGGGCCAGGGAAGAACATCCACTTGTTGTTGCTGCAGATACTGTTGAACAACACAAGCTGCGTGGGGTCGGGCATTGTCCTGCTGTAGAATGACGCCGGGGCCGTGACGTAACGTCAAAATCGGAAAAATTGCAGGTCTTCGAGGACGTAAGCCGTATTCTCTCAGCCGGTTGATTACTGTTTGAGGATGTATCCGTCTCAGGTTAGGGATGTTCCTGGTTGTTGTCGTTGCCGTTTGTTGCCGGTTCCGGAGATGGATGGCACGGATATACTGATCTTGTGCAGGGGTGGTAACTCGGGGTCTCCCGGAGCGGGGTCGGTCTCAAACGTCATCATGTTGTGCATGTCGATGGACTAGCCTGTCTACAGTGTTACGGTGGCAGTTCAAATGTTGGGCAACCTCTCTATGTGTTCTGCCAGCTCTAATCATACCCAGGGCAAGCAGACGTTGATTCATTGTCAATCTTGGCATGCTGATGTGGAGTCGTTTTAACAGCAGTGCAAGTTTGAATGTGAACGATAGGAAGGCCTTACTTTAGTGTTTAAATACCCAAGGATTCACACTGCTGCATGAATTTTCAGACTCTCCACGTGCAAAACATGCCTTTTCACAAACATACAGCACGTCATTTAACATTAATGCAATTTTAAAGGGGAAAGCTGTTTTTGTGTTCAATATAACTTATTCATGAACAGGTTAACACTCTTTACACCTGTGAAATTATTTTTTTGGAGTTTGATCAATTTCTGCAGTGCACACTTTCTTTTTTGGGCGAGTATATTTAAAATAATAAATTTTAATATCGTCTATGTTGGGTAAAGTGTTAACTGATGGAGTGCTAAATTATTTTTCAAAGGTAATTTGTAGCATGAGTGGTACTAAACAAGCTCTGAATAACTAACAAAATTGGACCCGGTCACCAATGCATTGGTGGAAGGCCTCTAAAATGGGCAACCCAAGGTATAAATGATTGGCTGGACTTGACTTTATTTCCATGTTCTGGTCACGATTAGCCATTGTGCAAAAATATGTGACTTTAAACACCATTAAATAAATAAATAAATAAATGTAACATGGCTGTTTTTTTTTTCAAGAATTCTATGCTACTAGCAAAGGGAGTCCTATTTTAGCAATATTCCATTCATAAATGATTGTTTTGTTACTATTTATTGGAGAGTGCCTCTTTTCACTCTCCAATAAATTGTAACAAAACAATTTTGTACAAACATTTTGCTGCAGAGCAAACTGGCTAATGAATATAGTGTAAAGCCACTAAAGTGGCTTCCAGCACTTTTCCATAGAGCCATGGTAGTGACTTCTTTTGGCCAACCGGTTAATTGAATCTTACTGACAGCTGAATATTTTTCCCTGGCAAAGGAACTTACTCAATTAGCAGGATTCTACTTCTACTGTGGAAATGTTGAATGCTCACTGTGAGAGTAAACTGTAATTTTTCATAACTCCATTAGAGAAAAAGAGGAAGGATACAGTTCAGAGAGAAGCATTTGCAAACAATGCTTTGATGATGGTTTTATTGGAAACTATTGTTTCATGGGAGGGTTCCGAGGCCGAGATTTATGGTTCTCATACCTCAAGGTATAAAGTGGGTCATGAAATGAAACTTTTTTGAAATCATTCCCTGGGGCCTGCTTTATCTACTAATAAAGCGAATTGAGAGATAACACAATGAACAGTTATTTTTATACCCTCAGCGGGGGTGTAAAGGAATCATCTTGTCTGTCCATCCATCCATCCATCCGTCCCGAAGTTCAATCATGAATAACTTGTAAAGTACTTGGTTGAGTGACTTGATATTTGGTATGCAAGTGTATCCTATTGCTGTATACCCATAGTGAAATTCAGTTGTCATTCGAGTTTTTATTGCCAGAATTTGTCTGCCTTGAAATTAATTCATGAATAACTTGCTGAGTCCTCACTGGAATAACTTCATATTTGATGTGCAACTCTATCCTATTGATGTCTACCCACACTACAAGATCTGTCCACCATCCGTCAGTCCCTCTGTCTATCTGTCCATCCGTCCCGAAATTCAATCATGAATAACTTGTAAAGCACTTGATTGAGTGCCTTGATATTTGGTATG
This sequence comes from Pictodentalium vernedei, assembly GCA_031216915.1. Lineage (NCBI taxonomy): Eukaryota > Metazoa > Mollusca > Scaphopoda > Dentaliida > Dentaliidae > Pictodentalium > Pictodentalium vernedei. Next base: position 268,739,824 of record CM062295.1, read on the forward strand.
CAAGTGTATCCTATTGCTGTATATCTATAGTGAAATGCAGGTGTCATTCAAGATTTTATTGTCAGAGTCATTGCCTGTCCGTCCGTCCGTCCGTCCGTCTGTCCGTCCGTCCATCCGTCCGTCCGTCCATCCATCCATCCATCCATCCCGAAATTTAGTCATGAATAACTTGTAAAGTACTTGGTTGTGTGACTTGATATTTGGTATGCAGGTGTATCCTATTGCTGTATACCCATAGTGAAATACAGGTGTCATTCTAGATTTTATTGTCAGAGTCATTGCCTTTTATGGACTTAGTATTTGTATATACCCCAAAACTGTATCACCTATAGTCAGACTTGCATTGTTAAATAAGTGGGGGTATCTTTTTGTGCCACCGTATGGTGACACTTTATTTTCCTTTCCTTTTCTCAATATCAAAATGAAGCACCTACACAAGGTGCTAACATATTTTTAAAAATCAACTTGATAGCAATCTTTATTTTGGGTTGGCCTGCACATTGCGGGGATATTTTGTCAGCTGTGCTTACGAACAGGTCTATTTTCTTTTTCTTTTACTAATGTTTCTAGCTCTGTTGACCATGATTCTTGGAAAACTATCAGGCGTGTTTCCAAAAATCGTATTAGTTAAGGCATGAACTTGACAGAAAAAGATATTTTTTTGGTTCTAGATTTTTTTTTTACTGGAACTGTATGTCATAAGAGTTTGTCTTACAAACATAAAAGTTGAGTGCTGAATTGCTGCATGCATGTGTCTGAAATGAAATTTCTTTAACAAATGAAAAATTTTGACATACATACAGTTCTGTTGTGATCACAAAAGCAGATAGAGAATTTCATATAACTAGTTTGTGATCTCGTAAAATTCTCTGTCTGCTTTTCTCCTTGTAATACTGTAAAATCTCACCTGTTGAAAGAGAAGTGCAAGAACATTGAATCTGAAATGCTGTTTTTGTTTGGTTTATTTGATGTGATTTCAATTTGAAATATTTTATTTACAAAATCTTGACTAAGTGATGGAATTGTGTCATGATTGGATCACGATTTGATCACAAAAAATACCCTTATTGTTATCACAGTACTGTTTGTGCATAGTGCAATGTATGGATATATGACTTAGTCTTTATAATCTTTTTTTTTTCTTTCATTATTTTATACAATATTTTGTCTGTACATTATAAACTACTCAAGTACAGTAGTGATTTAAGATGGTGCAACTGAGATGGTTTCAGCTTCCGAAAATTTTCAAATTTTGCTCTTGTCTTTGCATTTCTTTTGAAAAATTAATTTATGTATCTCCTAGCTTACATTTTGTATCTTGTGCACAAAACAACAAAAATGATTCAGTTGAGTAGACATGCGTGTGAGACTGTCTTTCGATTTTGAGGCAAGGTACAGCTCTTGAACATTATCGCACATGCAATTTTTTCTTTTTGTGAATAGACAACAGCGTGCCACGGTTCCATAATGGGCAGCATGCCACGGTTCCATAATGGACAGCATGCCACGGTTCCATGATGGACCCCCTCATTAGAACAACCTCGTTCCAATGAGAGGGTTGCATCATGTGGTTTTTGTCAATTTTTAGCTGCGACTAACAGCTCCTTAAGTGGCTATGTCGGTCTGTCTGTTGGTTTGTCTGTCGGTCGGTCGGTCGGTCTGTGTGTGACCAACGAGTTTCAAAACTCAATAACTTTTGAAATACTTGATGGATTGACTTTATATTTGGCATGTAAGTGTATCTTATTGATGTCTAGCCACTGTTCAATGCATGTGTTGTTCCAAATATTTTTCGTGGTGTTATAGCCCTTGATGAACTAAGAATTTTACCGCGTCGATGTCGCGATTTTTTTCAAGAATTGGGGGGAAAAAGTTATAATAAATTTTGATTTCATGTGTTTTCTGTAAATGGTTAAAACCTGTTTGTGGGAAATAGCCCAAATAATACAATGCTTGCACGAAAATATGAACAATACACCATGAATTATAAGCTGTAGCATTTCAAGACTTAGGGCAATATGGAAAATGAGCTTAAAAATCTTCTTCAGATGCAACAGTCCAATTCTTTTGATATTTGGTATACAACATCTTGGGGTGGGGTGGGGGTGGGATGGGGGTGGGGGTTCAGATTCAAATTTGTTCAAATTGAGACCCTGAGTTATCCCGAACCACCAGTCAGATTCTTTTGATATTTGGTATACAACATCTCGGGGGGAGATGTCTACCCAAAAAAGAAAGTGTGCACTGCAGAAATTGATCAAACTCCAAAAAAATAATTTCACAGGTGTAAAGAGTGTTAACCTGTTCATGAATAAGTTATATTGAACACAAAAACAGCTTTCCCCTTTAAAATTGCATTAATGTTAAATGACGTGCTGTATGGGCAGATTCAAATTTGTTCAAATTGGATCCCTGGATTGATATTTGGGCTCTTTATTGGAGCCCAAAGTTGAACTTAGTGCAACATGATAAAATTTCTTTTAAAATCTTCTTCTTCAGATCCACCAGTCAGAATTCTTTTGATATTTGGTATACAACATCTCGATGGGGGTTAGATTCAAGTTTGTTCAAATCCACTCCCTGGGTTAATATTTAGGCTCCCTAGGGGAGCCCAAATTGTAACATAGTACCATATAAGGGAATTTCTTTTAGAATCTTCTTTTTCATATCCAGTTCAAATTGGGCCCTTGGGTTAAAACTTGGGCTCTTTATTGGGGCCCAGAGTTTAACTAGAGTCCCTGGATTACTATTTGGACCTTGCATGCTGGCCACTTACTGATACACTCATCTCTTTTGACAACTTGAGCCAGGTGAGCATTTTAGACTCCGGGGAGCTATAGTGATCACTCACCATCAGTCGTCCATGAACATGGTGTTTGCATCTTCTCCTCCAAAACCGCTGAACCAATTTAATTTAAAAATTTGAGATAATAGTGTGTTATGACTTTGCATTTTGATTTTGTTCAAATCAAGTTGCCGCCCCCCTCGGTAGGGCCACGCCCAAAAAGTGTGCTTAAATCTTATAAAATCTTCTCATGAACCAGCAGCAACAAAGACTTGATATTTGATGTGTAGCTTCCTTTGGAGGTGTAGACTCAGATTTGTTCAAGAGAAGTTTGAGGAGCTATATTTGCCTTCTTTATGCTCCGCCCAAAATTTCTATTTTTTTAAAAAGAGAGTCTGATTTGAACCAAATTTGATATGAGGGCTTATTGGGTCATAAGTACTTAATTTATGCCAAAAAACATTTTCCTGTCGCCCCCTGGAAACTGCAGGAGCTAAAAATATAAAAAATTTAAAACGCCCATATCTCCAAAACTGCGTGGCACTGAGAATTCTTATTTGGTGTGAAGCTTCCTTAGGACCAATGGCTCATGGTGATACATCCACATGCCAAATATCTAAGGTCTAGGTCAAAAGACAAAAAAGTTATGCCCCGAACAAAGTTTCCCTTAAAAAGCACACAATTCTGACCTTCAGGTCAAAGGTCAAGGTCACATGAAGGTCACTATGGTACGCAACACACCGGCTCATGGTGATACATCCACATGCCAAATATCTAAGGTCTAGGTCAAAAGACAAAAAAGTTATGCCCCGGACAATGTTTCCCTTAAAAAGCACATAAATCTGACCTTCAGGTCAAGGTCACATGAAGGTCACTATGGTACGCGACACACCGGCTCATGGTGATACATCCACATGGCAAATATCTAAGGTCTAGGTCAAAAGACAAAAAAATTATGCCCCGGACAAAGTTTGTATGAGAAGAAATGAAAGTGTCAGTGACACTGCAGCTCAGCTTGTCCAAGAAGGGACTGAACTAAACAGAAAGATCCTGTAATGCCATGTCACTCACTCAAGTTTCTACAGAAAAGACATCACACCAAAGTCACAACTAAAATTGGAAAAAAATGAGGTGAGGGATGGGGCCTGTTGGGTGTATTGATGGAATTGTTGACAATTTATATGTCAAATCCAAGATTGCCGGTGGCGGCTATCTTTTTCAACGGAATCCAGAGAAATTTGATAACTCCCATCTGGACATCATACCAAAGTTACAAATAAAATTTAAAAAGGATCATTTGAGAGGTGTGGCCTCCCATCTAGACATCACACCAAGCTAAAAATGAAATTAAAAAAATATCAGGTGAGAGATGCGACATGAGGCTGTGCCAATGAAGTTGTTGACATTTTATATGCCAAATCCAAGATGGCCACTACCAGCCATGTTTTTCAACAAAATTCAGAAACATTTGATGGCTCCCATCTAGACATCACACCAAAACTACATATGAAATTTGAAAAAGATTGGGTGGGAGATGCGGCCTGCAGGGAGTGCTAATGGAGTTGTTGACAATTTAAATGCCAATCCAAGATGGCTGCGGTCAGCCATATTTTTGAATGAAATTCAGAAAAATTTGATAGCTCCCATCTAGACATCACACCAAAGATATATATGAAATTAAAAAAAGATCAGGTGAGAGATTCGACTTGTAGGGTGTGCCAATGGAATTATTGAAAATTCATATCCAAATCCAAGATGGCTGCAGGCAGCCATGTTTTTCAACAAAATTCAGAAATATTCGATAGCTCCCATCTAGACATCAAACCAAATCTACATATGGAATTTGAAAAAGATTGGGTGAGAGATGCGGCCTGTAGGGTGTGCTAATAGAATTGTTGACAATTTATATGCCAAGTCTAAAATGGCCGCTGGTGTCCATGCTTTTTAAGGAAATTCAGAAAAAGTAGATAGCTCCCATCTAGACATTGCTCCAGAGCTACATATGAAATTTAAGACTGACCCAGTTAGAGCTGCGACCTGTAGGGTGTGCTAACGGAATTGTTGGACAATTTATGTTCAAATCCAAGATGGCCACTGGCGGCCATGTTTTTCAACAAAATCTGAAAAAAATTGATGACTCCCATCTAGACATTGCTCCAAAGCCACATGTGAAATTTGGGACTGATTGGGTGAGAGCCACAGCCTGTAGGGTATTCTAAAGGAATTGTTGGACAATTTATATCCTACTCCAAGATGGGTGCTGGCAGCTATGTTTTTCAAACAAAATTCAGAAAAATTCAATAGCTCCCATCTAGACATCACACCAAAGATACATATGAAATTTGAAAAAGATTGAGTAACATATGCAGCCTGTAGGGTGTGCTAATGGAATTGCTGACAATTTATATGCCAAACCTAAGATGGCCACTGGGGCCATGTTTTTAAGGAAATTCGGAAAAGATTGATAGCTCCCATCTAGACATTTCCCCAAAGCTGCACATGAAATTTGGGACAGCTTGGGTGAGAGCTGTGATCTGAAGGGTGTGCTAAAGGAATTGTTGGACAATTTATATCCAAATCCAAGATTGCCACTGGCGGCTACGTTTTTAAACGAAACTTGAAAAAAAATTGATAGCTCCCATTTATTCATTGTCTCAAAGCCACATATGAAATTTGGAACTAATTGGGTGAGAGTTGTGGCCTGTAGGGTGTGCTCAAGAAATTGTGGATGGACATATGTACGTACAGACGACGGATCACAACCCCTCCCAATAGCTCATGCTTGATGTTATCAAGTTGAGCTAAAAATGCAGCTTCAAGGAGCTTTCTTGACATTGGATTGACACTCTAAAGCTTGGATGTTGAATGTTGTTGATTTGATATTGCTGTTATGTTAGGTGAAGGGTTAATGTGTATCCTAATTCTCGGGTGTTTATTTATTTATTGAGTATTAAAATCACATTCACATCGATACACATAAAAAAAAAATGCTGATAGGATCACCGATCCAATGTCGAGTTGTGACAGTTGTTTTGATTTACTATGTTCAGGGTCACTGTGACCTTGACCTTTGACCTAGTGAGTCCAAAATAAATAGGGTTCTTCCTCTCAAGAAGGCCAACCTACATATGAAGTTTCATGAATGTGGGTTGAACCATAGTCAAGTTATCATCCGAAAACCAATTGTTTACAATTTACTATGTTCAAGGTCACTGTGACCTTGACCTTTGACCAAGCAGGTCCAAGATTAAAAGGGTTCTTCCTCTCACCGATACCAACCTACCTATGAAGTTTCATGAACATGGGTTGAACCACTATCAAGTTATCATCCGGAAACCAATTGTTTATGAAAGGCCAACCGCCCATCCGCCCGCCGTTCATCAAACTATAAGTTAAGTTTGACTTCGTCACAACTCAACTAATAAAGTTTAGACAGTCTTTTACACCTAAGATGGCCACTTTATGTATACATAAGGATATGTTACACCAAAAATTAACACAAAGAGTCTTAGAGTCCAGTTTTGGACAATAGGAGCACTGGTTCATTTGCTGCTGTCAGAACAAAACAGGTAGACCAAGGTCATAAGTGTCTCCAGTACCTCAGGACACTTTGGGCAAGTTAGTAATATGTGTCGATTATTGCGAGCATCTTGAGTAAAGGTTTCAGAATCCTCTTAATACTAATGTTAAAATATCAAAATGTCAAGCTGCAGATTTTTCCCATAATGCAACTAGGAATTTAATCAATTCAGTCTTGCTTGACAGAGCTCATTTAGATTAAAAGAGAAGGCATGACAGTGATAGTTTGTAATACAATGGTGAAAACTCAAACATGTGTAGACAGCAAAATTTCAGTGAAAAAAGATTGTGTAAAAGCCTGCAAATACAATTTTGTTTTGGTGTGCATTATGACCTTAACCCTTTGAACTTTAGTGGTATCGTCCATGTCAGTTCAATGGCAGCAATTAGAAGAATCCATACTCATTATTTGGGGAAGACCAATCAATATTTTCAACATGCAGCCTCGGGGCTGCACATTGAAAATATTGATTGGTCTACCCCACACATTTACTGAACAGTCATCCTATAAAATGACATTATGACGTCATGTTCCCGGCCGGAAAAGCGGCTGCTCCATTTCAAAGGGTTAAAGTTATGAGCATGGGTCAAGGTCATGACACAACCTGAGTAATCGCTGTGTAAAGTATAAACAAGATCTGCCCATAGAATCTTTTTATGAACCAGATGAAGTTAGTGGTTGAAGAGTCTGTGACTTTGACCTTGGGTGAAGGTCATGGCAAACAACCATTCTGTGAGGTATGAATAAGATCTCTCCACTGAATCATTTTTGTGAACCTTATGAAGTTAGAACACACAAATGATCAAGCTCTTGACCTTCAAGTGGTGACCTTGGATGAAGGTGGTGATACACCTTTCAGTTATGAGCAAGCATTCTATGAAGTTGAACAAGATTTTTAATGGACCAAAGTTAATTGGGCGAATAGTTTGCGAATAGTTTGCAGAGTTGGTGATTTTTTTTTTTTTTTTAAATAAAAAAAATCGAATTTTTAATATTTAAATTAGATTTGTTTTTATTTAAATCAATATATTTCATTTTCATAATATAAATTATACACCAGAAGATAGTTTTTCCATGATTCCTTCAGATAAAAGAGAATTTTATGGCAGCAGCCTGTATCAAAGGCTACCCAAAGAATGGACACAAATAAATGATACTAACACATTTACCTGTTTTACCCATTTTAGTCTTTGGGGTGGCATGATGGGAAGAATTCCAGAATACATTTAGCATAGAAAAGGCAGCACAGATGGAAATGGAGAGGAATCATTGAAGCTTATGTTTTCACATTGTCACAGCATTGCTTGAAGGAAGATTACTTCTTGAAAATCATTTTTGCTACTTGCAACGTTCTTAAATCACTGATCCTTGTTCTCAGAGTTGATTTAGTAATTTTAGTGGGTTCATTGAAAGATTATCATATATATGGTGTAAAATCTATGTTCAGTTAAATATGATTTTATTCAATGATTTTATTCATACAAGCTGAAAATTATATAAACTTATTCAGGACATTTAACCTACAACACATTCCAGTGGGCTAGGTACAGTGGGATATTTATTCCCACTCTTCAGATTAGTTCTTACTTCATAAACACTGTCTAATTACTGTATTTGAACCGTTAATATGCATTCCATATTTTGTCAGCTGATTTCCAGGTTGTTTAAAAATATTCCTGACAATTTGTAAATTTTTGATTTAAATCATTGATTTTTAAAAAAAATCTTTATTGATTTAAATCAGTAATTTAAATCGATTGATTTAAATCAGCCAATCCTGATAGTTTGTGACCTTGGGCTCTCCATGAGCTCTGTCAAAAAAGATAAATTTTAGAATATATACTCAGTTTACCTCTAGAATACAAGCAAGTGACCAAATCCCTACTAATTGAATACTGTCATTGAATAATTCTCACTGGACAAATGCCCATTCAGTTAACAGGGTTATACTGTAACAGCACTTTTAAATAAAGTGAAGCAATACTTGCAATTGATTACTGCGGTAAACAAGTTCTGTTTTACTGGTAAAATAGGGCCTGGAAATCATTGTCTGAGATGTAGTGCCTCTCAAGTGGTTAGCATATTTATAAACGATTAAATAAATTTGATTTCATACATGTACCCATGTTGTATTTATGATATAATCATAGATGCTGAAAGTAACCTTGAGCACTAATACATAAATATTATAAAGCCTCCCGTTGGGAAGCTCGTGAAGTGGAATAGAGTTTACTTATTGAAGTGAACAAGTTTTGCTTATCTGGTATGATAAGACCCATTAAACAATGCCAGACAGGTGTTTTAAAGCATTTCGAAACTGAAGGAAGGACATGGTAAAACAAGGGTATACACACACTGATATATATACCAGAGGTGGCAGATGTGCCTTAATAATCTGGTAGAAAAACAATATACAAAGCTATATTTGGGACTAATGCACCCTTAAAATGAGAAAAAGTAATAGATACATTGTTTTGGCCTGAGGGGAATTTGTGATACATGGAGTCAAAAACATACATAAAGGCTGTAGATGAGACAAATCTTCCATCACATCTTAAGATTAAACAGTCAGCACCCTCCCCTCTTCCTGAAAATTCCCAACTAGAGGTGTGACTATCCCAGACGGGTCTGTCCATACCCCTGCCACCATGATTATTCTAAGATGAAAAGTGGCACAACTCTGGGATAAAAGAGTTCAATCAAAACTATAATCGCAGGTGCCCAGGTTCCCATGGTAGTAGACATCCTTACCAAGTTTCAAAGGAATCAACCCATAATCATATGAGAAAAGCTCCGGACAAAATTCTTGGTAATTCAGACATTCTAAGACAAAAAGGGGCATAACTCTGACAAAAAAGTCTGATCAAAACTATAATCGCAGGTGCACAGGATCCTATTGTAGTAAACATCCATACCAAGTTTCAAAGGAATCAACCTATAAACATCAGAGAAAATCTCTGGAAAAATTCAGACATTCTAAGATGAGAAGGGGCATAACTCCGGCAAAAAAATTCCAATCAAAACTATAAGGTTCTGCTCCACAATTTTCCAGGCATTTCCAAAAATGACATGCCATACACTCTCTTCAAATGCAAATATTCTGTACTAATTATCTAACCTATAACATGTATTACATTTTCCAAATCCACAAAAAACATATAACTATCTGACAAAGTAGAAATAAATAATCTGAATGTGGGTGGAATAATTTATTGTCAAAGGCAAGACTTCAACCTGCAAAATAGCATAAAAAAATGCCGAAACCAGTCATTTTCAGCCACCAAGCAGCCTCAAAAGCAGAATTTTCCCACCACTCCCACCTACCTACCCCTGGAGCATAGCATCCCCTGTTTCTAAAATTTCTAAATTTGTATGTTTCTATTTCATATCTAAAATGCAAAAAAAAAAAATTGTATGTTTCCATTTCATTTTTAGCTTAACTTGACATAGTCAAGATAAGCTATTGCCATCGGAAGTCTGTGAGTCTGTTAGTCTGTTCACATTTTCCTTTAGCACGGGCTACACCCCGCAGTTCTTGTCTGGTCATCACAAAATTTCATATGCAGGTTTGGGGTCATGTCTAGATGAGAATGTCCCCTTTTGGTCGCGATCGGGCAACCAGTATGGCTGCCCGAGCCCAAAACCCGAAAACCATTAGCACAGTCTATAGGTCATATTTATGAAGGGATTTCATTATAACTTGGTAGGATGCCTCTGTATAATGCCTAGATGAGAACATCCCCTTTTGGGCATGATCTATCAACCGTGATGGCTGCCCAAGCCCGAAACCCAAAAACTTTTAGCACAGTCTGCAGGACATGTTTAATGTGGAGGGATTTCATTGTAACTTGGTAGGATGACTCCTTATGATTTCTAGATGAGAATTTCCCCATTTGGTCATGATCTGCCAACCGTGACGACTGCCTGAGCCCCAAACCCGAAAACCTTTAGCACAGTCTACAGGTCATATTTATTGAGGAATTTCATTGTAACTTGGTGGGTTGACTTCATAGAATGTCTAGATGAGAAAGTCCCCTTTTGGACGTAACTGGGCAACTGTGACGGCTACAGGGGCCCGAAGCCCGAAAATCTTTAGCACAGTCTAGAGGTCATATTTATGAAGAGATTTCATTGTAACTTGGTAGGATGACTCCAAATAATGTCTAGATGAGAATGTCCCATTTTGATCGCGATCATGCAGCCTTGATGGGTGCCCGAGCCCAAAAACCTTTAGCATAGGCAAAAGGTCATATTTGTGGAAGGATTTCATTGTAACCTGTTAGGTTGACTCCATATAATGCCTAGATGATGACATCCCCTTTTGGTCATGATTGGTCAGTTGTGATGACTACAAGTGCCCGAAGCCCGAAAACCTTGAGCACAGTCTACAGGTCATATTTATGAAGGGATTTCATTGTAACTTCTTAGGATCACTCCAGATGATGCCCAGATGAGATTGTCCCCTATGGTTGCGATCATTCAGCCATGATGGCCGCCTGAGCCCGAAGCCCGAAAAACCTTTAGCCCAGTCTACAGGTCATATTTATGAAGGGATTTCATTGTAACTTGGTAGGTTAACTTCATATGATGTCTAGATGAGAACGTCCCCTTTTGGACATGATTGGGCAACTGTGACGGCTAAAGGTGCCCGAAGCCCGAAAACCTTTAGCACAGTCTACAGGTCATATTTATGAAGGGATTTCATTGTAACTTGGTAGGATGACTCCAAATAATGTCTAGATGAGAACATCCCATTTTGATCGCGATCATTCAGCCTTGATGGGTGCCTGAGCCCAAAAACCTTTAGCATAGGCAAAGGGTTATATTTATAGAAGGATTTCATTGTGACCTGTTAGGTTGACTCCATATAATGCCTAGATGATGACATCCCCTTTTGGTCGTGATTGGTCAACTGTGATGGCTACTGGTGCCCGAAGCCCGAAAACCTTGAGCACAGTCTACAGGTCATATTTATGAAGGGATTTCATTGTAACTTCGCAGGAACACTCCAGATGATGCCCAGATGAGATTGTCCCCTTTGGCTGCGATCATTCAACCATGTTGGCTGCCTGAGCCCGAAGCCCGAAGCCCGAAAACCTTTAGCACAGTCTACAGGTCATATTTATGAAGGGATTTCATTGTAACTTGGTAGGTTGACTTCATATAATGTCTAGATGAGAACGTCCCCTTTTGGACACGATTGGGCAACTGTGATGGCTTCAGAGGCCCAAAGCCCGAAAACCTTCAGAACAGTCTACAGGTCATAATTATGAAGGGATTTCATTGTAACTTGGTAGGATGACTCCAAATGGTGTCCAGATGAGAACGTCCCCTTTTGGTCACGATCATTCAGCCTTGATGGCTGCCCGAGCCCAAAAACCTTTAGCATGTCTGTAGGTCGTATTTATGGAAGGATTTCATTGTATTTATTTATTTATTTATTTATTTATTTATTTATTTATGTTTAAGGTCACATATTTATGCGCAATGGCTAATCATGACCGTGACAGTTTTACGGGTGGAGGAAGCCGGAGTACCCAGAGAGAACCACCGACCAACGACGAGCAGCAACCAGCTCCCCAACATCGTAACTCCGCACTGCAGTACAGGCAGGGTTAGATTGGTTGGAGACATGCGTACCATCGACGTGCAGTACGCCTTAGTACACGGCGTCATCGTGCCCCCACGCGGGCAATGGAGATGGATTTCATTGTAACTTGTTAGGTTGACTCCATATAATGCCTAGATGATGACATCCCCTTTTGGTCGTGGTTGGTCAACTGTGATGGCTACAGGTGCCTGAAGCCCGAAAATCGTGAGCACAGTCTACAGGTCATATTTATGAAGTGATTTCATTGTAACTTCATAGGATCACTCCAGATGATGTCCAGATAAGAATGTCCCCTTTTGGTTGCGATCATTCAACCATGATGGCTGCTTGAGCCTGAAGCCCAAAAACCTTAAGCACAGTCTACAGGTCATATTTATGAAGGAATTTCATTGTAACTTGGTAGGTTGACTTCCTGTAATGTCTAGATGAGAACAGCCCCTTTTGGACACCATTAGGCAACTGTGTTGGCTACAGGGGCCCAAAGCCTGAAAATCTTTAGCACAGTCTACAGGTGATATTTATGAAGGGATTTCATTGTACCTTGTTAGGATGACTCTAAATAATGTCTAGATGAGAACGTCCCCTTTTGGTCGTGATCATTCAGCCATGATGGCTGCCCGAACCCAAAACCTTTAGCATAGTCTATTGGTCATATTTATGGAAGGACTTCATTGTAACCTGTAAGTTTGACTCCATATAATGCCTAGATGATGACATCCCCTTTTGGTTGTGATTGGTCAACTGTGACGGCTTCAGGGGCCCGAAGCCCAAAAACCGTTAGCACAGTCTACAGGTCATATTTATGCAGAGATTTCATTGTAACTTTGTAGGATCACTCCAGATGATGCCCAGATGAGAATGTCCCCTTTTGGTTGCGATCATTCAACCATGATGGCTGCCAGAGCCCAAAGCCCAAAAACCTTTAGCACAGTCTACAGGTCATATTTATTAAGGGATTTCATTGTAACTTGGTAGGTTGACTTCATATAATGTCTAGATGAGAACGTCCCCTTTGGACACAATTGGGAAACTGACGGCTACAGGGGCCCGAAGCCCGAAAACCTTTAGCCCAGTCTACAGGCCATATTTATGAAGGGATTTTAATGTAACTTGATAGGATGACTCACTGTAACTTGGTAACTTTTGTTGATATACGTTAACTGTGAGGGCCACATACATAAACTGTGAGGTCATATTAACCCACCCCTCAGCTCTTTAGTACAGTGTACACCTCATATTATTTCTATCATAAACATAGCATACAAGGAACAGAAATGAACATATTCCCAATTATCACAATTCTTGTCTTATTTCATAATCCTTTCATAAACATTGAACATTATCCTTTTCATCAAACACAACACACAAGTTAAGCTACAATGTCATTGACACTTTCATTTAGTTACATGTCTGGTAACAAACCTGTGTAAAAATGACATTTTAAAAAATAGCTAATTTTTCGAAGCCACTGTTTCCCATAATTCATCATGTAATTTACCCCTATGTATCAGACTCCAACTTTGGGACCAAAACTTCAAATTCTCTTGTCCAACAAAAGCCTAATGTAATCATATATCTGATACTAAAAATATATCTCTATTTTACATGGCCCTAGTTTCAACATATGTCCTATGTTTAAATTTTCACCCCTGTGCAGTAGAGCAGAACCTTAAGAGAAAACGAGTGATCTCCCCTTGGATTTCACTCGGGCAAAAGAATCTGGAGTCTATCCTGAGCTGAATGAACAAAAGCCACAAGTCTCTATTTTCAACCAGTAAAAAGATACAACATGGCCTTTCTGACTGCCGAATAGCTTTTGAGGCCAGTTTTTGCCTGATTTTCACAACCACACCCTACCTCCTCAACCCTCACATTTCTCTTGAGTCACTTCAGAGAACATTTTTGTTATTACCACCAGCCACATTGACTACCCAGGTCCTGTCAATAGCACTGTTAAATACAGTCAAAATGTAAAACAATAAGCAGTAATAACCATTGCTTTGGGGGTGGGGTGTTGCTCTCTCGAGATATGAAAGTGCAAACAGCTCAACGGACGGATGACACCAGTGACCAAAATGAAAAAGTAGACATCATGACTGCAAATCTGTGGTGAATAATAACAACCAGGCTGTTCATAATTGCATACATTTATGAATACAAAGCTTGGTGTTTAGGAAAGGCAGTGCTCTACCTTAATGTGTTTTCGAAATCTTGATGTAAATTCAAAACAGGTGTGGCGGAATTGGGCTACCTGAATAAATTTCTCCTAATTTCCACTTATTTCCTTCCAGTTGTGCTGAGATATCACTTGATGAATGTTAACTATCACTAACAATTGCACACAAACCAGAAATAATGAACTTTTTTTTTTAACTCAAACACAGTTAAGGAACTTCCTGGTTCAAGAATTGACACCGACGACAAAATGCTCTTTTAAAGTTCCACTCCACAGTTTTCCAGGCATTTCCAAAAATGACATTCCATACACTCTCTTCAAATGCAAATATTCTGTAACTTAGTTATCTAATCTATAACATGTATTACATTGTATTAATATAACATGTATTACATTTTCCAAATCCACAAAAAAACATATATAACACTATCTGACAAAGTAGAAATAACAATCTGAATGTGGGTGGAATAATTTATTGTCAAAGGCAAGACTTCAACCTGCAAAATTGCATGAAAAAATGTCGAAACCAGTCATTTTCAGCCACCAAGCAGCCTCAAAAGCAGAATATTCTCACCACTCCCACCTACCTACCCCTGGAGCATAGCATCCCCTGTTTCTAAAATTTCTAAATTTGTATGTTTCTATTTCATTTTTTAGTTACATGTCTGGTAACAAACCCGTGTAAAAATTACATTTTAAATATAACCTATTTTTTGAAACCACGGTTTCCCATAATTCATCTTGTAATTTACCCCTATGTATCAGACTCCAACTTTGGGACCAAAACTTCAAATTCTCTTGAAATTCTCTTGTCCAACAATTTATTTATTTATTTATTGGTGTTTAAAGTAACATATTTATGCACAATGGCTAATCATGACCATGACAGTTTTATGGGTGGAGGAAGCCGGAGTACCCGGAGAGAACCAGCGAGCAACGACGAGCAGCTGCCAGCTCCCCAACATCGTAAATCCGCACTGCAGCACAGGCAGGGTTAGATAGGTTGAAGACATGCGTACCATCGACGTGCAGTACGCCTTAGTACACGGCATCATCGTGCCCCCACGCAGGCAATGGAGATGAAGTGTCTTGCCCAAGGACACAACGCGGTTGCGGCAGGTGGGATTCGAACCGAGGACCTCTCGGCTTGCAGCCTGCACCTCTACCTACTGAGCCACCGCGCTCCCTCTTGTCCAACAAAAAGCCTAATGTAATCATACATCTGATATTAAAAATATATGTCCTATATTTAGATTTTCCCCCAGTGCAATAGTGCAAAACTAGCGTGTACAGGTTCCCATGGTAGTAAACATCCATACCAAGTTTCAAAGGAATCGATCCTTAAACACCTGAAAATCTCGGGACAAGATTCTACTTCTGCATTTTCAAGTCAAAAAGGGGCATAATTCTGGCAAAAATAACCCGACTGGAACTATAATCGCAGGTGCACAGGTTCCCATGGTGGTGAACATTCATACCAAGTTTCGAGCAGATTGGTCCATAAATGTCTGAGAAAATCTCTGGACAAAATTATGGAAAGAGGGACAGACAAGGTGATTCCAGTATCCACCCCCCCTTCCCAAAACTCGTTGCAGGAGGTATAACAGTAGAGACATGAGGGATCCACCAGCAGCCATCTTGTGTTGGGATATAAATTTCAACAATTCAACAATTCCATTAGCACACCCAACAGGCTGCACTTCTCACACAATCTTTTTCAAATTTTATATGTGACTTGGGTAGATGAAGATGGCAGTAATCAAAGTTTTATTAATTTCATTGAAGAACATTGCCGCCAGTGGCTATCTTGGATTTGGCATACAAATTATCAACAATTCCAATAGTACACCCAACCACAGAAAATGGAGAAGTGCTTGATTACTGTGATAAATAAGTCCTGTTTCACTGTATAATAGGTGCCAGTGACCAATGCCTGGCCCCTGTGGGACAGGGAACTAGAGCAGGCCTTGTTTACAGTGGTACTGCCTTACCAGTAAATTAGGACCCAGTAACAAACAACTGGAGTGGAAATTCTCTAAAGTGACCGCGTAGGTATAAACGATTGACTAAACTTCACTTTATACCTCACTGTCCTATGATGCAGTCATGATATAACCATAGATGCTGACTGTGACTCAAATTCTAATAAATCCCAGCCCCTCAAAAAAAAAAAGTGCCTGGGGTATGAATTCTTTAAATATGACCTCAGAGGTATAAACAATTGCCTGAACTGGACTTCATACTTGTGTTACGGTCATGGTGTATCCATATATGCTGAAAGTGACTTCAACCCTTTACCCAACGTAATGGCCAAAATCAGCAGGCGTTATTCTAAAAAATCGGCAATTAATTTTCATTATTTTTAGCACAACTTGACAAAGTCAAGCTGAGCTATTGCCATCACTTCTCGTACGTACGTATGTCCACAATTTCCTTTGGCACACCTTACAGATGATCAGATCGCTTTGAAACTTGGTATGCTTGTTTGGGGTGACCTCTAGATGGGAGCTATCGATTTTCTTCAATTTCCGTCAAAAAATGTTGCCGCTGGCAACGTTCTTAGAACTTAGTTTAGACAGACCTCAATATTTCCCTTTGGCACACCCTACAGGGCACATTATGATTGGATTGCTTGGAAACCTGGCATGCTTGTTTGGGGTGACCTCTAGATGGGAGCTATCGATTTTCTTCCATTTCCGTCAAAAAATGTTGCCACTGGCAATAACCTTTGAACTTAGTTTAGTCAGGCATCAATATATTCTTTTGGCACGCCGCACAGGGCATATTTTTTGATCAGATCGGTTTGAAACTTGGTATGCTTGTTTGGGATTACCTCTAGATGGGAGCTATCGATTTTCTTCGATATCCGCCAAGAAATGTTGCCGCTGGCAACGACCTTTGATGAACATAGTGCAGTTATGCATCAAAATTTCCCTTTGGCACACCCTGCAGGGCACATTTATTATCGGATTGATTTGAAATGTGGTATGCTTGTTTGGGGTGACATCTAGATGGGAGCTATTGATTTTCTTCCATTTCCATCAAAAAATGTTGCCGCTAGCAACGACCTTTGAAGTTAGTTTAGTCCGGCATCAATATATTCCTTTAGCATGCCCTACAGGGCACATTTATGATCAGATCAGTTTGAAACTGTGTATGCTTGTTTGGTGTTACCTCTAGATGGGAGCTATCAATTTTCTTTCTTCGCTTCCATCAAATAATGTTGCTGCTGGCAACGACCCTCGATGAACTTAGTGCTGTTATCCATCAATATTTCCCTTTGGCACACCTTGCAGTACACATTTTTGACCAGATCACTTTGAAACTTGGTGTGCTTGTTTGGGGTGAGCTCTAGATGGGAGCTATTGATTTTCTTCTATTTCCGTCAAAAAATGTTGCCGCTGGCAACGTTCTTAGAACTTAGTTAAGTCAGACCTCAATATTTCCCTTTGGCACACCCTGCAGGGCACATTTATGATCGAATTGTTTTGAAACCTGGCATGTTTGTTTGGGGTGAGATCTAGATGGGAGCTATCGATTTTTTTCCATTTCTGTCAAAAAATGTTGCCGCTGGCAATGAACTTTGAACTTAATTTAGTCAGGCATCAATATATTCCTTTGGCACGCCCTACAGGGCACATTTATTATCAGAATAGTTTGAAACTTGGTATGTTTGTTTGAGGTTACCTCTGGATGGGAGCTATCGATTTTCTTTAATTTCTGTCAAAAAATGTTGCCGCTGGCAACAACCTTCTATGAACTTCTTTGACATGGCCTACAGGCCACATTTATCATAGGATTGTTTTTTAACTTGGTGTGCAAATTAGGCGAGACCTTTAGATAAGAGCTATTGATTAGCATTCATTTCTGTGGAAAAAGTTGCCATTTACAATAAATAACCTCTGAACTTACTGTATGTGTGTATCAACATTCTTCCTTCAGCCAGCCTTACGGTTTACATATAAACATGCATGGATTGCTCTGACGTTGTGCACACACAATGCTGTTATGTTGAAATTTCATCAAATAACATTGGTACCAGTGATCTTCAACTTTGCCATTTCACTTATAACTTACCAAGTTCAAGTTTGTCAAGTTGAGCTACAGTGTCATTGACACTTTCATTTTCATTTTTGTCTCAAAAACATAGGTTATGACCCCTCGTTGGAACGAGCGGTCATAACCTATGTTTTTGAGACAAAAAATGAAAAAAATTAGTTATTCAAGAAATAAAATATTTTTTTACAAGTGTTGTCTGCTTTTCATGTTAGGTAAAGGGTTAAACACCAATAAATACAGATAAAAGTCAGATTCTGTTGAAAAATGGAAACAAAAGCAGAGGTCCATTAGCTGAAGCTTTATATAACTAACTCTTCCATTGATTTTTTCAGAAATACACGACACATGCTTGTGTCATTCTGTGTTTATTACACATCTTCATGTCTATAAAAAAAAACAATTATTTGAAGGACACTCAGCAATTCATTTGACAACTAGCAACAAAGAGAACATATTTTATCGCCAACCAAATTTACGAGGGGAACCTGTGTTACTCTTTCATCCTCTGAGTTCCAATGTGTTATATGTGCCTACTGGTACCATAGAACACATTGGAGCTCAGGGGATGATTTTTAGCTATCGCTAAGGATTCAAATTGTAATTGCGGTGCACAATTTGTGGAAAATACCAGTGAAATTTCACTTCCGTCAACAATATCTGTTCTGCACATATGTGCAAAACAGATTTTCATTTTAGTGTTGCTGTAGATGGGGATTACATAAAACAGGTGTGTAATAATATGAATTCTTGTTTGGGTGGAAACATCAGACTCCATGAACTGTGTGATATGAAAAGGAATGAAGTTTTCCAGCTTTGGAAAATTTTTTTTAAAAATTACAACAAAACTATTACCATGTGTTCTCTCATTCGAATGAGTTTTTTGAGCTCATTCCAATGAGGGTTCACATGATATGGGTTATTGAAATTTTTGAAAAATTTGAAAAAATAAATAAAATAACCAATTTTCATATCATGTGCATTGTGTTAAGAGCTAAAGCAGTTATGTCCCTTGATTTATAAAATGAAATTGTTTGTAGAATTATATCAAGTGAATTATTTTCTTTTTGTTGTTGCTTTCTAATATTGTAATCTCTAAAATCTAATAGGTAATAGTTTAATAAAGTTCCAAATTATAGGAGAGTATTCTTGTTTTATGTCTTTGTGTACGTAGGTTCCCTGCGAGAAAATGGTGTGTTGTGGGGTAATAAGTATAATTTTAAAGCTGAAACGGTTATCTGATTAATGGACTAACCAATGATCAATGTCTTGATTGATCAAATAAGTAATTGATTGATTAACCATTACTTTATAACTACGGTATTATATGGGTTAACAAAGGAAGAAACTTCCCCCAAAACAGACAAACATTGTCACACTGACTCATATCAGTTATATGAGACAGAGGGTATGTTTCCGTGGGCCATTCCGAATATATTCAGATTTCACCTGACTAGTATGTCATGCGCAGTGCAATTACAGAATTTTATTTTCAAAGCAATGTTCATCTGACGTCACAAGTTATTCAGAATAATCGATGTTATTCTTGCCGAGGAATTGAACGACGCAACAGAAAATTTGGTTGCGTTATCGGCAGCTAGCATGAATGTGCAATATTTGCATTTTAGGTGAAATTATGAAAGGGTACAATAATAAATTGGCGTCATTTTGTCATAAAGTTTGATTTGTCTAATTCTTTGGTAATTTGGTGGTTGATAATGAAAGTAAATTCGTCACTTAATTGAAGGCCCATACTGCAATGTGCAAAACATTTGGAAGCTTTGAACCTTGCTATAACCATCAGCAATGTTTTACTTTATGGTAGAGTAAGATGTGGCTGATACAGGTTGATCTCAACACCGACATGGAACTATAAAGATAGTCGCAATTTATTTTTTATATGAAATTAGAGAGCCAAAGTATAGGCCTAGGTACCAGGATAAGGCATTGCCTCACAGAAACTTGGACTGTGTATATATGTGGGGCCAACAGGAGCCATGGGTTATGGCATACATCTATCGAAGTCAGTGGCGCCATTTATATTTGGGTGGAGGTGGCCGGTCAAAATGGCAAGTACCATAACTTAATCACTAGCTGGATGAAAATATTATGCACGTGACTGGGTTGTGGCGTAAAACATGGGAATTTAAGAGTGTGAACGATTTCTCGTATGTCACAGAAGTAAAAGTCGCAACAAGAAATGGAGGTAGGGACGCGTGTTGGAGACCAGTTTAAAAAAACGATGACAGAGTCGCCTGAAAGACCAGGTGGGTGTGAGATATTTGGGCCCGGTGTATAAAGTCGACAGCTGCATGGGGTTTGCCTTGAGTCCTCTCATATTAAAGTGAATAGGCAGTAGCAGTACAGTGTTACATGTGGAAAAGGATGATAAGGCCCATTTGGGTGGTGCGCAATCCTATCGTCACGTTGAGTCAGAGGCACTATACTAGAATGACATCGCAAAAGAGCCATGAGCACGAGTGACTTCAGGACGAGTGGACGACTGTGCATTGAGAATGTTCCAGTCATTAGTAGAAGGAATGGTGGCGAGTGTGTATGTGGAAGGGACAGGGGTGGGGGGGGGGGGGGGGGGGGGGGCACAGTGTTATATAAAACAGGCTATGTCAAAAAGGCGTTGTGCTATAGCCTCGGCAAAAGCATAGCATGAGTGACATTAAGGCTGCACTGACCGATAGACCGCATCCTGGAAAACCCAACAGATTTCTTGGCATATGTAAAACTTTTCCAATGGTTATGGGCCTTCTTCGGAGAGACTTTCCATAGGTATAGGGATATATGTGGGCTTCTAGCCCTTACTGTGCCAACACATACCGCCCTACTACTGTATAAGGTCTGTAGGCCCAGTCACATAAGCCTTGAAATCCTGTTCTAATACCATATCTGATAGTTGTGAACTATGGCAGTTTTATTTGTACAGTCGTGTTCGAAAGGTTGACGGTTGCACAGATGACGAAACTTCTAAATCCTTTTCTTAAGTTGCACAAGTGTAACATGAAGGGGCTAGGAGGTGGACAAAACACCCCCAAATCACATTTATTTGCACCCAGCCATTTTTCGGGAGGGGGGGGGGGGGGAGGGGGGTATTCTGGCTTGCACTGACCACAAAAACACCATTTTGAAAATTTCTTCTGTAGCATTTTCAGATAAGAAAAACTCTTTTACAAAATCTTTACCCTACCCTCCAGCCCTAATTACATAACTTTTGCAAAAGTAATTCCGTATAAGAAGGAATCTTTTGTCCCATCTCTTTCCTTCAAAAACGTAATCAATCAGATTACTAAACTGTTATAACAGACCATTAGTTTGTTTATTGAGGGTTACAACACTTTCTAATGCCAGGGTCATATCGTGCCTAGCAGGTTTACAGCTGAAGGAAGCCAGAGTGCCCAGAGAGAACCATTGTGTAGTGACAAGTAACTGCCGGCTTCTTCTCCAACTTACTAACCAGACACAACCAGATGAGAATTGGCTGGATACACAGGTGCCATCAATGTGTCATACGCCTAAGCACACTTTGCAGCTGTGCCCCTATGTGAGCAGTTAGGACAAAGTCACTTGTTCAAGATCAAAATGCAAGTAGCATGGACCACTTTCGATTCTTTGACTCTTTGGTCACAAGTCTGATGCGCAAGTCAGTGAGCCAACGCACTCTCCATTAGTTGGTTTTAAAAGATTACTATAACAGATCATTAATTGATTAAAACTGATTACTTTATCTGTTATAACAGATTATTAGTTGCTTACAACTGAATAAAACCTGTTGAAACATATTATTAGTTGGCAAAAACATTATATTACTAATCTGTTAAATCAAATTATAAATCTGTTATAAAATTTTTTTAATCTGTTATATCAGATAAATAACTGGAGATGGATTGGCACTAAAATGCCAGCATTGAAAACAAATTTCAACCTCTTGATTTGTGGTGCACAAAACTTGATTATGCAGTGCGCATGACCAGAATAACGTTTATTCCTCCTCATGAGGTGGATTAACAGAATGCATTCCAAATAGTATTCCAGGATACCTACACTTGAACAAAATGACATGAATCGCATTCTGCCTTATCTGCACATGTCCAGAATAACTCGAGTGTTCTTGATTGGCCCACAGAAACATACCCAGGGTAAAGCATGCAAGTTACATGCTGACATACTTGTTCGCTATCATGATCATTATACTGTGTCAATAGCTGGAAATGCATATTGTTAATCCTTTACCCAATGGGGTAGCAGATGATGCTTGCAGAATAAATTCTTGAATTGCTAAAAAATTTTCAATTTTTGTCTCAAAAACATATCTTATAACCCTTCATTGGAACAAGCTCAATGAGCTTGTTCCAATGAGGAGTCATAAGCTACGTTTTTAAGACAAAAATAGAAAACATAAATCTGAACAGAGACTTTTGTATATAGCAGGCCGGTTTTGTCTGTTATGTTGAGTAAAGGGTTAATGCTGTAAATCATCAACAGTACAGCAATTATTCAGCTACCTATCAGGGCAAGTTATTAATCTGTTAACCAAGGTTAATCCATGCAATTAATCAATCAAGGAAACCCTTTAACCGTTTCAGCTTTATGTAATTTATACTGGAACCTGTTCCAAGGCCTGTTTTTAAATTTGCTTTCTTTTTTTTAGCTCACCTGGCTTAAAAAGCCATGTGAGCTTTTCTCATCACTTGGCGTCCGGCATCATCCATAAACTTTTCACATTTTCATCTTCTCTGTAACCGCTGAGCCGGTGTGAACCAAACTTGGCAGGAATGGTCTATGGGACGTCCTCTACAAAAGATCCTCATTTTGTTCCTGTCGGATCAAAAACATGGCTTCCAGAGACATTCTTTGATTCTGGTTGGTGGCTTTTCAAAAATCTTCTCCTCTGAAACTGCCAGGCCAAATGTTTTAAAACTTCACATAAACGATGACTGGGACCCCCTCTACCAACGATCCTCATTTAATGTTGATTGGGTCACAAACATGGCCACAATTGCAGCTTATAGTTACTATAGAAATCCTATGGGAAATCACATTTTCATCTTCTTCTCCAGAACTTCTGAGCTGACATGAACCAAACCTGGCAGGAATGGTCTATGGGAGGTTCTCTACAAACGATCCTCATTTTGTTCCCGTGGGTTCAAAAACATGGCCACCAGAGGCATTCTTTGATTCTGATTGGTGGATTTTCAAAAATCTTTTCTGAAACTGCCAGGCCAAATTTTTTGATACATTACATAAATGATGACTGGGACCCCCTCTACCAACGATCCTCATTTAATGTTGATCGGATTGTAAACATGGCCGTAATTGCAGCTTATAGTTACTATAGAAACCCTATGGGAAATCACATTTTCATCTTCTTCTCTGGAACTACTGAGCCAACATGAACCAAACTTCGCAGCAATGGTCTATGAGAGGATGGAAATATGTGGCCACCAGAGGCTATATTCTAATGCTTAACCCAATGCCTCTCCTGTCTGCAGGAAGATCGGTACTGTCAGCAAAATACTTGTTTTTTGAAAATCTGGTAAGGGTTGGTTCCAGTTTTCTCCTTTGAGAACTGGGGAAAAAAAAACAAAAAATATTGTGTATACAGTACAAGTCAAAATAAGCTGTAGCATGACTGCAATAAATTAAGTAGACTGCTGCTCCTGCACTGACAAGATCAGAATCTGTCATTTTCTGGAAAGCTATCAGTGAGAGCTTTCCAGAAAATGATGTCAGCTTCTGGTCTTATCAGTGTAGGAAGAGAAAGATACATAGTTTATAGGATTATCCTACAACTTATTTTGACTTGTACTGTAAATGAGTGCAACTGTAATTTTGTTGATAACATGTATTATTACTCTCAAGATACTTATCAGAAAATACTGATTGATGACAGGTGTTTGGAAAACCATGGAAGTTTTGTTTATATTCTCTTCCCATCATATTAGCTTAGATGACAGTAATTACTGTATATCTTTTAAGATTTGACAAAATTGGAGTAAAATGTGTTTCCTGTAACCCTTTACCTATCCAAAGCTATTTTGAAAGAGAATACTGTCTGAAAAAATTGTAATTTTCAAAATATTTGACCTTCTTTTGCCGATTTTTTTGTTGAAACAAAATTTATAAATGTGTGGATTTTCAAGAAAATCTTCTTTGAAACTGCAAGGCCAAATGATTTGAAAACTTTGTGTGACTGATGACTGTAACCCCCTCTACCAATGATCCTCATTTAATCTTCACCGGGGTGCAATTATGGCTGCAATTGTGGCTTATAGTTACTATAGAAAATCACATTTTCATCAACTTCACTGAAAGTACTGAGCCAATGTGAACCAGACTTTGCAGACATTGTCTATGAGAGGTTCTCTACAACTGTTACTCATTTTATTCCTGTTGGGTGAAAAACGTGCCCGCCAGAAGCATTCTTTGATTCTGATTGGTCAATTTTGAAAACTCTTCTCTGAAACCACAGGGCCAAATGTTTTGAAACTTTGCATGGTTGATAAATGGGACACCCTCCACCAATGTTCCTCATTTAATGTTGATCGTATTGCAAACATGGCCACAATTGCAGTTTATAGTTACTTTTGAAAAACCCTATGGGAAATCACATTTTCATCTTCTCTCTGGAACTACTGAGCTGACGTGAACCAAAACTTGGCAAGAATGGTCAAAAGGAGGCCCTCTACAAACGATCCTCTTTTTGTTCCCATTGGTTGGAAAATATGGCCACCAGAGACATAAAATGATTCTGTTTGATGTATTCAAATGTTTTGAAACTTCACATGATTGAAAATTGGGACACCTTCTTCCAGTGATCCTCATGCAATGTTGATGTAAAGTTGCAAACATGGCCACAAGTGCAGCTCTTAGTTACCATGGAAAGCCTATGGGAAATCACATTTTTATATGTAGTTCCAGGTGAGCGATTACAGGCTCTGTAGAGCCTCTAGTTTTTAACATGCCTGCTTGCTGCTTGAAAGTCAGGATGAGTTGCACTGCCTATTTTTTAAGGTACGAACCTGGCTATGGTGTGTGACACATCCTCCCATGGTCCTTTATAATTGTGTGAAGTTTGATGACTGTGGCCCTAACAGTTTTTGAGTTATTGGCTCAGACACACAAACATGGACAGACACATGCACACTTCAATCACTATATGCCACCTGGCGGGGGGAGGGGGGGGGTTTGGGGGATAAAAATCTTCCCATAAACTGATATAAGCAGGTACTTAACTTTAGTATTGAGCTTCCTTTGGAGGTGTAGAATGAAGTTTGTTCAAATGAAATTCATGGGGCAATATTAACTGTAATAACAGGAGGTGAGGAATTTTGGGACCCACCCATTTTTATGCCCTCTGGCCAGCCTGAACAAAATTTGACACACATAATAATGAGTGGATGGTCAGTTCTTGATTTATGCCCTTCAGATTTTAATTAAAAAAATGTTCACAAACAAAAAAAAAGTCTCTAAAACTTCTGCTCCAAATATATGGGTAATTGGGAAAAGACTAAAAATCCCCCCCCTTCCACCCCCCCCCCCACCACCACCACCACCAAACCAATGCTCCAAATGCTTCCATTTATTTATTGGTGTTTAAGGTCACTTTCAGCATCTTTGGCTCTATCATGACCACAGTATAGGTGTGAAGCCTTGACAGCTATCAAAATCAGTTGCCCTCAGCTATTTTGTTAAAAAAAAATGGCTCTAATGCTGTTTATGCAAGAAAAATCACCTTAACTCAATTTATGCATAATGACAAGAGGAGGATGGATAGTACATTTTGGATTTTGAGAGTAATTGCAGATACCTGCCATCAGTCATCTTTGTTTTCAAAAGTAGCAAGAAACCTTCAAAGTAATAACATCCAAACATT
Source organism: Pictodentalium vernedei (assembly GCA_031216915.1). Classification (NCBI taxonomy): domain Eukaryota; kingdom Metazoa; phylum Mollusca; class Scaphopoda; order Dentaliida; family Dentaliidae; genus Pictodentalium; species Pictodentalium vernedei. Next base: position 268,765,917 of record CM062295.1, read on the forward strand.
GGTACAGGTTTTGATTACTTTTGGTATTGAAAACAACTAGCATAATGTGCAAAACATTCTAAATGAGTGTTTCTCTCATGCACAAATGATTCCAAGCTAGCCATCTTAGTTTATAAAATGGAGTAGACAAACAACAAATGAAAGTGTCAATGACACTGTAGCTCAACTTGTCAAGACAAAGACATGTACATGTATAGTATGTGACACAGCAATGACAAACATCTAGGTAATGACCTGATAACAAAGGTACCTATAAAGTATTGTAATGGTCTGTACATAAATACTGACCGTTGCCTGTAACAAATGTATAGGTAAAGTATTGTAAAGGTGGGTGACAGTCAGATGCTAAACTAGAAAAGAAATCTTTGAGTTCCAGAGTGGGTCTGACTGAACCCCAAAATATTTGTTCTCATAGCACAGTGATAACAAAGGCACCCCAAAACACACTCATTCCTGTCCCAAGGTGAAAACAAAGGTACCCAAGAAGTTTCGTGAAGATCAGTTCACAAATATGAGCTGTGTAGAAGTTGTGACAAAAAACTGATTGGACCTAATTTCGGTACAAAATGGCCACTGGTAGCCATCTTGAATTTTGGACTGCACCCAGAAACACTCGTTCTCATCCCAAGGAGATAACAAAGGTACCCAAGAAGTTTTGTGAAGATCGGTTCATAAATACAGCCTCTAGCCCGAGCCGTATTGACATGTGCACTTACAGTGTATAAGGTGCACTGAATAAATCAAAGTTCATCTAATTTGCATAATTTCTGCACGAGAAAAAAACCCGTACTATATGTGATGTATTCCATGTTACTAAACATTCATACAAAAATATATTCAAATCAGAACTTTCATACAGAAGTTCTGCACAAAAGACTGATTGCACTAATTGTGGTACAAAATGGCTGCTGGTGGCCATCTTGAATTTTGGACCACACCCCAAAACACTCGTTCTCATCCCATGGTGATAACAAAGGTACCCAAGAAGTTTCGTAAAGATCGGTTCATAAATACGGTCTCTAGCCTGAGCCGTATATAGAAGTTGTGTACAAAAAACTGATTAGACCTAATTTCGGTTCAAAATGGCCACTGGCAGCCATCTTGAATTTTGGACCGCACCCAGAAACACTCGTTCTCGTCCCAAGGTGATAACAAAGGTACCCAAGACGTTTCGTGAAGATCGGTTCATAAATACAGACTCTAGCCCGAGCCGTATTGACATGTGTACTTACTGTGTGTAAGTAGCACTGAAAAAATCAAAGTTCATCTAATTTGCATAATTTCTGCACGAGAAAAAACCCTGTATTATATGTGATGTATCCCATGGTACTAAACATTCACACAAAAAATTATTCAAATCAGCGCTTTCATATGGAAGTTCTGTGCAAAAATCTGATTGCACCAAATTTTGTACAAAATGGCTGCCATCGGCCATCTTGAATTTCGGACCGGACCCAAAAACACTCGTTCTCATCCCACGGTGATAACAAAGGTACCCAAGGAATTTCGTAAAGATCGGTTCATAAATACGGCCTCTAGCCCGAGCCGTATTGGCATTTGCACTTACAGTGCTGAAAGTAACACCAAAAAACATCAAAGTTAGTCTAATTTGCATAATTTACGCACGAGAAAAAACCCCGTATTGTATGTGATGTATCCCATGGTACTAAACATTCATACAAAAAATTATTCAAATCATAGCTTTCATATGGAAGTTCTGTACAAAAAACAGATTTCTGCATCGTCGGTACAAAATGGCACCTGGCAGCCATCTTGAATTTCGGACCATACCCAAAAACACTCGTTCTCATCCCACGGTCATAACAAAGGTACCCAAGAAGTTTCGTAAAGATCGGTTCATAAATACGGCCTCTAGCCCGAGCCGTATCCAATTGTTGACGGACAGACGGACCATGGCATAAGCTCAAATTTGGCTTCGCCAAAGTTGAGCTAAAAATGGCCATAACTCAATTATATCAAGACCATTGTATCACACTTAAAACGATAGTGCATATTGGCAATAGGAAGAGGATATTGAAACTTTCAAAAATAGGTGTATAAATAAATATGAACCAATGCCCCTGGGTGGCTATTTTTGATAAAATGCATGCCTATTTGAATTTTGGAGGTCAATGGCCAAGTTAAGGATTTAGTGCCCTTCATCTGATGAGACAAAATCCATGTTTTTAGCTGAACTTGACAAAGTCAAGATAAGCTACTGCCATCACGAGTGCGGAAGTCTGTTCACATTTTCTTTAGCACAGGCTACACCCCACAGTTCTTGTCTGATCATCGCAAACTTTTATACGGAGGTTCGAGGTCATGTCTAGGTTGTGATCGGTCAACCATGATGGCTGCGCAGACCTGAACCCTAAAACCCTTAGCACAGTTTACAGGTCGTATTTATGAATTATTTATTTATTTATTGGTGTTTAAGGTCACATACTTATGCACAATGGCTAATCAGAAGAACCACCAAGCAACGACGAGCAGCTGTCAGCTCTCCAAATCATAACTCTGAACTCTGCACCGCGGCACAGTCAGGGTTAGATTGGTTGAAGACATGAGCACCATCGACGTGCAGAACGCCTTAGTATACAGCATCATCGTGCCCCCATGTAGGCAATTGGGGTGAAGTGCCTTGCCCAAGGACACAACGCGGGAGTGCGAATCAGTCGCTGAATCGTATTTATGAAGGGATTGCATTGTAACATGATAGGATGACTCTAAATAATGTCTAGATGAGAACGTCCCCTTTTGGTCGTGATCGGTCAACAATGATGGCTGCACAGGCCCGAAACCCCCAAACCTTTAGCACAGTCTACATGTCGTATTTATGAGGGCATATGACCTAGATTTGTTTGTCACAGTCTGCAGTTCATATTTATGAAGTGATTTCATTGTAAGTTGGAAGGATAAGTCGGTATGATGTCCAGATGAGACCGTCCTATTTTGCTCAAGATCGGTCAGTCGTTACCGCCACCTGGTCACATAACCTAGTTTCCTTTAGCACTGTCTACAGGTTGTTTTTATGAAGGGATTTCACTGTATCTTGGTAGGATAACTTGGTAGGATATCTGGATGAGACTGTCCTATTTTGGTCATGATCGGTCAACCATGACCATCGGACCGTCACCTGACCTACATTCCTTTAGCAAAGTCTACGAGTTATATTTATGAAAAGATTTCATTGTAACTTGGTAGGATGACTTGTTTTGGAATGATTTTACTGTAACTTGGTAACTTTGGTTGACATACATCATTAACCATGAGAGCCACATTGACCCAACCATCAATTCTTTAGTACAGTCTACACATGAAATTATTCTTATTGAAAACATAGCATGTAGGGAACAGAAATTAACATATTCTCAATTATCACAGTTGTGGTCTTATTTCACAATCTTTTCATAAACATTGAACATTATCCTTTCATCAATCAGATCGCTTTGAAACTTGGTGTGATTGTTTGGCGTGATCTCTAGATGGGAGCTATCAATTTTCTTCCATCTGTCAAAAAATGTTGCCGCTGGCAAAGACCTTTAAAGTTAGTTTAGTTAGGCATTAGTATTTCCCTTTGGCACACCCTACAGGGACATTTGTGATCGGATTGCTTTGAAACCTTGTATACTTGTGTGGAGTGTCCTCTAGATGGGAGCTATCGATTTTCTTCCATATCTATAAAAAAAACAGAGTTGCCATTGGCAATGACTTTTGAACTTAGTTTAATCAGTAGTAATATATTCCTTTGGCATGCCCTACAGGGCACATTTTATGATCGGATTGTTTGAAACTTTCTAGCTTGTTTGGGGTTACCTATAGAAGGGAGCTATCAATTTTCTTCCATTTCCGTCAAAAAACATTGCCATTGACAATGACCACTGATGAACTTAGTGCAGTATGCATCAATATTTCCCTTTGGCACACCCTTTTAAACCTGGTATGCTTGTTTGGGGTGACCTTTATATGGGAACTATCGATTTTCGTCCATTTCCATAAAAAAACTTTGTTTGGCGTGACCTCTAGATGTGAGCTTTGATTTTCTTTTATTTCTCTGAAAAAACATTGCCAAATGTTGCCTTTAGCAATGACCTTTGAACTCATTGCATTTGTGCATCAACATTTTCCTTTGGCAAGCCCTACAGGGTAAATTTATGAATGGATCAGTTTGAAACTTGGTATGCATGTTTGGGGTAACCTCTAGATGTGAGCTATCGTTTATCTTCCATTTCTGTCAGCAATGACCTTTAAAATCAGTGCATTGGTGCAACAAAACATTCATTTGGCATGCCCTACAGGGCACAATTATGAATGGATTGCTTTGAAAAATGGTTCAAGTTCACCAAAAAGAATGTGGCCATAGCAATGGCCTTTGAACTTGATGCATTTGTCCATGAACATATTCATTTGGCATGCTGAAAAGGCACATTTGTGAATAGATTGCTTTGAAACTTGGTATGCATGTTCAGGGCGACCTCCAGATGGGAGCTATTGATTTTCTTTCATTTCCATCGAAAAACATTGTCATTAGCCCCAACCCTTGAACTTATCCCTTTTGCACTCCCTGCACTGCCCTGCAGGGCATATTTATGAATTTCCATCAAAAACAGAAGAAAAAAACAATGCCACTAGCAATGACCTTCAAACTTAGTATATTTGTGCATTAACATCTTCCTTTGGCATGCCTCAGAGGGTGCGTACATTGTTGGGTTGTTTTAAAACTTGGTGTGCTTATTCAGTGTGACCAAGATAGGAGCTATCAATTTTCATTTCCATCAAAAACTGTTTCTGTTAGCAACGACTTTTGAATTTAGTGCATTTGTGCATCAACTTTCTTCTTTGATAATGGCCTACAGGGCACATTTATCACATGATTGTTTTTGAACTAGGTGTGCTCATTAAGTGAGACCTCTAGATAAGAGCTATCGATTAGCCTTCATTTCTGTGAAAAAAGTTGCCATTTACAATGACTTTTAAATTTACTACATTTGTGTATCAACATACTTACTTCAGCCAGCCCTACTGTTTGTATTTAAAAATGCATGAACTGCTCTGACTTTGGGCACACACAATGCTGTTATGTTGATGTTTCACCAAATAACATTGGAATCAATGATCTTCAGTTTTGTCATTTCACTGATAACTTACAAAGTTCAAATTTGTCAAGTTGAGCTACAGTGTCACTGACACTTTCATTTTATTCCTATTCAAAAACCAGCAGTGCACATCAACGGATGTTCCAGTCTTTTTTACAGTGAAGGCTAATACGGCTCTTCATCCAAGATTTGTTGACAGGAATCTGTTGTGAACATGGTATTTGCAGTTTTTCCCCCCAAATCACCAGACTTTTTTCACTGAAAATTAGGATCAGAGGCATTGCTAAGGGAGGAGGGGGAGAGACCCCCCCCCCCTTCCCCAAAACACAAAACACAATCTACTTTTGGAACTGAAAGGTTGGCCAGTATACTGGTACATAGCAATGTGGTTTTGTTGCTGGTATTCAAATTCAAATGGAATGAAGTCAACTTAATTGGATATCACTTAATTTGGGAGGGGGGGGGGGGGGTCAGAAACTAGGTTTTCGAGATAAATGAAAGTGTCAATGACACTGCAGGTCAACTTGTCCAAGAAGGGACTGAACGAAATAGAAAGATCCAGTAATGCCAAGTCATTTACTCAAGTTTCTACAGAAAAGACATCACATCAAAGCTACATATGAAATTTGAAAAAAAGATGGGTCAGAGGTGCAGCCTATAGGGTCTGCTAATGGAATTGTTGACAATTTATATGCTAAATCTAAGATGGCTTCTAACAGCCATGTTTTTCAATGAAATTCAGAAAAATTTGATAGCTCCCATCTACACATCACACCAAAACTACATATGAAATTTGAAAAAGATTGGGTGAGAGGTGCGACCTGCAGGGAGTACTAATGGAATTGTTGACAATTCATATGCCAAATCAAAGATGGCTGCTGGCAAACATATTTTTTAACGAAATTCAGAAAAATTTTATAGCTTCTATCTAGACATCGCACCAAAGCTATACATGAAATTAAAAAAAGATCAGGTTAAAGCTGTGGACTGTAATGAAATTATTGTCAAATTATATCGAGATTCAAGATGGCTGGTGGAGGTCATGTTTTTCAATAAAATTCAGAAACATTTGATAGCTCCCATCTAGACATTGCCCTCAAGCTACATATGAAATTTGGGACTGATCAGGTGAGAGCTATGGCCTGCAGAGTGTACTAAAGGAATTGTTGGACGGATAGAGGAAAATGACGGATCGCAACCCATCCCAATAGTTCATACTTAGCGTTGTCAAGTTGAGTTAAAAATGGAGAATAAAATTTGAATGGTGATTTTTTTAACAGTGCTAGCCACTGACTGTGATGTTTGAAAATGATAAGGTGAGAAATGCTGCCTGTAGGGTGTGCTAATGGAATTGTTGACAATTTATATGCCAAATCTAAGATCACGCTGGTGGCCATATTTTTCAATGAAATTCGAAAAAATTCAATCGCTCCCATCTAGACATTGTGCAAAGCCACGTATGAAATTTGGGACTGATCGGGTGAGAGCTACATCCTGTAGGGTGTGCAGGAGGAATTGGTGGACAATTTATATCCAAATCAAGCCAGATTTTTAAACAAAATTCAAAAAAATTTGATAGCTCCCATCTAGACATCACACCAAAGCTACATATGAAATTTGAAAAAGATCATATGAGAGATGTGGCCTGTAGGGTGTGCTAATGGATTTGTTGACAATTAAGATGGCCACTGTTTTTCAAATTCAGAAAAATTTGATAGCTCCCATCTAGACATTTCCCTCAAGCTACATATGAAATTTGGGACTGATCAGGTGAGAGCTATGGCCTGCAGAGTGTGCTAAAGGAATTGTTGGACGGATAGAGGAATATGACGGATCGCAACCCATCCCAATAGCTCATACTTAGCGTTGTCAAGTTGAGCCAAAAATGGAGAATAAAATTTGAATGGTGATTTTTTTTAACAGTGCTAGCCACTGACTGTGATGTTTGGAAAAGGGAAAACATGGTTCCACTACACCAAGAAGGTCCGGGGGGGGGGGGGGGGGGAGGCATCAAGAGTTCATAAAGAAACCTATTTGTTTCAGAGATATTTAATGAAAAAAGATGACATAATACATTCTGACATCTACAATATTCAATATTTTGTACACAGATACAGTACCCATGGAACACTGAAAATGATGGAAAATGAAAGACTTTCAGTCTGATACACACAAATCATTTGACTCCACTGTTCCGTCATCTGTCTGCATTCAGTTGTCTGCCACTTAATGTTATCTTCTCTCCTGGTTTAAATGCTGGCATACCTAGATAGGGACATGATGAGCATCTGAAGGCATCTCCAAGGTAACACTGAATTAAAAGAAAATAAATACCATAAATAAATTCAACCCTACATTTGCAGATGATTATGGCAACATTAACTCTTAACCTGTTGCATATTTTCAACATTTTTTTCATCAATCTAGACATGGTTGCTCTGAAGCAGCCATGACTAGATTTGATAAAAAATTCTCCAAAATTTAACCCAAGAAATTATTCATTCATACATTCATTTTATGGGGAGAAAATTGGACTACAAGACCCCAAATTATACTTATTACAGTGACAACAGAAAGCCTGTCCTTGGCAGGAATATCTGCCATGAGCATCCAAGAAGTTAATTGCTTCTCAACAACTTAAAATTTACATTTTCTGCATAGCTAAAAGCTCACATCCAAAGCTCCTTCTTGCCAGGGTTCATAAATTTGTTTTTGAAGCAGAAGTAAACAGGCAGGATTCTTGATATACAGTTCTATTTTTAGCCTTTATGGGTTTCCACAGGGTTCTTGGCAAAATTTGTTCGAGTTCAGTGCATTCCAGTGAGGGTCACAAGCCTTGTTTTGGGATCATTAAATGAAAATTATAAAAGTTTTTCCAGAAATCTCTTTGTAATATACCAGAAGGCCCCTATTTATGTTAGGCAGGTGATGGATTAAAAAACTTAGGCCATGAACTTTAACTAGAAATATAAGATGTTTACACATGAATGGGTTTTCTCATGACTACAACCCACACTTCCACTGTAAACAGATGGCTACAATTTAAATTCTGTGTAGGAATTTTATGAATAGCTACAGCCAATTTTTAAGCTGAAGAATTAAAAAAACTGACAAACTTACAGGTCTCCAAGAATGAAATTCAAGCATTTGAAGAACCTCCTCAAACACTTTTCAAATCATAATCTTACACATGGTTGCTATAATATCAGTCAAATTTAGCAGAAGGATAATCCTATCAATATACAGAACTGTACATACGTTTGAATGGGTTAAAAATTATCGCATGCGCTGAAGGCTTGAGTGATATCCTGGGCCAATGCAATTGAGTGCGATAATTCTTAACCCATTCAAACGTATGTGCAGTTCTATATTTATCACAAACCTCCCATGTAACAGCCAGTCTACATAATGAAAGTGTCAATGACACTGTATCTTAACTTGTGTGTTGTGTTTGATGAAAAGGATAATGTTCAATGTTTATGAAAGGATTATGAAATAAGACAAGAATTGTGATAATTGGGAATATGTTCATTTCTGTTCCCTGTATGCCATGTTTTTGATAAAAATAATATGAGGTGTACACTGTACTGAGGGGTGGGTTAATATGACCTCACAGTTAATGTATGTGGCCCTCACAGTTAACATATATCAACGAAAGTTACCAAGTTATAGTGAAATTATTCCAAAACGAGTCATTCTATCAAGTTACATTGAAATCCCTTCATAAATATGGCCTGTAGACTGTGCTAAAGGTTTTTGGGCTTCGGGCCCCTGTAGTCATCAGTTTCCCAATTGCGTCCAATGGGGGCGTTCTCATCTAGACATTATATGAAGTCAACCTACCAAGTTACAATGAAATCCCTTCATAAATGTGACCTGTAGACTGTGCTAAAGGTTTTTGGGCTTTGGGCTCGGGCAGTCCTCATGGTTGAATGATCGCAACCAAAAGGGGACATTCTCATCTCAGTGATCCTATGAAGTTACAATGAAATCCCTTCATAAATATGACCTGTAGACTGTGCTCAAGGTTTTCAGGCTTCGGGCCCCTGAAGCCGTCACAGTTGACCAATCACGACCAAAAGGGGATGTCATCATCTAGGCATTATATGGAGTCAAAACTAACAGGTTACAATGAAATCCTTACATAAATATGACCTACAGACTATGCTAAATGTTTTGGGCTTGGGCAGCCATCAAGGCTGAATGATCACGACCAAAAGGGGACGTTCTCATCTAGACATTATTTGGAGTCATCCTACCAAGGTACAATGAAATCCCTTCATAAATATCACCTGTAGACTGTGCTAAAGGTTTTCGGGCTTCAGGCCCCTGTAGCCATCACAGTTGCCTAATGGTGTCCAAAAGGGGCTGTTCTCATCTAGACATTATATGAAGTCAACCTACTAAGTTACAATGAAATCCCTTCATAAATATGACCTGAATACTGTGCTAAAGGTTTTCGGGCTTTGGGCTCGGGCAGCCATCATGGTTGAATGATCGCTCACAAAAGGGGACATTCTCATCTGGGCATCATCTGGAGTGATCCTGCGAAGTTACAATGAAATCCCTTCATAAATATGTCCTGTAGACTGTGCTCAAGATTTTCGGGCTTCAGGCACCTGTAGCCATCACAGTTGACCAATCACGACCAAAAGGGGATGTCATCATCTAGGCATTATATGGAGTCAACCTAACAAGTTACAATGAAATGCTTCCATAAATATAACCTGTAGACTATGCTAAAGGTATCTGGGCTTGGGCTGCCATCAAGGCTGAATGATCGCGACCAAAATGGGATGTTCTCATCTAGATATTATTTGGAGTCATCCTACCAAGCTACAATGAAATCCCTTCATAATTATGACCTGTAGACTGTTCTAAAGGTTTTCGGGCTTCGGGCCCCTGTAGCTGTCACAGTTGCCCAATCGTGTCCAAAAGGGGACGTTCTCATCTAGACATTATATGAAGTCAAACCTACCAAGTTACAATGAAATCCCTTCAAAAATATGACCTGTAGACTGTGCTAAAGCTATTCGGTCTTCAGGCTCGGGCAGCCATCATGGTTGAATGATTGCAACCAAAAGGGGACATTCTCATCTGGGCATCATCTGGAGTGATCCTACGAAGTTACAATGAAATCCCTTCATAAATATGACCTGTAGACTGTGCTCAAGATTTTTGGGCTTCAGGCACCTGTAGCCATCATAGTTGACCAATCACGACCAAAAGGGGATGTCATCATCTAGGCATTATATGGAGTCAACCTAACAAGTTACAATGAAATCCTTCCATAAATACGACCTATAGACTATGCTAAAGGTCTTTGCGCTCTGGCAGCCATCAAGGCTGAATGATCGTGACCAAAAGGGGATGTTCTCATCTGGACATTATTTGGAGTCATCCTACCAAGCTACAATGAAATCCTTTCATAATTATGACCTGTAGACTGTTCTAAAGGTTTTTGGGCTCGGGCAGCCATCATGGTTGAATGAGTGCAACCAAAAGGGGACATTCTCATCTGGACTTCATCTGGAGTGATCCTACGAAGTTACAATGAAATCCCTTCATAAATATGACCTGTAGACTGTGCTCAAGGTTTTCGGGCTTCGGGCACCTGTAGCCGTCACAGTTGACAAATCACTACCAAAAGGGGATGTCATCATCTAGGCATTATATGGAGTCAACCTAACAGGTTACAATGAAATCCTTTCAAAAATATGACCTTTTGCCTATGCTAAAGTTTTTTGGGCTCGGGCAGCCATCAAGGCTGAATGATCGTGATCAAAATGGGACGTTCTCATCTAGACATTATTTGGAGTCATCGTACCAAGTTACAATGAAATCCCTTCATAAATATGACCTGTAGACTGTGCTAAAGGTTTTCGGGCCCCTGTAGCCGTCAAAGTGGCCCAATCACGTCCAATAGGGGACTTTCTCATCTAGACATTATATGAAGTCAACCCACCAAGTTACAATGAAATTCCTCAATAAATATGACCTGTAGACTGTGCTAAAGGTTTTCGGGTTTTGGGCTCGGGTAGTCGTCACGGTTGACAGATCACACCCAAATGGGGAAATTCTCATCTAGACATCATAAGGAGTCATCCTACCAAGTTACAATGAAATCCCTCCATATTAAACATGACCTGCAGACTGTGCTAAAAGTTTTTGGGTTTCAGGCTTGGGCAGCCATCACGGTTGACAGATCATGCCCAGAAGGGGACATTCTCATCTAGGCATTATACAGAGGCATCCTACCAAGGTTTTGGGCTCGGGCAGCCATACCGGTTGACCGATCGCGACCAAAAGGGGACATTCTCATCTAGACATGACCATAAACCTGCATATGAAATTTCGTGACGATCAGACAAGAACTGTGGGGTGTAGCCGGTGCTAAAGGAAAATGTGAACAGACTCACAAACTAACAGACTCCCGCACGCGTAATGGCAATAGCTTATCTTGTCTTTGTCAAGTTAAGCTAAAAATAGGCAGATGAAATCGTCAGATGTGTACCCATACGTGCGACTAGTAGAAAGCTGTATTACGGAGGGCCACCACGGATGCTGACATTATGTACATCATATAAGGTATGGGTACATATAGAAATGGATTGGAGGAGTGTTTAATTTGATGGATAAAGGGTTAATATCTCCGGATCAAATGATCAGATTTACATAAAAAACTATACAGCACAGCACATCAGTAACCTGAATAAATATATAAAGTAACATGACAATCGGATTGATATTTTTTGAGTTATCTCATGCCAAAGGGATTGGAGGAATTTTCAATTTGAAGGATAAAGGGTTAATATCTCCGGATCAGATTATCAGATTAACACCAAAAACTATACAGCTCGGCACATCAGTAACCTGAACACAATTATAAAGTAACTTGACAATCCAAGCAATATCTTTCAAGTTATCAAATGCCAAAAGGATTGGAGGAATTTTCAATTTGAAGGATAAAGGGTTAATATCTCAGGATTAAAATAACAGATTTACACCCAAAATATACAGCTCGGTACATCAGTAACCTGAACACAAATATAAAGTAACTTGACAATCCAAGCAATATTTTTCAAGTTATCGAATGCCAAAGGGATTGGAGGAATTTTCAATTTGAAGGATAAAGGGTTAATATCTCAGGATCAAAATAACAGATTTACACCAAAAACTATACAGCTTGGCACATCAGTAACCTGAACACAATTATAAAGTAACTTGACAATCCAAGCAATATCTTTCAAGTTATCAAATGCCAAAGGGATTGGAGGAATTTTCAATTTGAAGGATAAAGGGTTAATATCTCAGGATTAAAATAACAGATTTACACCAAAAACTATACAGCTCGGTACATCAGTAACCTGAACACAAATATAAAGTAACTTGACAATCCAAGCAATATTTTTCAAGTTATCGAATGCCAAAGGGATTGGAGGAATTTTCAATTTGAAGGATAAAGGGTTAATATCTCAGGATCAAAATAACAGATTTACACCAAAAACTATACAGCTCGGCACTTCAGTAACCTGAACACAAATATAAAGTAACTTGACAATCCAAGTAATATTTTTCAAGTTATCGAATGCCAAAGGGACTGGAGGAATTTTCAATTGGAAGGATAAAGGGTTAATATCTCAGGATTAAATTATCAGATTTACACCAAAAACTATACATACAGCTCAGCACATCAGTAACCTGAACACAAATATAAAGTAACTTGACAATCCAAGCAAAATTTTTCAAGATATCGAATGCCAAAGGGATTGGAGAAATTTTCAATTTGAAGGATAAAGGGTTAATATCTCAGGATCAAAATAACAGATTTACACCAAAAACTATTCAGCTCGGCACATCAGTAATCTGAACACAAATATAAAGTAACTTGACAATCCAAGCAATATTTTTCAAGTTATCAAATGCCAAAAGGATTGGAGGAATTTTCAATTTGAAGGATAAAGGGTTAATATCTAGGGATCAAATCTGGACAGACAGATGGACAGAGGGATGGACAAAGGATGGACGAACGCCGGATGGTCACCCTGGATGCCGGCATTATGTGTATCATACATAGGATGGGTACACATAATGAAAGTGTCAATGACACTGTAGCTTAACTTGTGTGTTGTGTTTGATGAAAAGGATAATGTTCAATGTTTATGAAAGGATTATGAAATAAGACAAGAATTGTGATAATTGGGAGTATGTTCATTTCTGTTCCCTGTGTGCTATGTTTATGATAAAAATAATATGAGGTGTACACTGTACTAAAGAGCTGAGGGGTGGGTTAATATGACCTCACAGTTAATGTATGTGGCCCTCACAGTTGACGTATATCAACAAAAGTTACCAAGTTGCAGTGAAATTATTCCAAAACGAGTCATCCTATCAAGTTACATTAAAATCCCCTCATAAATATGGCCTGTAGACTGTGATAAAGGTTTTCGGGCTTTGGGCCCCTGTAGCTGTCAGTTTCCCAATTGCGTCCAAAGGGGACGTTCTCATCTAGACATTATATGAAGTCAATTTACCAAGTTACAATGAAATCCCTTAATAAATATGACCTGTAGACTGTGCTAAAGGTTTTTGGGCTTTGGGCTCTGGCAGCCATCATGGTTGAATGATCGCAACCAAAAGGGGACATTCTCATCTGGACACTATTTGGAGTCATCCTACCAAGCTACAATGAAATCGCTTCATAATTATGACCTGTAGACTGTTCTAAAGGTTTTGGGGCTTTGGTCTCTGAAGCCGTCACAGTTGCCCAATCGTGTCCAAAAGGGGACGTTCTCATCTAGACATTATATGAAGTCAACCTACCAAGTTACAATGAAATCCCTTCATAAATATGACCTGTAGACTGTGCTTAAGGTTTTCAGGCTTCGGGCTCGGGCAGCCATCATGGCTGAATGATCACAACCAAAGGGGACAATCTCATCTGGGCATCATCTGGAGTGATCCTACGAAGTTACAAAGAAATCCCTTCATAAATATGACCTGTAGACTGTGCTCAAGGTTTTTGGGCTTCGGGCACTTGTAGCCATCACAGCTGACCAATCACGACCAAAAGGGGATGTCATCATCTAGGCATTATATGGAGTCAACCTAATAGGTTACAATGAAATCCTTCTATAAATATGACCTTTTACCTATACTAAAGGTTTTTGGGCTCGGGCACCCATCAAGGCTGAATGATCGCGATCAAAATGGGACGTTCTCATCTAGACATTATTTGGAGTCATCCTACCAAGTTACAATGAAATCCCCTCATAAATATGACCTGTAGACTGTGCTAAAGGTTTACGGGCTTCGCGCACCTTTAGCCATCAGAGTAGCCCAATCATGTCCAAAAGGGGACGTTCTCATCTAGATATTATATGAAGTCAACCTACAAAGTTACAATGAAATCCCTTCATAAATATGACCTGTAGACTGTGCTTAAGGTTTTCCGGCTTTGGGCTCGGGCAGCCATCATGGTTGAATGATCGCAACCAAAGGGGACAATCTCATCTGGGCATCATCTGGAGTGATCCTGCGAAGTTACAATGAAATCCCTTCATAAATATGACCTGTAGACCTGTGCTCAAGGTTTTCGGTCTTCGGGCACCTGTAGCCATCACAGTTGACCAATCACGACCAAAAGGGGATGTCATCATCTAGGCATTATATGGAGTCCACCTTACAGGTTACAATGAAATCCTTCTATAAATATAACCTTTTGCCTATGCTAAAGGTTTTTGGGCTCGGGCACCCATCAAGGCTGAATGATCATGGCCAAAATGGGACATTCTCATCTAGACATTATTTGGAGTCATCCTACCAAGTTACAATGAAATCCCCTCATAAATATGACCTGTAGACTGTGCTAAAGGTTTTCGGGCTTCGGGCACCTTTAGTCACAGTAGCCCAATCATGTCCAAAAGGGGACGTTCTCATCTAGACATTATATGAAGTTAACCTACCAAGTTACAATGAAATCCCTTCATAAATATGACCTGTAGACTGTGCTAAAGGTTTTCGGGCTTCGGGCTCGGGCAGCCATCATGGCTGAATGATCGCAACCATAGGGGACAATCTCATCTGGCCATCATCTTGAGTGATCCTAAGAAGTTACAATGAACTCCCTTCAAAAATATGACCTGTAGACTGTGCTCAAGGTTTTCGGGCTTCGGGCACTAGTAGCCATCACAACTGACCAATCACGACCAAAAGGGGATGTCATCATCTAGGCATTACATGGAGTCAACATAACAGGTTACAATGAAATCCTTCCATAAATATGACCTTTTGCCTATGCTAAAGGTTTTTGGGCTCGGGCACCCATCAAGGCGGCATGATCGCGATCAAAATGGGACGTTCTCATCTAGACATTATTTGGAGTCATCCTACCAAGTTACAATGAAATCCCTTCATAAATATGACCTCTAGACTGTGCTAAAGGTTTTTGGGCTTTGGGCCCCTGTAGCCGTCACAGTTGCCCAATCATGCTCAAAAGGTGACTTTCTTATCTAGACATTGTATGAAGTCAACCCACCAAGTTACAATGAAATTCCTCAATAAATATGACCTGTAGACTGTGGTAAAGGTTTTCGGGTTTTGGGCTTGGGCAGTCGTCACGGTTGGCAGATCATGCCCAAATGGGGAAATTCTCATCTAGACATCATAAGGAGTCATCCTACCAAGTTACAATGAAATCCCTCCACGTTAAACATGACCTGCAGACTGTGCTAAAAGTTTTTGGGTTTCAGGCTTGGGCAGCAATCACAGCTGATAGATCATGCCCAAAAGGGGACGTTCTCATCTAGGCATTTTACAGAGGCATCCTACCAAGTGACAATGAAATCCCTTCATAAATACAATCTGTAGACTGTGCTAATGGTTTTCGGGTTTCGGGCTCGGGCAGCCATACCGGTTGCCCGATCATGACCAAAAGGGGACGTTCTCATCTAGACATGACCCCAAACCTGCATATGAAATTTCGTGACGATCAGACAAGAACTGCGGGGTGTAGCCCGCGCTAAAGGAAAATGTAAACAGACGTCACAGACTAACAGACTTCCGCACGCGTGATGGCAATAGCTTATCTTGACTATGTCAAGTTAAGCTAAAAATGGAACAAAAAGCACTTTTTAACTGATATTTTCCTTCGCTGCCATCAAGACATCACTGCAAGATGGTGGGATTGCAACCCTAATTTGCTTTTTGATGTTTACGACAGTCAATTGGTCAAAACCAATTGACACCGATCAGTCTCGACTCTGGTGCATTCGACCAATAGTTGATGTGATTTATTTAGATGGGTTCCTTCTCTGTTTACATTGGAAATGAAATCGAATGTGTTTTGTATCACCACATGTGCACTACAACTTTATTTTTATCGTACAGACAGAACAGTAGAAATCTTGTGTTTTACTTTAATAGGTGTGTGATAAACATTCAGAACAGATCATTTATTCTTCATATTTTTGTATGTTTTCATCAGAAACTGTTAACCTAATTTTTCATGCAACAATAATATAAACCCTAGGCATTTACTCCTGAAAAATGCTCTTTCAGTATATCAAGAAGTAAAAAGCTTACAGGTGATTATCCACACATAAAAAGAAGTTCGAGATTGCATCAGAAGTGCTAGTGACGATTCACATGGAAGATGTCAAACAAATACATATGCAAAGAAACCATTCCAAACAGGTGGCCCCAAGGGGCCTTAATCGCTCACCTGACAAAGTGATTCAAAGAAGTATTTGGGGTCACATTCATTTAGACATGGTTCATCAACACTACAAAGGAATGAAGTCATGAAAGGCAAATTTTATGGAAAAACACTAAGGAATGGATTTGAACAAACCTGACCCTGCTCCTCTCCCCCTGCCTCCCCCATAGAGAGTAGTGTTGGGAGGTTAACCAAAATTACAACTCGGTGTTGGTTATTTAAAAACACCGACCGACCTGAACGTGAGATAACCGTCAGTCAGGACACACACGGTTATTTAAATGCACAATCTTGAATGCTGTCAGTTTGTGTAATGTGTTAAATAAAAAGGGGGAAATCATAAAAAAAATCACAGCCAGGTATTCATAATAAATAACTTTTTTGGTCCCCTAATATTATCGTATTTACATATTAAATAAATTTTCTTTCGAATTACAAATGAATGAAATGATAAATGAAAGTGTCAATGACACTGTAGCTCAACTTGACAAACTTGAACTTGGTAAGTTATAAATGAAATGGCAAAATTGAAGATCATTGGGACCAATGTCAGTTTTTTTGCCAGTGGCAACATTTTTTGACAGAAACCGAAGAAAATCGATAGCTCCCATCTAGAGGCCTCCCCCAAACAAGCATGCCAGGTTTCAAAGCAATCCGATCATAAATGTGCCCTGTAGGGTGTACAAAAGGGAAATATTGTGGTCTGACTAGACTAAATTCTAAGAACGTTGGCCGTGGCAACATTTTTTGACGGAAATGGAAGAAAATCGATAGCTCCCATCTAGAGGTCTCCCCAAACAAGCATACCAGGTTTCAAAGCAATCTGATCGTAAATGTACCCTGTAGGGTGTGCCAAAGGGAAATATTGAGGTCTGACTAAACTAAGTTCTACGAACGTTGGCCGTGGCAACATTTTTTGCCGGAAATTGTAGAAAATCGATAGCTCCCATCTAGAGGTCACCCCAAACAAGCATGCCAGGTTTCAAAGCAATCCGATCATAAATGTACCCTGTAGGGTGTGCCAAAGGGAAATATTGAGTCTTCTGACTAAACTAAGTTCTAAGAACGTTGGCCGCGGCAACATTTTGTGACAGAAATTGAAGAAAATCGATAGCTCCCATCTAGAGGTCTCCCCAAACAAGCATACCAGGTTTCAAAGCAATCTGATCGTAAATGTACCCTGTAGGGTGTGCCAAAGGGAAATATTGAGGTCTGACTAAACTAAGTTCTACGAACGTTGGTCGTGGCAACATTTTTTGCCGGAAATTGAAGAAAATCGATAGCTCCCATCTAGAGGTCACCCTAAATAAGTGTATCAGGTTTCAAAGCAATCAAATCATAAATGTGCCCTGTAGGGTGTACCAAAGGGAAATACTGTGGTTTGACTAAACTAAGTTCTAAGAACGTTGGCCGCGGCAACATTTTTTGACGGAAATTGAAGAAAGTTAAAAAATTTATAGTCATTTATATATTTTTTATACTTACCAATGACCCAGACTTAGCTGGTGCTAACTCTAAAAAATCCAGGGCCAAACACAAATTTTGCCCCCCAATCCCCAAAATTTGCATCTAAAACCAAAAGAAATCATGTCCTATAGGACCTCCATACTTTGCCCTTACTGCGCATGCGCAGTGTCAAGGACGTTCCGAAATTGGCGCCAATTATCATTCTTACTGGCAGTGCCTGGTCAGCGCTATGTACTCAGTGGTGAGATAAGAGTTCCCAACTCCTGGGAGGGCCATCCCCGTCTGGGTCATTGGTAAGTATAAAAAATATATAAATTACTATAAATTTTTTAACATTTTTATACTGTACCAATGACCCAGACTTAGCTGAATAGTAAAAAGGCTGGAGGGCCTAGGACATAGAGGAAAATCCAATAAGCTCAACTATATAATATAGAGGCAACCCCTCAAGGAGAAAAGGAGTATTAGGCTTTACATGTATCTTTCTTATTTTATGTTAAATTAGAAAGATACAATACCCTTCATTATTGAGCACAATAACATTCATGTTCTCTATTAACATCCAGTATAACCCTTTATACTAATTATTTTTAAAGTAAGCCAATAAATAAAGTTAGTCCAGAGAATTGAGACTCTTTATATTCTTTTAAAAGTGTCCGAGGATTGTATATTAACGCCCGTTTGACACTTGACATATACAAATGCTTCACACCGAGCTACACTTTAAAAATATGACATGAATGAATTTTTAACATTAATATTACACTTTAAAACCATCCCGGAAACGACTCAGAAATACTGACTTCGGAGGAGGCATTCCCTTGCTTTTCACTATAAATCAGGTGACCTAAGGGAACACCCTCCCCCCCCCCCCCCCCACACTCCTTCCCCTGGGTCAAATAGCCCAGAGCGAAGAGGGCAGCCGGACGGAGTCACTGCCGGAACAGAAAGCCTGCATAACTATAGTTGCAACTGTTTAGTGGATGACATTCTGAGCAACAGATAACGGACCTAAACAATGCAGGTCTCCAGAAATGGACTCAATATTTCTGAGATAAAAATTTGTGAATGTGGATGGCTGAGACCAATAAGCAGCCTTCATTAAATCTGTAATAGCAATACTATTAGCGTAAGCCCAAGATGTAGAAAGAGCTCTTACTTCATGAGCCGAAATCTTAAGCACAGACTGCTGAGAAGATAAATTTTCATAAGCAGTATGGATAGTTAATTGAATCCATCTAGCAATAGAATGGACCGAAATGTCCTTTCTATTAGGCATCAGAGACAGAAAGAAACGTTTTCGTCCCTTTCTGATAAACTGAGATCTCTGTTTATAGATACGTAACGCTCTAACAGGATAGAGTAAAGGCCTACGCCCGTCTGAAGACGGAAGGGCCTTAATAACAATAGGTTCCGGATATTTATTAGGAGCCTGATTCTTAGCTAAAAATCCCACATTAGTAGTGAAGGTGATAGTGTTCCCGACACTACGATAGTGAGAATCATCCACCGACAGTGCATGAAGCTCACGGACTCTTCTAGCAGAAGAGAAAGCTAAGAGAAAAGCTGTCTTATAAGACAAGAATTTGAAATCTACTGTCCCAAGAGGTTCAAATGGCTTTTCCTTTAGTTTAAGAAGAACCCAAGCTAAATTCCATTTAGGAATTGACCTAAGAGTTCTGGGTCTATTTATCGAGAAGTTTCTAACTAACTTAGATAAAGAGACATTAGATCCAATTTGTAAACTATCATGATGTGCATAGGTATCAGATAACATAGACCTATAACCCTTAATAGTAACAGGCTGCAGTTTGAATTCATCAAACAAGTATACTAGAAAGTTTGCAATGTCTGGTATGGAGGGATCAAAAATATCAACAGAATGATCCCTACACCAACGACGAAAAACCTTCCACAGCCGCATAGTTTAGCGAAGAGGAGGTCCTCCTACAGTTAGAAATCGCGTCCACTGCTCGTCCTGTAAAGTGCTTGCCATGCAAGAAGGACCGCACAACGGAAAAACGTGAAGGTTGAGACCTTGCGGGTTGTGATGAAGTTGACGCGGTTTCCCCTGCAAAAGAAGATCCTCCCGTGGAGGAAGCTTTCGCGGTAGGTCCCACAACAGACACCTGAGTAGATTTATCCATGGTCTCTGTGGAGACAGAGATGCTACCAACAGAATCTTGATTTGAGACTGTTTTATCTTTAGCAATACTTGCTGAATTAACGGCGCTGGAGGATACGCATATCCTATCATTCCGTCCCAAGGGATCGACAGAGCGTCTACTGCAAAAGCTCTTGGATCCGGACACGGAGACACATACGTCTGCAACTGATTGTTGAGATGTGTCGCAAATAAGTCTATCATTGGCCGTTCCCATTGGTAGCAAATCTGATTGAATACTTGTTTGTTGAGAGTCCACTCCGACAGCAACAAGCGACCCCTTCGTGAAAGGGAGTCTGCTAGTATGTTCAGACGACCCGGTATATGACGAACCGAAAGTAGAACTTGATGTTCTAGAGCAAACAGAAGGATTCTTTCTGTTAGATTGAACAACGGAACTGAATGAGTGCCTCCCTGATTCCGTATATACGCCACTACTGTCGTATTGTCGGATAGGATTTGGACATGAGCATTGTGAATAATGTCCATCCAATGACGTAACGCAAGCCAAATTGACATAACTTCCTTGATGTTTATGTGCTTGCCCAGGAATTGCGGATCCCAAAGACCCTGGCATCTCGAATCCGTTGGGATCAATGATGCACCCCAACCTGTTTGACTGGCATCCGTCATAATGGTAAAACTCGGATCCGGCAACTGCAGCGGAACTCCCTGAGTTAACCACTGAATGTTTGCCCAAGTCTGAATCTCTCGTTTCACTTGATCTGACAAGAGAACGTCTATGTCGAGCGAATGAATTTTCACACTCCAATTCTGAGTCAAGAAAATTTGGAGAGGACGCGTGCGTAACCGCCCCATCGGAATGAGATCCGCAGCAGCTCCGCACAGACCTATCAGTCTCATGAACTCCCTCGCTGTGACTTTGTCTGCGTGCAGACAATAGCGAGCGTAACAACTGACTAATTTCGCTCTGGTTAACGGCAGACGAACGAGATTGTTGTGCGTCTCGAAGCTCATTCCCAGATGTGTAAATGACTTGGACGGCACCAGATCCGACTTCTCCTCGTTTATTATAAAACCGAGACGTCGGAGCAATAGAAGCAGATTCTGCACATCGTTCTGAAGTGTTAACTCATTGCCATACCTCTGAAGAATGTCGTCCAGGTAGGCCGACGTTACCGCAGACGAATGAGCTCGGAAATACATCATTACCGAGTTCATTACCCGAGTGAAAGCCCAGGGTGCTAGGTTCAATCCGAAGCACATCGCCCGGAATTGATACACCACTCCTAGGACTGCGAAGCGTAGATACTTTCTGAATGTCGGATGTACCATGACGTGAAAGTACGCATCTTTGAGATCTATGCTTGTTGCATAATCGATCACCCGAATACTCGCTCTGACCGATCGAATCGTCTCCATATAAAACTTCGGAGCGACGATCAGCCTGTTTATCCAGCTCAAATCTATGACTGGACGGAACGAGCCGTCTGGTTTCGGAACCAGAAACAGATGGCTGTAGAATCCCGGTGTCTCCTGGTTTTCTACGACCTCTACCACGTTCTTCCTTAAAAGAGACTGCACCTCTGATAACAGAGCGTCTCTTTTCTGCGGATTTGACGGAAGTTGAGTCCATTTTGGACTTCGAGTTAATGGAGGCTTTCGCTTGAAGGATATCTTTAGACCTTCGGAAATCACCCCTCTCACCCAAGGGTCGTCCGTAATCGACGCCCACTCTTGTGAAAAACTCGACAACCTTCCGCCAACCGGCACGCGATAGAGGTTGAAGCCATCACCTCCTGGACCTGCGAGGCCTGCGGGAGGAGAAACCACGTCCTCCGCGACCCGCACCTCGTCCCGTCGACCTCGGGGCATCCGACCAGTTGTCCCGGCCCGAAGGACGTCCCGCACGTGAGTCGCTGTCTTGACGGTCTCTTGAATAAGACCAAGAGGACGCACCGGAACCTCTATAGGAACCTCTCTTGGGTGCATTAGACCCAGAAGTGCCTGTCTTACTCTTATCTGCGTGTCCGACTTCTTAGAAGCAGATTTAAACAGCAGAGAATCCGAAGATTTCTTAGTAATTTTATCGTAAATTGCAGAAAGCTTGCCGTCGAAGAGAAGTTCTCCGGAGACCGAAGCGACTCTGAGAGAGTTCTTCACCTTACTATCCACAAGTGTGGATGTAGCTAGGGCTGCGTCACGTCTAACCAACTCCAGGTTTGCCACTGAAAGGGCGGAGTTACACGTGGAATAAGCTACTGCCCTTGAAAGAAGTCTTAAAGAGGATTGTATATCCTGGAATTCTTTCCCTTGAAGACGCAGTGATAACGCCTTAGTAAGGTGGTCTGCGTAAGATAAAGCATCTAAACTGGCTCTGTTAGACGAAATAGTCGTCTCCAACATCGTGGTTGGAATAGACGTAGACGACGGTAATGATAATTCTAAGTCTTCCGCCTCGTCGTCCATACGCAGAGGAACTCTCGGGATACCCTGTCCTGCCGTATCAAATTTATTCCTTGCATTAATGAAAGGCAGGTTAAGAGCACTGGCGGACAAGAAACCCGCTTTTCCAGTTTTGGAAGCAAGTTTGAATATAGCGTCGTTCAATAATTCAAATGTTCTTGTGACATTATTGGACTGAGACGGAAACTCGGGAGCGATGTCCCTGAACCGCTCAAAGAAATCAGTGTCCAATGACGCTATAATTCTCTTGACCGGAACCGCAGCAGTCTGGCCCGATGGAACAACCTGAGGAAGAAAGCGCCGGATGAAGTCCACGGCAGCTTTATGTTGTTCCGAAAGGGATAGCTCCAAGTCATCCGTATCCCTTTCACCATCCGGTCGGACCTCATGATGCTCCCGGTCGTCCGCACCCGATGCTTCGGCGGAGCGTACTGACCCAGCACCGTCGGATAATTCCCGATCCGACACCGTTTCAGTCGGTTGCTGGGATGCTGCGATAAGTTGTGCTATTTGAACAAGCACGTCCGACATCGAGGCCTGCGGAGGCGCAGTCTTTCGCTGCTTCGCCGAGGGCAGCTCCGCATCTGGTGACTCCCGTATACTCTTCCTATGCGAACGTCCGGAGTCAACCGGCCTCGTGTCCCTGGCTACCGGATGGCGTGATCTGGTCGCCGAAGAATCCCTGATCGGCGAAGCTGGTATAATATCGACGGTCACGTAGCCAAGGTGCGGTCGTGTGCGCTGGTGAGAGGAAGAAGCCTGAGCAGTCTCAGCGGACTGCCTATACAACGGAGCATCCCGAGCGACGGACGTGTGCTCCGCTTGCGACACATTTTGTACCACAACATCTGGTCCCAGATGTTGTTGTACGAGAGAGGGGCCTCTCTCGCTCGCGGCCCGACTGGACTTGGACGAGCTAGGAACCGGACTTGAAGGCTTCCTCCGAACTCTCCTACTATCCGCCATCACTGGGTGTATTCATTTGTGATGACGGAAGCGCACTTGCAGAAGATAACATGGAAACATCACCCTGTTCTTGTTCCTCTGAAAAAGAAACTGATAGAGTAGAGTGACCCTGCGGAGAAAGAGCCGGCATAGCCCTTTCTCCACTAACAACATATCGTGACACACGTTTCCAATGTTTGTCATCCCAATATTGACATATTGAACAGGGATTAGTGCGAGTACACTGACTACAATTAATACAATGATCATGAAAGTCAGAGGAAGATTTCTTCCTATTACAATTTGAACAATATCCTTTCATTATGAAAAGTCAACAACAAGTCCTAGTACTCGCACAAACCCCTAAACACAAAGATCCATAATAACATGATCCATTAATATTGAAAAAACAATTGAAAATCAAAATAATTTCTGAAAAATATTTTTTCAGCGAAGCCCAAGTTTCTGAAAAGTAACGTTGAGCCCCAATGGATCCAAGGCTAAGTGTGGTCAAAAATTTTAAAATTATATTAAATAATTAATGCAACACTTACGGATAATAATAATGTATCTTATAGTGAGATAAACTACTCCAAAGGCAAACAGCCCCCCTCAAAAGAGACTGTTGCCAATGTAAACAAACAGTGTAAAAACACCAGAAAACATGACTCCAGGCACTGACAATACTGGCCTGAAATCAGTCATCAAAATTACACACTATCTGATGCAAAACAGAGACTCCCAGGGGAGAATCTGCAGAACATCAGATGGTAGATGCAGAACACAACGTTTATACACCCATGGGTGAAAACGTAAACATGGGGAAAATAACAGAATTCATTCTGTAACCAAGCTAATTCTCCCAAGAGAATTTAGAAATGATCTTTCTCAAAAATATGCCAAAAGCATGGGAGAATAGCAAGGGGGGACTTAGAAGACCAGGGGAGAGGAAACACTGAATAAGCAGTGCAACTTTATAGCAAGAATGACAACAACAGGCCCATGCCTCGAAAATAGGCAACTTAACATAATTTCATAAAAATTTTTAAGTACAGCCCTGATTATTTTTTGTCACTCCTTTTTCCTCTCCTCCTTCTATATCCTCCTTAGAATCACCATTTCTCCAATAATTACGTGTCTGGCATCCTTTAAACTGAGATTTACAAGCACAAAGATCAGTGAGATGTTGACTGATGAAGGGCCAAACAGAGAATGATAATTGGCGCCAATTTCGGAACGTCCTTGACACTGCGCATGCGCAGTAAGGGCAAAGTATGGAGGTCCTTCAGGACATGATTTCTTTTGGTTTTAGATGCAAATTTTGGGGATTGGGTGGCAAAATTTGTGTTTGGCCCTAGATTTTTAAGAGTTAGCACCAGCTATGTCTGGGTCATTGGTACAGTATAAAAATATCGATAGCACCTATCTTTGTCACCCTGCATAGGCATACAAAGTTTCAAAACAACCTGATAATGAATGCACCCTCTGAGGCATACCAAAGGAAGATGTTAATGCACTAAGTTTGAAGGTCATTGCTTGTGGCAATGTTTTTTCTCTCTTTTTTATGGAAATTCATAAATATACCCTGCAGAGAGTGCAAAAGGGATAAGTTGCTACACAAATGCAGTAAGTTCAAAGGCTGGTGATAACGACAATAATTTAATAGCTCACATCTAGAGGTCACCCCGAAAACACATACCAAGTTTCAAAGTGATCCGATCAAAAATGTGCCCTGAAGGGTGTGCCAAAGGGAAATATTGAAACCTGACTAAACTTAGTTCAAAGGTTGTTGCCAGCGGCAACATGTTTTGACAGAAATGGAAGAAAATCGATAACTCCCATGTAGATATCACCCCACACAAGCACACAAAGTTTCCAAGTGATCCAATTATAAATGTGCCCTGCAGGGTGTGTCAAAGGGAAATATTGATGCATAACTGCACTACGTTTTTAATAAGTTCATCAGAGGTCGTTGCCAATAGCAACTATTTTTTGACGGAAATGGAAGAAAATCGATAGCTTCCATCTAGAGGTCACCCCAAACAAGCATACCGAGTTTCAAAGTGATCTGGTGAAAAATGTGCACTGCAGGGTAGGCCAAAAGGAAATATTGATGCACAACTGTACTAAGTTCATCGAAGGTCATTGCCAGCGGCAACATTTTTTGACGGAAATCGAAGACAATTGATAGCTCCCATCTAGAGATAACACCAAACAAGCATACAAAGTTTCAAACCGACCTGATCATAAATGTACCCTGTGGGGCATGCCAAAGGAATATATTGATGCCTGACTAAACTAAGTTCAAAGGTCGTTGCCAGCGGCAACATTTTTTGATGGAAATGGAAGAAAATCAATAGGTCCCATCTATAGGTCACTCCAAACGAGCATGCCAGATTTCAAAGCAATCTGATCATAAATGTTCCTTGTAGGGCGTGCCAAAGGGAAATATTGAGGTCTGACTAAACTAAGTTCTAAGAATTTTGCCAGCAGCAACATTTTTTGACGGAAATTGAAGAAAATCGATAGCTCCCATCTAGAGGTCAACCCAAATAAGCATACCAAGTTTCAAAGTGATCTGATCATAAATGCAACCTGTGAGGTGTGCCAAAGGAAATTGTGTACGTATGTTCGTATGCCCGGATGGACGTACGTACGCCGACGGACGAGAAGTGATGGAAATAGCTCAGCTTGACTTTGTCAAGTTGAGCTAAAAAACAGTTGGACACTATACTTGCTCCAATAACATTTTCAAAACTGCAGGCCAGGATTGGGGGCTTTCAGGATCAACACACAAAACTCAACACGATATACATTAATTTTCATGACCTTCAACAACAACAACGGTAAAACACTATCTGCAAAATTATCACTTTACCAAATGCGGTTTCCTTTGCTGAACTGAAACTTAGCACTTGCTTCGCATCTATTTTGTCTGATATATTTATTTTTACATCTATTTTTGAAAGTTTGAACCTGAAAATAGGTTTCAAATTCACAGTTGAAGTCCGATAAAAATTAGGGTTACAATGACCTAAATGAGCGACTTTTACTTTTATAATTTTTTAGGGTCGGCATAATTGTTTAGGGTCAGTCTGGTTACCTTAAACAAAGGGATTTTTTTTCTTTGGCCTGACATTTCACAACATTACACCTTCAGCCTTTTTTTCCCCAAGTTGTGCATTGCTATCACAACATTTTCCTCTTGTCTTGTGTGAGGTGGGGGGGGGGGGGGGGTCCCAATGCTATTCAACTGTATATCTGTGAACAATCTTCATTGTCCTCAGGATTAATGGTTCACTGTACATGTGCTGTGCTATATATAATCTCATAATTTATAGAGAGAGAGGAGGGTACAGTTGCACTTTGAACTTTCATTAAACCTAAAATATTTGGGAAAAAACCTAAGTGTTTATAGTGTTTAATACTTGAATATTTTTCTCTAAAAAAACGAAACCGGAGTCAACTCTTTTTTAAAACTAGAGTGGGTATCAGTACCCCGTGGCTCACCAACAGGTGGCCAATGTAAAGGGGTGGCTGCAGTAAAAAAAAAACGTTCAAAACCTGCACACAAAAGTCCAAAATTAAAGAAAATAAGCAGCTAAAGGGTTAAATAATATAATAATAACCCCTAAGAAGCATGCTAACATAAAATAGGAACCATGGCAATATGCTACAAGGTAAGTCTCCACTTTGAAAAAAGAAAGACAAACCTCAAAACCTGCACATAAAAGTGAAAAAAAAAAGTATCACATTTGTTTCAATGGGTTAAAATTGAGAAAAATACACTGATAATGTCACAGTAACCACCATGGCAATATGCCAGTAAGGTGAAACCCTACCTGAAAATATCCTCTTAGAAGAAAAGAAAGAAAAACCTCAAAACCTGCACATAAAAGTAAAAAAAAGTATCACATTTGTTTCAAAGGGTTAAAATTTAGAAAAATACCCTGAAAATGTTACAATAACCGGCATGGCAATATGCCAGTGAGGTAAAACTCCACTTAAAAAAATATCAAAACCTGGACACAAAAGTACAAAACCTGCACACAAAAGTCCAAAATTAAAGTAAATAAGCAGCTAAAGGGTTAAATAATATAATAATAGCCCCAAGAAGCATCCTAACATAAAATAGGAACCATGGCAATATGCTACAAGGTAAGTCGCCAATTGGAAGAAAAGAAAGACAAACCTCAAAACCAGCACATAAAAGTAAAAAAAAGTATCACATTTGTTTCAAGGGGTTAAAATTGAGAAAAATACCCTGTCACATTAACCACAATGGCAATATGCCAGTAAGGTGAAACTCTACTTGAAAAATATCCACTTGGAAGAAAAGAAAGACAAACCTCAAAACCTGCACATAAAAGTAAAAAACGTATCACATTTGTTTCAAAGGGTTAAAATTTAGAAAAATACCCTGAAAATGTTACAGTAGCCACCATGGCAATATGCCAGTGAGGTAAAACTCCACTTAAAAAAAAAATATCAAAACCTGCACACAAAGTACAAAACCTGCACACAAAAGTCCAAAATTAAAGTAAATAAGCAGCTAAAGGGTTAAATAATATAATAATAGCCCCAAGAAGCATCCTAACATAAAATAGGAACCATGGCAATATGCTACAAGGTAAGTCACCACTTGGAAGAGAAGAAAGACAAACCTCAAAACCTGCACATAAAAGTAAAAAAAACATCAAAACCTGCACACAAATGTCAAAATAAGTCCAAAATTTGATTCAAAGGGTTAAAATTAAGACAAAATACCCTGGAAAAGAGTTCAATGTTATCGTGAACCCCCACAGCAATATGCAAAGAAGAAAAAAAATAATTTTAAAAGCACAAAAATCCAAACCTGTAAACAAAAGAAGTCCAAAATTGAAGTAATTAAACAGGAAAAGGGTTAAAGAATACAACGTAGCCCTAAGATGCATGTTTACATACAATAGAAAGCATGGACATATGCTACAAGGTAAATCTACACTTGGAAGAAAGGAAAAAAAAAACCCATGAAAACCTGCATGCAAACGTCAAAATAAGTCTAAAAATCTATTCAAAGGGTTAAAATTTTTTAAAAAATGCACTGGAAAGATATCAATGTTATAATAACCACCACTGCAATATGCAGTGAGGTCAACCTCAATTTAATTTTTTTTTTTATCACAACCTGTACACAAAAGTAAAAAGCTGTAAGCCTAAGTCCAAAACCTGTACATAAAAGTTCAAAATTGAAGTAATTCAGCGGGAAAAGGGTTAAATAATACAAACTTAGCCCTACGATGCATGTTTACATACAATAGAAAGCATGGCCATATGCTGCAAGGTAAATCTCCACTTGGAAGAAAGGAAAAAAAAACATCAAAACCTGCACGCAAACATCAAAATAAGTCTAAACTTTGATTCAAAAGGTTAAAATTAAGACAAAATACCCTGGAAAAGAGTTAAATGTTATAGTGAACCACCATAGCAATATGCAGAAACTAAAAAAAATTTTAAAAAGCCAAAAAATATAAATTTTATAGTAAATTTCCTTTCTTATTATACCTACCGAAATTGTTTACTACAGGCTTGCACTACAGTGGAAGAACCTAACTTGGATAAAATACTCTCTATTTTAATCTTTCCCAAGATTTGGAAAAGAAAAGTGGTGTAAAAACACCACGAAAAAATAAGCCAAAACTGGGTCGAGCGCCATCGGCGCACACCCAGTATGGGACGCTCTTCCATAGTACAAATCCACGACTTCCGTAAAACAGTGCGCAATGCGTCAATTCGTCATTCTTTTGATTCCGAACAACACAGGAGTTATGTGATCAGCGGGGAGGAAGGATTCTTACCCGAATAAGAAGACGGGAGGGCCTCCATGTAAACAATTTCGGTAGGTATAATAAGAAAGGAAATTTACTATAAAATTTATATTTCTTATCAACCTACCTCAATTGTTTACTACAGGCTGAATAGACAAAAGGCTGGAGGGAATCACATAACCAACCCACACATAACTCAATAGCACTGGGACCGTGGACAGAGGAAGAGATCCCTAGGCCTATAAAACCATAGCATCACAAACATTAGAAAAGACAATGAAAGATGAGGCGTATGGTGAAGTGCGACGCACAGACAGAAAAGGCAGTAACAGCACAAAGCTGGAACTGACCCTGAAAAAAGCTGAAAGGCTGGGATAGACAACAGCCTGAGCCGAAGAAAGAGGGCCCCAAGGTTCTCTGTCGGCTCCTGCAACTGTCGCAGATAAAAGGAGAATGTAGCATTTCTCCAGAAGGCTGCCAGAATAACATCCGTCATCCGACAACATGACAGAGTTATTAAAAGAGGAAGACAATGCACGCATCTCGTGGCAGAAAAAACAATTGGTAAAACAATCACCAGTAGCTAGACGAGTGGAAGCTGCACGAATAGCAAGACAAATCCATCAAGAAATGGATGCAGGAGAGATCTGGCATTGGCATGTGAGAGAACACATATTCATCCAGGATAAAGGCGTGAATGCGCCCCACCCCCAAGCAGAGCAGCGCCCAAGAAAGTGACCATCTTGGAGGAAACTGCAAAGTCCTAGGCCTTTCAAGGAAAAGAGCTGAACAAGCTTGGAGAGGCAAGGATGAGTGTCGAAACAATGCAGTATCACATATGAAAAAAAGTCTCCGAAGCATGGGCATGGACCCATTGCTGGAGACCCCCAGAAACAAACATATACCAGAAACTCCGCAAGCGGAGTGATCGAAGGAGTGACAGAAGCAACAGAGTGATCGCACACCATCAACAGAAAAACCTTCCACTTAGCCACAGAGGCTAAACCAGTGGAGCGAGTGCCTCCTTGAAGAAAAGCAACTCCACTGTGTGTCTCGAAAAACCACTACGGAGGAGACAGGACCCGATAAAAGACATGTGCGAAGGCACAATGAAGTCGGGTCAACGTGAAACCTCCTCGGTCGACTTTGGCAAAGAAAGTCGCGAGGTAGAGGGAGACATGCCGGAACCGCCGCTAACAGAGAGCGGAGCAGATTGATCCACACCCACCGAGGCGATGGGTGTGATTGAAAGGATTCGACGACTGCAGGTTCATATCTGGGCAAGAACCTGAGGCGGAATCGGAACCGGCAGGAAGGCGTAGCCGACAAGACCATCCCAAAGGAGGGCCAGAGCGTCCACGGCGAAAGCCAGAGCATCTGGACACAGGGACACAAAAGTGTCCACCGGATGGTTCCAACGAGTCGCAAGAGACCGATGGAACCTGCCATGTGGAGCATCCACCTGGTGGAAATGACCCTGCCCCGACGGGACAGGGAGTCAGCTAGGACGTTCAGACGACTGGAAAAGTGACGAACAGCCACCCCGGCATGGACATTCCGAGCGAGCAGTACAAGATCCCGAGCCAATTCGTACATTGGAACAGAGAGCGTGCTGCCCTGGTTCCAAATGTAAGCAACCACCGTCGAATGATCGGACAACAGAAGGACCTGGCGATTCGACAGGTGAGGGATCCACTGCCTGAAACTCAGAAGAAGAGCAAGAAGCTCCTTCTGGTTGATGTGTAGAGCTGCATGATCCTGGTCCCACATCCCGTGAATGGAAAGACCTCGAGGATCCAACGTCGCACCCCATCCGAGATCGCAGGCATCTGCCATCAGAACGCGATCGGACGTGGGTAAGTCCAACAGAATACCCTGCGAAAGCCACTGGACATCCGCCCAGAGGAGAAGGTGAGGATAAAGATATTCTGGAAACTGAAGCACCAGATCCAGAAAATCAACATTCAACCTCCAACGACTGAGCAGAAAGTGTTGGAGAGGTCAGACATGCAGCCCACATAGAGGAATGAGATCCGTCACCGAACAGTAGAGACCGCATAGCCGGAGAATACTCCGAGCCATCGCGGAAGTGGACTGGGACAGAGTCATAGTAAAAGCTGAGAGAATCACAGCCTTGGCCTGGGCAACCGCCACCAAATTGAATTGTGTGCGGAAAGTCATCCCCAGATGATAAAACGACTGAGAAGGGACCAGGTCCGACTTCTCCTCGTTGATTCTGAAACCTAGCGACGTGAGCAGGCTCAACAGAGTGGCGACATCCGATGCCAGTAAGGCAGCATTGGAATGCCCCTGGAGGATATCGTCCAGATATGCCGAAGTAGTTACCCTGAACTGTGTGCGATGGAAAGCTATCACATGCGACATCAGTCTGGTGAAGGCCCAAGGAACCAGGTTGAGGCCGAAAGGCATGGCCTTGAACTGGTAAACTCGCCCCAGAAAAACGAACCTGAGATACTTCCGTAACGCCCAATGAATCGGAACGTGAAAGTAAGCGTCTCGCAGGTCGAAGCTGGAAGCGAAAACTCCCTGGTGAATTGAACGGAGGACCGACCTGAAAGTCTCCATGCTGAACTTGGGAGCAATGATAGACTGGTTCAGGAAACCCAGATTGATAACTGGTCGGAGTCGGCCTCCTTCTTCGGCACCAAGAACTGGAGGGAACAGAAACCCACTGACCTAATGTTCTTGATGACCTCAATCGCCCCCTTTGTCAGGAGATTGTCTATCTCCGTGGACAAAAGTTCCCGACGTAAAATGTCTGAAGGAACTGCGGTTGGAAGAGGCACCCTGGACAGAGTGGGGTGCCTTCGGAAGGATATTCGCAGCACGGACCAAACAACATCTAACACCCAAGGATCGGATGTGATGGTGGCCCAACGGTCTGCGAACTCTGCCATCCTTCCTCCAACCTGGGACGGTTCGAGGTGAGGACCTTCATTTCGAACCCCGACGAGGCTCGCGAGAGGAGAAAACACCTCCTCTACTGAATGAAGAATTCTGGGACTTCCCTCAAGACTACCGACGCTTACCTTTACCTCTTGAGTAAGAAGTAGAACAGAAGGCAGAAGGATCAGCCCCTTTGCTTCGCAGAGGAAGCAGAGGGCACTTGTTAGGCTTGGAACGGACCGTGCCTACCCTAGAAGGCTGATCAAGCTGAAGAAACAGCAGCTGATCATTGGAATGACGTAGGACGTCATCCCGGACCGTCAGCACAGAACCATGGAAAAGTTGCGGACCTGCCAAAGATGCAGATCGAAGAGTAGCGTACTGCTCCTCAGGAAGGGATCGGCCTGTGTTCAGCACAGAGTCCCCTCGAACTAATTCCAGATTAGCCGTGTTACAGGCAAGCGTGTGAGTAAGATGCATGAGCGCCTTGGACAGCACACGCAAAGGAGCCTGTACCTCGTCAAACTTATCTGGGGGCAGATAAGCAGCTAAAGCTGAGACGACGTGGTCGGAGAGAGAAAGCATACCAAGCATCTCTCTTGATAAGCCCAATGTGGACTCCAGAGTCGTCATCGGAATGACGGCAGACTTGGACTTGGAAAGCCCGAGGGAATTGGAGTCCTGATCCAAAACCGTCAATGTCTGGTAGACCGACGGATTGGCGGAATCGTAGTAACGATAACATGCCGGAGGCAAAAAGGTGTCAATCCTGGTGAAGAACTGAGCCTTCATAGCCTTGGAACTTAGCTTAGAGTCCAAGGCTGAAAATGCTTCAACCAACTGTACCGAATGGCACGGTCGAAGACGCCCAGAAGCGGGTTGCTCCATAGGCTGTTGGCGCGCAACCGATGATCGCGGACTGGCTGACACTGTCGACTGGTTAGATGGTTGAGATCCGGAAGGAACCCAAACACGAAATCAAGAGCTGCCCCATGTCCGAAGACTGCTGGCTCTCGACATCAAGCATGTCGGACTCTTCCCCTGAGTCGGAAGACACATAGCCCATCGTGGGCAAACCAGCCGACGCCTCCCATGGTGTAGGAACACCAGAGGGATCAGAAAGTGGCCTGTTTCCAATCCCGGGAGGCGGCACCATAGGGGGCGCCTGGAACCACTCGCTGCCTCGCTGGAAGCAACAGGAAGGCTCTTTGACAGAACCTGAGTGAGTAAGGAAAGGGCCTCCCTAAGCTCACTGCCCGTACTGGCTGGTTCGACACGGGAACGAACCGACAAAGTGGCTTCACCTCTGACCCTCTTAACCAGCGAAGGGTCAATGATCCTCCAAAACACCCGACGTGGGACGACGGGTGGCAGCCGATACGTCTGAAGGCAGACGTGTATAGGGGTGTGACACACCCCGAGGATCAACATAGCGGGGACTCATGAGAGTCACCGCGGACCTCTGCAGGGCAGAAGGTCCAGGCTGCACAAAAGACGTTGGTCCCCCAAAACTGGTCGTGGGCCAGAATGAGTGGACGGAAACGCCACGGAGTTCATAGTGTCTCACTAAGAACATCCGAATCCAATGACAACTGTGGTGCACGACGGCGCAGAGACCAGAGTAGAGGGTCCGGCCGGCAGCCACTTCCAACTTCGCCGAGTTGAAGTCAGGGAAGGCTGAGGCCGATACCCCCACGTCTACACAACCAGACACCGCAGCAGAGCACTGCAGGTATAAAACTACTGTGCTCAGTGGCTGAGAGGACACAGTAGGGGGTTCAGTCGGCAACCCCATCCAACTTCGCTGAGTTGAAGTCAGGGAAGGCTGAGGCCGAAACCCCACAACCACACTACAGACATCCCTGCAGACCCTGGCAGGGATAAGCCGAGGCCGGCTAAAAATGGTGCCCAATGACGTTGTAGACGGAACAGCAGTAGCAGTAGATACGACGGGAGCTGTTGGAACTGGCGGAAATTCGGAGAGAGCCACCAAGCTCGGCCTCCAAAGGAGGAGTCACAACCCTAGTGACAGCCTCAGATGTCGACTGGAGAGGGAGCATAGTCCCGGAACCAGGCATCTCTTCACCAGAAATCCAACAGCTCCCGCAGTATCCACCACAGTAAAAAAACTGCACATTCCCCACGGAAGGGGAATAACTCTCAACCAGACATGGTCGAGTCGGAAAGCCCCGAAACGACAGCGTTCCCCACCCCCTGCTGGTGCAGGAGGAGCTGCACATCCCCCATGGAGGGGGAGCAATTCTCACTAGATGACCCCAAAACTATAGCATTCCCCACCCCCCGTGGGAACAGGAGGAGCTGCACATCCCCCACGGAGGGGGTCAAACTCACACCAGATGTGGTCGAGTCAGGGGGCCCCGAAAAGACAGTGCCCCCCCCCCCCCCCCCCCCCCCTCACAGGGGAGGGAGGAACTGCACATCCCCCACGGAGGGGGTAAACTCACACCAGACGTGGTCGAGTCGGGAGGCTCCCGACAGCGTTCCACACCACCCGCGGGTGCGGAAGAAATGGCCACGAGAATGCACCAAGGCGAGGGCAAAAGGAATGCCCTAAAGGAACCGAACTGGAAATAACAGAGGTGAGAGCAGTAGAAGAAAAAGGTGAACTCAACAGAAACAGAAAGTAGAACACCCTCAACTACAAGAGAAGGTGGCAGAAAAAAAACGGTGGGTACATGACAGAACCCAGACGGTCGACAGGGACAGAAAAAACAGAAATTCAGCCCTCAACAGAGTGAAGAAATCCTGTCCAGACAGTCCAAGATTGACACCTAACTCCAAAATTAATTCATTCAACCGAAAAAAATTCATTGTCGAATCGCGTGATGTCGAAAACAAAACATTCGCGAAAACGCAATAGTAAATAATATACAATGAGAATGTGGTTGAAAATATTAACGAGAATATATAAAACACAGTCCTGTTATTATACGATCTTCAGATCCATAATTCCAGTCACAAGAAAACCATAATCCACGAGTCGAATTATCACTGTTTCATAATGCATATGGCGGAAACACATCCTGCTCGTGCCTTGGATAAAAAAAGAATGACGAATTGACGCATTGCGCACTGTTTTACGGAAGTCGTGGATTTGTACTATGGAAGAGCGTCCCATACTGGGAGTGCGCCGATGGCGCTCGACCCAGTTTTGGCTTATTTTTTCGTGGTGTTTTTACACCACTTTTCTTTCCCAAATCTTGGGAAAGATTAAAATAGAGAGTATTTTATCCGAGTTAGGTTCTTCCACTGTAGTGCAAGCTTGTTGTAAACAATTGAGGTAGGTTGATAAGAAATCAAAACCTGTACACAAAAGTTCAAACGGACGCCGACATGAGGGCTATGCCATAGGCTCACACAACTAACGTTGGTGAGCCAAAAAACCGAGTAGAAACCAAAACCGTGAAAAAATTTCATAACCTCCCAACACTAATAGAGAGCCCAAATATTAAGTCAGGGACTCAAACTGAACAAACTTGAATCTGATCCCCCTTGAGATGTTATGTACCAAATATGAAAAAAAGGTTTTAAAGAAATGCCTCACATAGCACTAAGTTAAACTTTGGGTTCCAATAGAGAGCCAAAATATTAACCCAGGGCCCAATTTGAACAAACTTGAATCTAACTCACCTAGAGATGTTGTATACCAAATATGAAAGGATTCTGACTGGTGGATCTGAAGAATATTTTTTAAAAATTCTCTCATATTGCACTAAGTTAAAAATATAGACTCCCATAGGTAGCCCCAATTAATAATCCAGGGGCTCGATATGAACAAATTTGAATCTGACTCCCCTATAGATGTTATATACCAAATATGAAAGGATTCGGTCTGGTGGATCTGAAGAAGAAGATTTTTTAAGAAATTTCCTCATATTGCACTAACTTAAAATTCAGGCTCCCATAGGGAGCCAAATATGAACCCAGGGATCCAATTTGAACAAACTTGAATCTGGCCCCTCTAGAGATGTTGTATACATGTACCAAATTTCAGAAGAATCTAATTGATAGTTCTGGAGAAGATTTTTAAAGATTTTCCTTCATCTTGCACTAAGTTAAAATTCAGGTGCCAATAGAGAGCCCTGGAAATATCAACCCGGGGACAAGATTTTAACAACCTTGAATCTGGCCCCCTAGAGATGCTGCACACCAAATCTGAAAGAATTCTGACTGGTGGATCTGAAGAAGATTTTTAAAGAAATTTCCTCATAATGCAAATATGAACCCAGGGAGCCAATTTGAACAAACTTGAATCTGATCCCTCTAGAGATATTGTATACCAAATATCAGAAGATTCTAATTGATGGTTTTGGAGAAGATGATTTTTAAAAAAAAAATTCCTTCATACTGCACTTAGTTAAAATTCAGGCACCAAAAGGGAGCCCAAATATTAACCCTGGGACTTGATTTGAACAAACTTGAATCAGATGTAATCCAGTATACCCCAACTCTGAGATTGGGGATGTAATTACATATGAACAAGATTACAAATTAAAACTATACCATGCAAGCAATTCACCATTTCTCTCAAAATAGATTGGATTCTTAATGTTGTAAAAGGGCTTATAAT
Source organism: Pictodentalium vernedei (assembly GCA_031216915.1). Lineage (NCBI taxonomy): Eukaryota > Metazoa > Mollusca > Scaphopoda > Dentaliida > Dentaliidae > Pictodentalium > Pictodentalium vernedei. Next base: position 268,803,037 of record CM062295.1, read on the forward strand.
TCGTGTGAAAATCAGAAATGAATCTTGCGAATGATTCTCACAAGGTAAATAATGAGAATCAACATTGATCAGAATCAACATTGATGTTTGCAAATGTTCATTTGATTCTTGTTATACAATCTGAAAGTGTCCTTAAAGGCCTGGAGAATTCTACTTATATTTTGTCCCTCATAACAAGGTAATACTGAGACTTAGTGGTGTCTAGTGAAGTCTTGACTGCAGAGACTTCCATCAGTAAGACCACACTGTATGTGGAACATGTGTTCTACATGCACATGTATACACAGAAAGACACATGCATGTGACTGGGTTAATCGATATGGCACGAGTGCCAGCGCGTAAGGATAAAACGAGCCAGTGCAGGCCTCGGGTTTTATATCCTTCTGCGATGGCACAAGTGCCATATCGATTAACCCATTCACACGTTTGTGGCATTCTGTGTTTATTACATGCCTTCACGTCTATAAAAACAATTATTAGATGGACATTCAGCAATTCATTTGACAACTATCAACAAAAACAACACATTTTATCGCCAACCAAATTTGCAAGCGAAGCTGTATTACCATTTCGTCCCCGAGTTCCAATGCATTCTATGTGCCTACTGCCACACAGAACACATCATTAGAACTTGGGCGACAATTTTCAGCCATTGCTTGCGATCAAATTGTAATTGTGTTGCACAATTTGTAGAAAATTCCAGTGAAATTTTGCTTCTATTTAAAAATAGTCTCTCAACGATTTCCTTTCTGCACATATATGCGGAACAGATTTTCATTTTCCACATGGTTTAGTGTTGCTGTAATGGGGATTTCATAGAACAGGTGTGTAATAAAAGACAAGAAACTCAATAAAATTGAAGCTAGACCATTAACTCTTAGAAAATATATAAATATTAGGTTTGTCTTTCACTATAGAATATGTCCTGGTTACAAGCAAGTGGATAACAGTGCTCTCAAATTTTAAACATCAGTTAAGAACTGAAAATTGATTCTTGCAGAAAATTTTAAGGCTTGTATTGAAATTTTGTATCCTTTTTGCTGGTACAGTGCAACCTTGTTAATTGAATAGCCACTTTGCCAATAAAAATTATTCGATTTACAGGAGTATTCAGTTAAAAGGGATTGTATCAATTTCCTGTATTCTAGAGATAAACAGAGCATTTATTCTATATCTTGTTTGACATGAGCTCTGTCAAACAAGATATTACAGATTAAATGCCTGTATTGGATGTACTGAGACCAAATAGGTCTATAAACAATGGAAAACTGGGGAGAGTCAAGGTAATTTCTCGACAGGTTACAAATTTTTTTATTCAATTAACAGGAGTTTACTCTATAACCTATATTCAATTAACAGGTCAAATTTGTACTGGAGGTGGTTTTGTGTTGGGAAATTATATTCAATTAACAGGGTTATTCAGTTAAGAGATATCCAATTAAGTAGGCTCCACTGTACCAGGTCTTTAGATTACCCCAATTTCACACTGTTTACAGGTGTGCCCAAATTAAAGAAGGTGTGAAGAAATCTAGAGAAATCTCTGTGCCTCTTCTACATTTGAGTATAACGTCAATCATAATATAACCATAGAAACACAAAGAAAGGCAAGGCAATAAAACATAACAAGATAAGGTTATTATTTCTGGTTTTAATGTGTCCAAATTAAGGCAAAGCGGTGTGTCCAAAATATATGAATTTAAAGGCCTACTGGTACCAATAGACTCAAGACTGGGTAGTCTTCTTGTTGGCCCATAAACTGCTTCTCTGCTCACTGAGTCCACAGTCTGCACAGCACCATGAGGATGCAGATAGCATTTGCCCAATGTGCAGACAAGTACAAATTGCACTGAAGATATGTATTTTTTTTCTGCTATTGATACATAATACATTACATATAACTATACAACTTTCGTCATTTGTTAGATATATTATCAAATACATGTACTTACACTTCCACAGGCTGATGTTGCAACTTTCTGTTGGGAATTCTTTTCTGCACTGAGTTCCTCTGCTAATCCACAGGTACAATTTTTACACGCCTTTTTCTTTTTTGGATCAGTACCACAACTAACTGTGAAACATAACAAGGACAAGATAAATAAAGGACAAGATAAATAAGGCAAATAACAATTTTCAACTTGGGTATGCATAAATTTTTGCGCCAAAGGAAATCTGCTACTGATTAACCCTCTACACAATGATGTCAAAATACAGGGATTCTTCTGCCCTCTTTTGGAAAGGGTCTGGGGCTCACCCCCCCACCCCCACCCCCCCCCCCCCCCCCCAAAAAAAAAAAAAAATCAAATTTCCCTCAGGCCCCAAAGTCAAATTTCAAATTACTATCAGACACATTCTGGGGGCTTTTGAAGACCATGTCAGGTGCTGTAGAAAAGCTCAGATATCACTCCCAGGGAGTCCAAATATGAAAACTTTTCCTGGGGGAGAGCCCCCAGACCACCACCAACAGAAGGGAGACACCCTCTCCTATACCCTCCCCCATTCGAGAATCCTGGCATTGCCACTGGGAGCTCATGGTATTGGAAAAATTAGCATCATGGGGGCTCCAATTGGAAATTCGTTTTTGGAGGGGAGGAAACATACGAAGAATAAGAAATTTTACATTTGAATTGAACAGAGAATATTAAAGCAACTGCATGTATACGGCAAGTTAGTTTTATAACCAACAGTCACTTGGAATCATGTTAACCCCAGTCTAAGTTGTCTCTTTTAAACTGTTCTTATACTATTTAAGAACTTGTCATTTGAATTTGAATTCAGACACTTTCTAAGCTTCATTGGGTAAGCAATTTAAATTTAATACACACTTGGTGTCCTTATCTGGGTAGTCATAAGGCCTCCGAAAACCATTGGTTTTCTGAGGCCTTATGACTACACAGTTCAGGTCACCAATTGTGCATTAAATATGTGCTCGAGTGGGGATGGAGATTGAGAAACTTAGGGTTGGAAATTGAGAAAAATCATGTCATAATGCCATTGAGAAAGGGTCCCATATTCGCCCCCTGTAGACACCCAAAAGAATCCCTGAAATACTGAAATATCAAGTTGCAATTTTTTCCAATATTGCAACTAGGAATTTAACCAAGTCAATGAGCTCCATCAAACAATATTGATTTGGTTAAGTTCTCAGTTGGGTTATGGAAAAAAAACTTGCAGATTGATAATTCAATATTTCAACACCTGTTAACAGTGAGGCTCCTTAACAATGCACAAATTGGAAAGAGAATCAACCATATAGTTCTCCTACAGCCATACACAGTTGTAATAATGAAGACAGCCCTGACCACCTTTTCCAAATTATTAAATTATTACTTAACCTCCTGACAAAAACAAAATAGATTAAGTCCCCACAAAGTAGATCTTCTGTTTCTCAGGCCATTTTTTGTAAAACTGCATGTGGGCCAGTGTGGGCAGGCATTTTTTTATTTTATTTTTTATTTATGTAATTTTTTATTTGCCATCAAAAGTTCATATTCTTTGTTTGTTTTATGTTCTAGGCCTCATAATCTACAGAATAGCATGGGTGGTGGTATATTTCATCTGAGTGCAAGAAGGCATTGCAATTGTAAAGTACTGCAAAGGCTTTTTGCACTCAAGGACAAATTTAGCAATTTTATTAACTAAGGGTAAAATATCAGACATAAACCATTTGAATTTTATTTTTCATGTTTGCATTGGTTACAAAAACACACAAAAAAAAGACAAAATGACCATGCGGGAGGACGAAAGAAACAGATTTTTTACTTTTTTTTTTAGGCCTAATCCAAATTATTGTAATTTAATATTTCCACAGGTGGATACTATTCAGAAAGTCAGTGTTGGAAGGGTTAGTTTAATACTGTAGGTATGAAACACAAAAGATCATTTGCAGTTTGCATTATTTTCAGTCTTTTACAAAAGCATGCAGTAACCAAAGCTGGACTGAACTCTTAACCCACTGAGTATTTTCAAGATATTTTTCATCTAATCTAGTCAACATTGCTGTGAGGCAGTCAAGACTAGATTTGAGAACAATTCATCTGAATTTACCTTTAGAAAACTTTGGTGAAAAAATCTGGTCAATTTACAAGGTAAAAATCTGGTTAAAAGTGCCCAAATGATACTTATTTCAGTGGCAAGAGAAATTCTGTCCTTGGCAGGGATATCTGCCAGCAGCATGCAAGGAGTTCAAAGTCATGTGAGAATCAGAATCAATTCTCAAATGATTCTTGAAAAGGAAAACTATTGGAATTAACTTTGATTCTCACAAAACATTCATTTCATTCTTGTCATAGATTCTGAAAGTGTTCTTAAAGGCCTGGAGAAATCTCATAAGGTTACAACACCTTGGCTTAACAGTTGTGTCTAATGAAATACGGACTGCCTGTAGACATGTAGGATAGCCCAAACTTCACCAGAATCAACTGCCAAGGTACTGTAATTTCCATCAGCAAGACTACGGAAAGCCTGCATACTGGAATGTGTTCTATATTTAAGAAAAGAAAACTCAACAAATTTGGACCTAGGCCCTCAAGGGTTAACCCTTTACCCAATTAATCAGCCACATCTGCCTGGGTAATATGCAAATTCAGCTGCTGAAAAAATATTATTTTTCAAAAAATTTCCGCAAACCATATCAGGTGACCCCTCTTTGAAACGAGCTTGTTGAGCTCGTTCCAATGAGGGGTCACATGATATGGTTTTGTTGAAATTTTGTGAAAAATTTTAAAAAATGATATTTAAAATAATAAATTTTGATATATTCTGCATTGAGTAAAGGGTTAAACTCTAGTAAATACATAAATTTGAAGTTTGATGTTTACATATATGTTATTACCATCATGTGGATTTCTAAGATGGTGTATTGAATACTGAAGTCGAGACCTTGTCTGTGGGCATATATCGATGAGTCCGTTAGGACAAGTTGATATATGACAGGGAGGCAAAGTCGAGACTTCAGTGCACTATCTTGGAAACCAACATGGTGGTAATAACCAATTTATCTCACAACATTCCTCCCTTTCTCGACTTTTTCGCAAAATGAAGGGACTGGGTTCAGTGTTTAACGGCATCTGTTTTGACAACCATTCAGCGTCTATAAATTGACTTTTTATGAATGATGATCATGACGCCATAGTATTGCGTTTTTGCACTGTGCATCATGTAATCCCCATTCATTGTTCTACTTGTTCTTTTACTGTAGAAGTTTATGGTAGTGTTTCTTTATTTCATTTTTCATGTTTAACACATGGTAGGCCTACATAAAAATATGATCATTGCAAAAAATGATTTAGTCGATTTTATTTTGCTGAGCAGGTGATCATCGTTTAATTACTGTTATCAAAAACATTGGCCACGACATGTTTAATAACTCTTTGCAAATAGAGTGCAGGTAGAAATGTTCTTTTTTCTGAATCAAATGGATCGCATGTGCAGTTGCTGCCCTTAATATAGAATTGTAGTATGTCTACACCATTCTCACATGTACAGGGGAAAATACATTCTTGTTGTAAAATAGGAAATATTTACTTGTTGCACAAGAAGACAAGAAAACTTACCAAACTGGCAACTAGCTAAAGACCCTTAACACTTAAAGGCCTATTTTTGAATTTTCTGACCTCAAAATAGGTGCCCTTAACATACCACCATGAGGAAGTTCTGCTGACAATAGTCACTTTACCTAGGCAGTGGTTTCTAGTCAAGTCTTGGCTGCCTTAACAGACAGTCAAGACTTAACTAGAAATCACTGCTAAGGCATTAGATGTGTAGAACTGTGGTAATTCAAGACCCTTGTCCAGCCCCTTGAGGGTTAAGGTTTAAACTCTAGTCAATATATAAATAGGAAGCTTGTTGTTTACTATGAAATATTTTCTTGTTGCACAAGAAGAAAAGAAAACTCACCAAATTGGCTACAAGGCCTGTAAGGGTTAAACTTGAGTACCGGTAAGTATATAAATATGAGGTTTGTTGTTTTCTATGAATATTTACTGGTTACACTTACAAGGGTATACATGTAACAGTACTCTTGAATTCTAAATTATCTATGAACTGAAAACTGATTCTTGCAGAATGAATTTGTGAGAATAAAAACTGATTCTGGTGAATCAGGACACATTTTAACCCTTTACCTAATGTAACGGCCAAAACCGTCCAGCGCTATTCTCAAAAATCGCCAATTAATTTTCATTATTTTTTCATTTTTTGTTTCTAAAACATAGGTTATGACCTCCTCATTGGAATGAGCTCGTTCTAATGAGGGGTCATAAACTATGTTTTTGAGACAAAAAATGAAAATAATAGTTATTCAAGAATTATTTTTGCATGTGTCGTCTGCTTTTCAACATCAACATGGTGGTTCTAGAATGCAAGTCCTACACTTATTCTAGACATCATACCAAAGTTAGATATAAAATTTGAAAAAGATCGGGTGAGAGGTGTGGTCTGTAGGGACTGCTAATGGAACTGTTGACAATTTATATACCAAATCCAAGATGACCACTGCCAGCCATATATTTCAACAAACTTCAGAACAATTTGAAAGCTCCCATCTAGACATCACATCAAAGCTATATATGAAATTCAAAAAAGATCATGTGAGAAAAGCAGCCTGTAGGGTGTGTTGATGGAATTTATAACAATTTATATCCAAATTCAAGATGGCTGCTTATGGCCATGTTTTTCAAGAAAATTTAGAAATATTCGATAGCTCCCATCTAGACATCACACCAATATGAAATTTGAAAAAGATGGGGTGAGCGATGCAGCTGTAGGGTGTGCTAATGGAAATGTTGACAATTTATATGCCAAATCTAAGATGGTTGCTGGTGGCCATGTTTTTCAACAAAATTTGGAAAAAATAGCTCCCATCTAGACATTTCCCCAAAGCCACATATCTGTGTGCTAAAGGAATTGTTTGACAATTTATATCCAAATCCAAGATGACTGCTAGCAGACATGTTTTTCAACAAAATTCAGAAAAAATCAATAGCTCCCATCTAGACATCACACTAAAGCTACATATGAAATTTGAAAAAGATTGGGTGAGAGATGCCGTCTGAAGAGTGAGCCAGTGGAATTGTTTACAATTTATATGGCAAATCTAAGATGGCTAATGGCGACCATGTTTTTTAAAAAAATTCGGAAAAAATCGATAGCTCCCATCTACACATTGCCCCAGAGCTACAGATGAAATATGGGACAGATCGGGTGAGAGCTGTGACCTGTTGGATGTGCTATGGGAATTGTGGACAGACAGACAAATGTATGGACAGACAACGGATCACAACCCATCCCAATAGCTCATACCGGACGTTGTTATGTTGAGCTAAAAACTAAGATGGCTGGCTAATTTGTATAATTAATGCACAAGAGAAAATCCTTGTTATGTTTATTGTACTAGTTGTTTTTCACACCAAAAATACTCAAAATGGGAATCACTGTTTGGAAGTTCTCGCTTGTAAAGTGTAATTGCTATTTTTAGTACAAAATGGCAGAGGATGGCCATTTTGGTGGCTGTCAAACCAAAATTTGACATCCTGTTGTCTTCTGAACCACTGTGTCATATCTTCCATTGGTCATACAGTTCATCCATCTATATATATGTTTGTATGGATGAAAGAATGTCACATATCAAATTTTGGATTGATCGGGTGAGAGCCGAGGCCTGTAGGGCATGCTAAAGGAATTGCTTGACAATTTATATCCAAATCCAAGATGACTGCTGGCAGCCATGTTTTTCAACAAAATTCAGAAAAATTCAATAGCTCCCATCTAGACATCACGCCAAAGCGATATATGAAATTTGAAAAAGATCAAGTGAGAGATGTGGCCTATAGGGTGTGCTAATGGCATTGTTGACAATTTATATGCCAAATCTAAGATGGCCACTGGTGTCCATGTTGTATAACAAAATTGCGAAAAATTTTATAGCTCCCATCTTGACATTGCCCCAAAGCTACATATAAAATTTGGGACTGATCGAGTGAGAGCTGTGGCCTGTAGGGTGTGCTAAAAGGAATTGTGGATGGACAGAGGTACGTGTCTCTACCCAGAATTCTGAAAGTTAATTTTGAGTTCTGTTAATACTTTTTCACTTAACTGACGGCCCATTTGTGTTAAAAATCACAGCCAACTTTGACTTTGATCATTTTTACTATAACAAAGCAATGGCCCCTATATGCAGCTTTTAGTACACTTACAGGTTACATTTTAAGTACCACAGCAGTTGTTTGTAGGGAAGGCTTAACCACCTACATTGGCAGCCAAGACTTGCCTAGAAGTATATGCAAAGCAACATGATGCAGACTATCAAATTGTAGCAACAATTTATAAAAAATCTCCAGGCCTTAAAGGGTTAAAGAAGAGACAACACCTCTTAACAGGGGTTAGTGGGCAGTCAACACGATAGAATTTCTGACAGAAACAAGGAATCATGGAGGCCATTTGTGGCACAGGCCTGCAGTTTTCAGAATTTTGGGTTATCCAGTTATCATTCACCTGGTCTGAGCTTTGGAAATCTATCGTTTGTTTCCCTGTACTTGACCTGGGTAACCTGTTAGGTAACCTAAATATATATGTATCGCAACTATGCTGATATATGAACAGTTGTATAAAAGCCAAGTTCTTGCTTCTATGGGCAATATCCCGATGAATTGTGATGAATCCTTAGGAGCAATAATCAGGCTGTGTTTCAGCAATTCAGATACAAATTAGTTGCAATTATAGACTAACCTTGGCATGAGCTAGCATTATGGCATCCATTGTGGCAGAGACATGAATTATTGCCATTTAATGATTTTGTACCTGTGCTACATCTTAAGATGATCAACAGTTTAAAATGATGTTGAGCATCAACCAATCATCAGAATAGGTGTTTGTATCTGCCTGAAGTATAGCTGCTTTGTTGGCCAATAATTTGCCAACAGAGAGGCTACACTTCAGATAGATGCAAACCCCTAAGCAGCTGATGACTGGGTGATGCTCAACATCATTCCACCAATCATTCATACTAGATCATTCAACTTGGCAAAAATTTTGGCCTGACCCGGCGATAATTTGGTGCGATCTGTTTTTTTTGTTTGCAGGTTTTTGATTTAGGTAACCTCCATGTGACCCAGTCGTGCGCCTCAAATCGACAGGCCTGTGGTATGTTTTGATGGTTTGCTGAAATCATTTTTGCATATTCATATTCCAAAATAAACTATCAATATGTTAATTAATACCTGTAATTTTATTAACAATTAAGCACTAAGGCTAATACAAATAGCTTCAATGCCTACAGCACTTTTCTGAGTTTCTAATCATTAGCTGATGTTAAGCATTTAGAATATCTGAACATGTTTTTTAATGTTCTATTGACCTATAGCAACTAAATTTTTGCGATTTCTGTATAAAACCTTACACTATGTTGCAGTTATTTCACTATGATGCAAAAACCTGCACTACAGGCCTTTGTTTAAAACCACCCCTTGGGACATGTTAACCATTAAACGTCTTTAACCTATGAATGGTCATAACTAGTGACCAAGGATCGAGGATTACACTGACAATAATCATCAAAAGTAACCCTGTATCAATTCTATGTACTGATACTCATAGAATATTAATTGTCACTGGCTGCTATTTTATTTTTATCGCAAAAATTGCAGTCTACATTCAGCTAATTGGCACATTACACATTAGAAAGTTTGTTTTGGGCTGAGAGTGTCAAAAAGCATGCAGAAATGTGCCCCAAAATGTTGGAGGTGATAAACCAATAATTTTCTTGCCGATTAGTGGGATGGTGCACTACTCACCTTGCACTGCATCACTATTCATCAGCGTTTGTAAAAAGTCATGCCGATAGGAAAATTCAACGAAAAGTTAAAAAATTTATAGTAATTTCTATATTTTTTATACTTACCAATGACCCAGACATAGCTTGTGCTAACTCTTAAAATATAGGGCCAAACACAAATTTTGCCCCCCAATCCCCAAAATTTGCATCTAAAACCAAAGAAAACATGTCCTGAAAGGCCCTCCACACTTCACCTCTACTGCGCATGCGCAGTGTCAAGGACGTTCCAAAATTGGCGCCATTAATCATTCTAATAACCAGTGCCTGGTAAGCGCTATGTACTCAGCGGGGAGGCAAGAGTTCCCAACTCCTGGGAGGGCCATCCCCGTCTGGGTCATTGGTAAGTATAAAAAAATATAGAAATTACTATAAATTTTTTAACATTTTTATACTGTACCAATGACCCAGACATAGCTGAATAGTAAAAAGGCTGGAGGGCCAAGGACATAGAGCAAAATGGAATACGCTCAATAATATAAAATAGAGTCATCCCCTGTAGGGAAAAAGAAGTAATAGGCTTTACATGTATCTTTCTTATTTATGATAAATTAGAAAGATACAACACCTTCCAAAATTGAGCTTCATACATCCATGTACTCTATTAATATCCAATATAATCCTTATACTAATAATTTTTAAAGTAAGCCATTAAATAAAGTAAGTCTAGAGAATAGAGACTCTTATACTCCTTAAAAGTGTCTGAGGATTGCATAATCATGTCCGTTGACATATGCAATATTCAAAAGCTATACTTTAAAAACTAAGACTTGAATGAATTTTTAAAACATAAACTTCTCACTAAACAACCAACCCAATAACAGCTCAGAATAACTAACTCCGGAGGAGGTATCCCCTTGTTTTCATAGTAAAACAGGTGACCCAAGGGAACACCCTCCCCCCCCCCCCCCCCCCCCTTTTTCTTGCCCTGGGTCAAATAGCCCAGAGCGAAGAGGGCAGCAGAATGGAGACACTGCCGCAACAGACAGCCTACCTAGCTATAGTAGCAACTGTTAAGTGAATAACATTCTGAGCAGTAGATAATAGACCTAACAATAGAGGCCTCCAGAATTGGACTCGATATTTCTGAGATAAAAATTCATGAATGTGGATGGCTGAGCGCAATGAGCAGCCTTCAAAAATCTATAATAGCGACACTATTAATGTAAGCCCAAGATGTAGAAGAACTCTTACTTCATGAGCCGAAATCTTAAGCACAACTGCTGAGTCAATGATATACCCTAAGCAGTACCGATAGTTAATAGAATCCATTAACAATAGAATGGAGCGTAACGTCCTTCTACTAGGCATCAAAGACAGAAGAAGCTTACGCCCATAGTAATAAACAGATATCTGTTTATAAATACATAAACTCTAACCGGAAAGAGTAAAGGCCTATGCCCGTACGAAGACGGAAGGACCTTAATAACAATAGGTTCCGGATATTAGGAGCCTAACTCTTATGCAAAAATCCAACCTAAATAGTAACGGAAGTAGTGATTCCGAAACTACGAAAGTGAAAATCATCCATCGATAGTGCATGAAACTCACTGACTCTTCAGTAAAAGAGAACCAACAGAATTACTGTCTAAAAGGTCAGAATTTGAAAACTACTGTTTCCAGAGGCTCAAATGATTACTTAGCTAAATAAGAACCAAAGTTAAATTCTATATAGGAATTTAATCTAAAGATTCTAAGTCTATTTATCAAAAAGTTACTAACTGACTTAGATAAAGAGACATAAGACTCAATTGTAAACTATCCTAGAGTGCATAGGTATGAGGTAACATAAACCTATAACCTTAATAATAACAGGCTGCAGTAGATCTTGTGAAACAAGTATACTAAAAAATTGCAATGAGTAGTATGGAGGGATCAACAATATGAACATAATGATCCCTACACCAACGACGGAAAAGCCTCCACTTTAGCCGCATAGAATAGCGAAGAAGAGGATCTCCTATAGTAAGAAATCGCGTCCAAAGCTCGTCCAGTACAATGCTTACAATGCAATACGGACCACACAACGGAATACATGAAGGTTGCGACCTTGCGGGTTGTGATAAAGATGACACGATTTACCCAGTGAAAAAAGATCCTCACATTGAGGAAGATTTCACGATAAGTCCCACAGTAGACAACAGAGTAAATTACCCATGGTCTCTGTGAAGATAGAGATGCTATCAACAGAAATGTATTGTGGTTGTTTATCTTAGCAATACCTGCTGAAACAACAGCGCCGGAGGATACGCGTATCCTATCATTCCGTCCTATAGATCAATAGAGCGTTAACAACATTAGCTCAGAGATCCGGACAAGCCAACACATACATCTGCAATTGATTAGCAAGTTGTGTCATAAATAAATCATCATTGGGCGCTCCCATAGATAGCAAATCTGATTGAATACTTGTTTGTTGAGAGTCCATTCTGACAGCAACAAGCGACCCCTAAGTGAACGGGAGTCCGGTAAAACAATCAGACGACCCGGAATATGACGGACCAAAACAGAACTTGGTGTACTATAACCAACAGACGGATTCTTTCCATTAAATTGAATAACGGAAACGAAAGAGTGCCTCCCTGGTTCCGGAGATACGCCACTACTGTCGAATTAACGGACAGGATTTGGGCATGCGTTTCTGAATAATGTTCATGCAATGACATAAAGCAAGCCTAAAAAACATTATTCCGCGGAAGATAATTGGTTGCTAAGAGACTGCGGAACCCAAAGACCCTGGCACTTCGAATCCGTTGGGATCAGTATTATATCCCAATCTGTTTGACTGGCAACTGTCATAACAGCAACACTCGGGTCTGGCAACTGCAGTGGCACTCTCTGAGTCAACCACCGAATGTTTGCCCCAGTCTGAATCTCTTGTAACACTAGATAGACAAGAGAACGTGTAAATCGAGCAATTCATGGATTGCCGAAAAGTTGCCGTCGAAGAGAAGCTTCTCCGAGAACGAAGCGACTCTGAGAGAGTTCTTAACCTTACAATCCACGCGCGTGGATGTAGCTAGGGCTGTGTCACGTCTAACCAACTCCAATCAGCCACTGAAGGGCGGAGTTATATGTGAACAAACTACTGCCCTCAAAAGAAATTACATTGAGAATAATATCTCGTAAATCTTTTCTTGAAGACGTAATGATAACGCCTCACGTATGATAAAGCGTCTAAGTTAAGTCTACTAGACATCAATGTCGTTTCCAACATAGAAGTTGGAAAAGACATAGACGGCAAAAAAGAATATTTCCAGTCTTTAACCACACCGTCTAGACGCATATGAACTCTCGGTATGCCCTGCACTGCCAAAATAAACTATTCGTATAAATGATAGAACGGCAGAAATGAGCAACGCGAACAAGAAACTAAACTATCATGCTTAAAAATAAAACACATGTTGTAATGAAATTATTGGACTGCGTCGGTAAGTCAGGGACAATGTCCCCGAACCGATCGAAAATTCCGAGTCCAATGACACTATAAGTCTCTTATCCAACATCGCAGCAATGTAGTCCGAAATAACAATCACTGGAAGATAATGCCAGAAGATATGAATGGCAGCTTCCGATACTACAAAAGGAAAAACTCGAAATCTTTCGAATCCCTTTCGCCATCCTGTCGGACTCTATAAAGCGTTCGGTCGTCCGTACCCGATACAACCGCGGACCGCACCGACCCAGCGCCGTCGGATAATTCCTGATTCGACCAAGAAACAGTCAATTGCTGGGATGCTGCGAAACAACTGTGCTAACTCGGATAGCACGTCCGTCACTGAGGCCTGAGGAGAAGCGGTCCTACAATGCATTGCCGCTGGAAGCTCCATGATCGTTACCCCGTGTATACTACCAATATGCGAGCGAACGGAGTGTATAGGCCCCGTGTCCCTTGGCTACCGGATGGCGCGAACTATTCGCCGTGGAATCACTGAATGACGAAACTAATCGGATACTCGAGGTCACGTAGCCAATGTGCGGTCGTGTGCCCTGCTGTGAGGATGAGGAAGCATAATGGACAGTCTCTCAGACTGTCAATATAACGGAGCGTCCTGACCGACAGACATATGCTCCGAATGTAAAATATCAGAACCACAACATGCGGTCCCCTATGTTGTTGGACGAGAGAGGGACCTCTCTCGCTCACAGCCCGGACGGACCTGGACAAGCCAGGAACCAGACTAACAGGCTTCCTCCGATCTGTCCTCAATCTGCCGTCACTGGGTGAGTACTAAAGTAATTAAAGTGCTCGCATCACCCAAATCTCCTTCCTAGACTGCAACGGACGAACCCGGCAGCCGAACCATTCGATGAATGCACGCTACACCGGGTGAGCTAGCGAATGTCACTCCATAGGCGATAGACATATTCCATGAGCACTTATTGCCGCTAGCTCTTCATTAACTATGACGACAGAGGCACACAATTGAAAGACATCTCCGTAACTTTGCAAACAAGAAACCAGAAATGCTTGGTTATAGCAAGCATATAATAATAATATATATAGCGTCGTTCAATAATTCGAAAGTTTGTGTGACATTATTGGACTATGTCGGAACTGAGGGACGATGTCCCTGAACCGAACCAAAAATTTCTAAGTCCACCGACGCTATCAGTTTCTTATCCGGCATCGCAGCAATCTGGTCCGACGAAAGAAGCTGTAGAAGACCAAGTCAGATGACAAACACAACAGCATATGTTGTTCCGAATGGGAAAGCTCGAAATCCTCCAAATCCCTTTCGGTATCCCGTCGGACCGGATGAAATTTTCGGACGTCCGTACCCGCTTCTGCGGAGCGTTCCGACCCGGCATCGTCGGATAAAAAATATGCGACAAATTCAGTTGATGCTGGGATGCTGCGATAAACTGTGCTATTTAGGAAAGCACGTCCGTTCCCGAGGCCTGTGCAGAAGCGGTCTTACGATGCATTGCCGCCAGAAGCTCCGTGTACGTTGACTCCCGCACACTTCCTATGCGAACGTCCGGAGTCTGCAGGCCTCGTGTCCCTGGCTACCGGATGGTGTGACCTGGTCGCCGATGAATCTCTGACTGGCGAAGCTGACTGGATATCCGTGGTCACGTAGCCAAGAGCGGTCGTGTGCGCTACCATGAGAATGAGGAAGCCTTATTGACAGTCTACTCCGGACTGACTATATGTCGGAGCGTCCCGAGCGACGGACGTATGCTCCGAATGCAAACCATTTTGTACCACAACATCTGGGGCCAGATGTTGTTGTACGAGAGAGGGGCCTCTCTCGCTCGCCGTCCGGATGGACCAGAATGAGCTATGAACCGGACTAAAAGGCTTCCTCCGTTCTCCCTCCGATCCGCCGTCACTGGGTGTGCATTAGGTTGATTTATAGTGCTCGCATCACCCCAAAATTCCTTCTAGACCGCAACGGACGAACCCGGCTGCCGAACCATTCGGTGAATGGACGCTACACCAGGCGAGCTAGCGGACGCTACACCGGGCGAGCTAGCGGACGTCAAAGGCCGTCGAACCTACTAGGGTCCTCTTAGGCAATTGGCGTATTACATGAGCACTTTTCCGCTAGCCCTTCATTAATTGTGACGACGGAGGCACACTGTTGGAAGACATCACAGATAGATCACCCTAATCTTGATCGTCTGAAATAGAAATTGATAAAGTAGAGTGACCCTGCGGGGAAAGGACCGGAGTGTCCAATTCCCCAATAACATACCGTGACATACGCTTCTCATAGTGTCATCGAAATCATACCATACAGAACAGGAGTTAATGCGAGTACACTGACCACATATAGAATGAATATAAAAGTCAGAGGAAGACTTTCTCTTATTACAATTGATCAATATCCTTTCAATGTGAAAAGAAAACAAGTCCTGGTACTCGCAATAACCCCTGGCAATCAAAATACATAATAATAATATGATCCATTAATATAGAAAAAATAATTGAAATCAAAATATTTTTAAAAAATATTTTTTCAGAATAGCCCAAGTTTCTGAAAAGTAACGTTGAGCCCCAATGGATCCCAAGCCTAAGTGTGGACAAAAATTTTAAAAATATTTTAAACAATTTATTCAACACTTACGAACAATAATAATGTATCTAGTTATGATTAAAATAACATCAAGCTATTATTTTCCAGAAATCCCCCCCTCACACAGAGGGCTGTTGTAAATGTAAACAATGAGTGTAAAAACACAAAAATAAGACTCCAGGCACCCAGGCCCGAAATCAGTTACCAAAAATACACTATCTGATGCAAAACAGAGACTTCCATGGAAGAAACTGCAGAACATCAGATGGTAGATGCAGAACACAATGCCTAACCACCCGTAGGTGAAGACGTAAACATGGGGAAAAAAACAGAATTCATTCTGTTATTCAGCTAAACTCCCAAGAAAATTTAGTAATAATAATTACAAAAACTATGCCAAAAGCATGGGAGAATAGCAAGGGGGAACTTAAAGGACAGGGAGAGAGGAAAACACTGAAAAAACAGTGTAACTAAATAATCAGAATGACAACAAAATGGCTGCTGCCTCGAAAATAGGTAACTTAACATAATTTCATTAAAAAATTTTAAGTTACAGCCCTGATAATATTCTGTCACACATTTTTCCTCTCCTCCTTCTCTATCCTCCTTAGAATCACCATTTCACTAATATTTATGTGTCTGGCATCATTTAAACTGAGATTTACAAGCACAAAGATCAGTCAGATGTTAACTGATGAAGGGCCAAACTTAGAATGATTAATGGCGCCAATTTCGGAACGTCCTTGACACTGCGCATGCGCAGTAGAGGTGAAGTGTGGAGGGCCTTTCAGTACATGTTTTCTTTGGTTTTAGATGCAAATTTTGGGGATTGGGGGGCAAAATTTGTGTTTGACCCTATATTTTAAGAGTTAGCACCAGCTATGTCTGGGTCATTGGTACAGTATAAAAATTTATAAATCAAGTAATTTGTATATTTTTTATACTTACCAATGGCCCAGACTTAGCTGGTGCAAACTCAATAAAATTCAGGGCTAAACACAAATTTTGAACCCCTAATCCCCAAAATTTGAATACAAAACCGAAAAATTGAAGTCCTATCTGGTCCTCCATACTTTTGTTTACTGCGTATGTGCGGTAACCAGGAAGGTACCGGAATTGGCGCCAAGCATCATTCTTTCTATAGTGCCTGCTAAACGTTATAATCAGCTGGAAGGAATGAGTGCCCACTCATGGGAGGGCCATCCCCATCTGGGCCATTGGTAAGTATAAAAAATATACAAATTACTTTAAATTTATAATATTTTTATACTACAACCAATGGCCCAGACTTAGCTGAATCATAAAAAGGCTTGAGGGCCTAGGACATAAGGGAAAATTCAATTACTCAATCACTTCTTAAAGGATAGCTCCTACAGGAGAATAGGAGAGAAAGGAATTATATATGTCTTTCTCATTTACAAGAAACGAGAAAGACATAACACCAACAATGTAATTGAGCATTACATAATTTTCTCCTTTTAATGCCAGCATAACCCCTTATGCTAATTTGGTGAAGGAAACCAATTATAAAGCTAGTCCAGAGAATGAGATGCTTTATACTCATTTAAAAGTGGCCGAGGATTGTATAGAAAAGCATTTTGGACACGTGACATACATTCTTCACAGTGAGCTACACTTTAAAAACAGACCATAAATGAGACATAGTTATTGCTTCACACCGAGCTACATATTAAAACCACCCAGCACCGATGTGGACTAGGACTACTGTCTCTGGAGGAGGTATCCCCTTGCTTTTCACTATAAAGCCAGATAACAAAAGGGGAAAACCATCCCCCCCCCTTCTTGTGAAGGAAAATTCCTCAGAATGAAGAGGACAGCAGAACGGCATCAGTGCACGAGCATACAACCTAAGACATCTTCTAGATGTAAGATTAATGGATGACATTCTGAGCAACAGAAAAAGGACCTATAGATCTAAGGTCACCGGAGATAGACTCTAAATTTCTAAGGTAAAACTTGGCAAATGAAGAGGGCTGTGTCCAGTAGGCAGCCTTCATAAGTTATGGCTAAACTGTTAGAATAAGCCCAAGAACCAGACAGTGCTGTAACCTTATGCACTGAAATCTTGTTGACAGAAGGTTGATCCGAAGATAGACTTTCATAGGCAATACGTATTTCCAGCTGAATCCATCTAGTGATAGAATGTACAGATAGTTCCTTTCTGTTAGGAATCGGGGAAAGAAAGAAACTTTTTCTTCCCTTTCTAATAAAACACGATTGATGTTTATAAATGCACACTGCTCTAACTGGACACAGCAAAGGTCTATGGTTGTTCGAGGACGGTAAAGCCTTAATGATAATAGGCTCCGGCCGCTTACCCGGAATCTCATTCTTAGCCAAGAATCCCACTTCCGTAGTGAGAGTAACAGTATTATTCATTTATTTATTGGTGTTTAAGGTCACATATTTATGCACAATGGCTAATCATGACCGTGACAGTTTTACGGGTGGAGGAAGCTGGAGTACCAAGAGAGAACCACCCAGCAACGACGAGCAACTGTCAGCTCCCCAACATACTAACTCCACACACGCAGGGTTAGCATTGGTTGAAGACAAGTGCACCATCGACGTGCAGTACGCCTTAGTACACAACGCCACCGTGCCCCCACGTGGGCAATGAAGATGAAGTGTCTTGCCCAAGGACACAACGCGGTTGCTGCAGGTGGGATTTGAACTGAGGACCTCTCGGCTTGCAGCCTGCACCTCTACCTACTGAGCCACCGTGCTCCCAAAGAGAGTAACAGTATTACCCACACTATGGTAATGGGCATCATCAACTGATAATGCATGAAGTTCACTCACTCTTTTGGTAGACGCAAAGGCTAAGAGAAAGGCCGTTTTATAGGTCAAGAATTTGAATTCTA
The DNA here is from genome assembly GCA_031216915.1 of Pictodentalium vernedei. Taxonomy (NCBI): domain Eukaryota; kingdom Metazoa; phylum Mollusca; class Scaphopoda; order Dentaliida; family Dentaliidae; genus Pictodentalium; species Pictodentalium vernedei. The sequence continues at coordinate 268,821,774 of CM062295.1, forward strand.
CATCGTCTGACTCAAATGGAGCTTCTTGAAGCTTCGACAGAACCCAAGCCAAATTCCATTCAGGAATTAATCTGAGGGTTCTAGGTCTTTTAATAGAGAAATTTCTAACTAGCTTAGATAAAGAAGAATCTGATCCAATAGCCAGGGTCATGATGAGCATAAGTGTCTGATAACATAGACCTATAGCCCTTAATTGTGACAGGCTGCAAGTTTAATACGTCAAGCAAGTAGACCAGGAAATTGGCAATCTGAGGAATGGACGGATCGTAAATGTCTACAGACTGGTCTATACACCAACGGAAGAAAACTCCCCACTTCGCTGAATAATTCAATGAAGAGGAGGTCCTCCCACAGTTAGAAATTTGTCCACTACTCATCCTGTAAAATGTTTTCCATACAAGAAGGACAGCACAATGGAAATACGTGAAGGTTGAGACCTTCCGGGTTGTGAAGCAGTGCACGGGACTTCCCCTGATATAGAAGGTCCTTTCAAGGAGGAAGCTTCCGGGGAATGTCCCATAACAGACACCTGAGAAGAATGATCCAGGGTTTCTGTGACAACAGAGGTGCTACTATCAGAATTTTGCAATGAGACTTTGATTTTTAACAGAATCTGCTGAATCCTATAATTCCATCCCATGAGATCGATAGAGCGTCTACTGTGTACGCTCGATGACCTGGGCATGGCAACATGAACATCAGTAATTGATTGTTCAGGTATGTCGTAAAATGATCCATCATGGGACGATCCCACTGGTAGCAGATCTGACTGAATACTCGCTTGTTGAGAGTCCACTCCAATGGTAACAGGCAACCTTTTCAAGAGAGCAAGTCTGCTAGTATGTTCGGACGACCCGGTATATGATGTAAGTGATGACTCAGAGTGAATAGGAGAATCTTCTCTGTTAATTCGCATAACAGAATCGAATGAGTGCCTCCCTGGTTCCTGAGAAAAGCCTCTACCGTCGAGTTGTCTGACAGAATCTGAACATGGCCGTTCGCTGCTTGAGCAATCCAATGTTGTAGTGCTAGCCAGATAGACATCATCTCCTTGATGTGTATGTGCTTCTCTAGGAACCAAGGGTCCCAAAGACCCTGACACTTAAAGTCTGCAGGACTTAGGGATGCACCCCAGCCCATCAGACTTGCATCCGTCATAATCGTGAAGACCGGATCTGGCAGTTGAAGTGGAACACCCTGAGTCAGCCACTGGAGATCTGCCAAAATCTGAACCTTTTGTTTTTCCAATCTGGGTTTCGGGCGAATGCGTCTTCACACTGTAGTTCTGAGTAAAAAATACTAGAGTGATGTCACGCATGCAGCCAGACTGCCCCAGGAATGGCTGTGCTTAGACGCAAAATGGTCGGAGCCATTTTTAACAGTTTACCTAACAAATCTTCCATATCTGCACTCATGATATACAAAATTTGTTATTCAAATTTTATTTTTTCATTTCTCTACTTCAAAACATACCTCATGACCTATTAATGGAACAAGCTTGATGAGCTTGTTCCAATAAGGAGTAATAAGCCATGGTTAGAAGTAAATAAAAAATGAAAAAATCTGATGTTTCAGAAAAATAATTTGTACTGTTGGCTTCAACTTGTGTTAGGTAAAGTATTAAAGATGCAGTACATAAAGCAATGTTGGGCTATATGAGTCAATTTTCTTTTTTGCATGTAACTCCCAATCCTTCAAAATGCATTTTGGGAATAATTGCCTAACGGACACATTTGTGTATGTGTGTGTGTGTGTGTGTGTGTGTGTGTGTGGAAAGGGGGGGGGGGGGGGGGGGAGTTGTAGAACCTATATTGAAACCTGGCCTGTACTACTAGGAAAATACACATATCAACTTTGGTTGAAATCAAATAATCCAAACTGGAGTTATCAGTCAGAAACCAATTGTTTACAGACAGATGGATGGACCGACAGATGGACGAACGAAAGTCATGACTATAGTCCTGACTATAAACAGTCAGGCTAAAAATGCATTTTGTACCAAAGAAAAAATATTGCATGAATGGCCCTGGGTGAGGAGGAGGTGGGGTGGGGGTGAGGGTTATTTTTGACAAAAGGAAAAAAAAGGTTCTGCATGTAGTGACTGTAAATAGTTCAAAATGCATATTGGAGGACATAAAAATAAATGCCTAATTGGAGGGGGGGGGGGGGGGGGGGTGTTTGTCTGGGTTTGTAACCAAAACTGTAAACAAGCATTTTTGACGAAAGAAAAAAAAAAAGTGCCTAATTGGCCCCTGGCAGGGGGGAGGGTTCTGCATGTAGTGACTGTAAATAGTTCAAAATGCATATTGGAGAAAAGAAGAAAAAAAAACCCTAATTGAGGGGGGGGGGGGGGGGGGGGGGGGTGTGTTTGTCTGGGTTTTTAACCACAAACTTGGAGTCATCCTACCAAGCTACAATGAAATCCCTTCATAATTATGGCCTGTGGAATATTCTAAAGGTTTTCGGGCCTCTGTTGCCGTCACAGTTGCCCAAAAGGGGATGTTCTCATCTAGACATTATATGAAGTCAACCTATCAAGTTACAATGAAATCCCTTCATGAATATGACCTGTAGACTGTGCTAAACGTTTTCGGGCCCCTGTTGCCGTCACAGTTGCCCAAAAGGGGACGTTCTCATCCAGACATTATATGAAGTCAACCTATCAAGTTACAATGAAATCCCTCCATAAATATGACGTGTAGACTGTGCTAAAGGTTTTCGGGCTCGGGCAGCCATCATGGTTGAATGATCGCAACCAAAAGGGGACATTCTCATCTGGGCATCATGTGGATTAATCCTACGAAGTTACAATGAAATCCCTTCATAAATATGACCTGTAGACTGTGCTGAAAGTTTTAAGGCTTCGGGCACCTGAAGCCATCACAGTTGCCCAATCACGTACAAAAGGGGACTTTCTCATGTAGACATTATATGAAGTCAACCTATCAAGTTACAATGAAATCCCTCCATAAATATGACCTGTAGACTGTGCTAAAGGTTTTTGGGTTTTGAGCTCGGGCTGTCGTGACGGTTGATAGATCATGCCGAAATGGGGAAATTCTCATGTAGACATCATATGGTGTCATCTTATCAAGTTACAATGAAATCCGTCCATATTAAACATGACCTGCAGACTGTGCTAGAAGTTTTTGGGTTTTGGGCTTGGGCAGCCATCACGGTTGACAGATCATGCCCTAATGGGGGACGTTCTCATCTTGGCATTATACAGAGGCATTCTATGAAGTTGCAATGAAATCCCTTCATAAATACAAGTGCTAATGGTTTTCGGGTTTTGGGCTCAGGCAGCCATACCGGTTGACCGATCACGACCAAAAGGGGACGTTCTCATATAGACATGACCTAAAACCTGCACGTGAAATTTCGTGACGATCAGACAAGAACTACCGGGTATAGCCTCTATTTGAAGGTTGAATAAACAAGAGGCCCCACGGGGCCTGAAGCGCTCATCTTGTACAGAACACAATTTAAACAGAGTCCAAGAATGAGTCTACATTAAGCAAGCCATCTCCATAGGCTACACTGTCAATCCTTGAGTCCCTCAGGAGTGACAAAAATAATCTGGGCATCATGCCTTTTCTTCAGTTGATCATAAGTAAAATGTAGAGCTCCCCTATGAAGCTCCTTGATACAACCTATGTGGATTAATCTTAGTACCTCTAGAAGGTACTGAATACAAAATTTTTAATTCTTCAGCAAAATGGCCAATTCCGGCTCCCATAGAGAGCCCAAATATTAACCCAGGCTCTTGATTTGAACACAGTTAAATCTGACTTCCCTAGAGATGTTGTGTACCGAATATGAAAGCATTCTGACTGTTGGATCTGAAGAAGAGAAATTGTAAAGAAATTACTCCGAATTGCACTAAGTTCAAATTTGGGCTACCATAGCGAGCCCAAATATTGACCTATGGATCTGATTTGAACAAACTTGAATCTGACCCCCCTAGAGATGTTGTATACCAAATGTGAAAGCATTCTGACAAGTGAATCTGAAGAAGAAGATTTTTGAAGAAATTCCCTCATATTGTACTAAGTTAAATTTCATGTTCCCATATGGAGCCCAAATATTAACCTAGGCACTCAAATTGAACAACCTGGAATCTGACCCCCCTAGAGATGTTGTATACCAAATATAAAAGCATTCCGACTGGTGGATCTGAAGAAGAAGATTTTTAAAGAAATTTTCTCATATTGCACTAAGTAAAAATTTGGGCTACCATAGTGAGCCCAAATATATACCTAGGGATCTGATTTGAACAAACTTGAATCTGACCCCCATAGAGATGTTGCATACCAAATATCAAAGCATTCTGACTGATGGATCTGAAGAAGAAGATTTTTTTAAATTACCCACCATATTGAACAAAGATCAAATTTGGGCTTCCGTAGGAAGCCCAAATATTAACCTAGGGACTTGGTTTGAACAATCTAGAATCTGACCCTCATAACAATCATGTATACCAAATATTAAAAGATTCTGACTGGTGGTTCTGAAGAAGAAGATTTTTAAAGAATATTCCCCATATTACCCTATGTTAAAACTTCGGGCTCCTGTAGAGAGCCCAAATATGAACCAATGAGCTTTATTTCAACAAACTTTTATCTGACCCCCCTATGAATGCTGTATACCAAATATCAAAAGATTCTGATGATTGGTTCTGGAGAAAAGATTTTTAAAAATTTTTGCAAATATGCTGACTCAGCATTTTTTCGATGCCCATTACAGAACACCCTAACATAACCGATGGCAATTTTTTTTTACCATTCAATTCTACTGGTCATAAGGATACTTCATACCAAATAAAAGCTCTCTGTTCCATGGGGTTTGGGAAATATGGGCGTTTGAAAATATTTCTATTTTTAGCTCCCAGGGTTCCCATGGGGATGCGGGAATTTTTTTTTTTGCATGGGTCATGTACTTATGACCCAATAATACCACAAACCAAATTTGGTTCATACCGGACCATCGGTTCAGAAAATAGAAATTTTGGGCGGGGCCAAAAATCTTACCCCTCCTATTACAAAGCCAAATATTACTTCACGAACTTCGTTTGAACAAACTTGATTCTACACCTCATATGGAAGCTCCATAGCAAATATCAAGTCATTGTACACACTGGTTCTTGAGAAGAAGATTTTTTAAATATTTGGGTGCATTTTCCCCCACTCCCTCCCTATGGGGCTGGGCATGCTGAGTTGAACAAAAATGAAATGCCCCTTTGGGACCATCACTCACACAAACTTTCACTTGAACTGGCCCAGTGGCTTTGAAGGAGAAGACCAAAACATGGTGTTGACGGACGACGGACGACGGACGGGAAGCGATGAGATTAGCTCAGCTTGACTTTGTCAAGATGAGCTAAAAACTTTAACCACAAACTTTAACCAAACCTCCAAATGTCAACTAAACAGGAAAAGAAAAAAAACCCAAAAAACACTTAAACCATCAGTAAAACACTTTAACCACAAACTTTAACCAAAACTCTAAATGTTAACAGACGGACAGATGGATGGACGGACGGACAGACAGACAAAAGTTATTACTATAGCCCTCACTGTAAACAGTCGGGCTAAAAACAAGAGGCCCCACGTGGCCTTAATCGCTCACCTGACAAAGTGACTCTAAGAAGTATTTTAGGTCACCTTCACCATGTCATGCCTCATCAACATTAACTGGTTGAGTGATAGATTTTGTTTGAAGTTCAACATTTGTTACCTAAAATTAGTTTTATTTAAAATCATTGGTGTGTGGCCAATCTCCAATGATTTTTAATAAAGCAAATTTATCTCTGCAGACAAACTGGTTTAGCATGAAGCACAAACAAGGAATGTGAAGAGATAGCCTTGGACATCTCTCCCCAACTGTGGATATCTTCCATGTGCTACATGTATATATTTGCATGCAAGAAAACAAAAATTTTCACAAATTTTATTTTTTTTTATCATCATTGGAACAAGCTCAAACAGCTTATTCCAATAGGGGTATGGGAAGATCAGGTATATTTTTGAGACAGAAATGTGAATATATAAATAATGGTGTTTTTTTGTGAATGATGCTGGAGAATTTTGCGTAAAGATATGGTAAATGGTTTGTTCTAGATACAGAATGATGCAAAAGTATTTAAATTTGATTAGGCAAGTTGTTCCTATAATGCATTTAAAAATTGAAGTAACTGTTTTTTTGCTGACGAACTTTTAGGTGTGTGTGTCTGTGTTTGTGTGTGTGTGTGTGTGTTTGTGTGTGTGTGTTTGTGGGGGGGGGGGGTAAGAGTGTTCTTGCAAACAAAATTCCTGAATAAATGGAAAATTTTATTTTTTGTGTGAAAGACATAGTGCGTGAATGTTGATTGGAACAAGCTTAGAGAGCTCATTTTAATGTGAAGTCATAAAGCTGTGTTTTACGTACGAAATTCTGGAATAACTAAAAAAATTGCTTTTTTGACTCAAAAAGCATGGTGTGCGACCTCTCATTGGAATGAGCTCAAAAAGCTCATTCCAATGGGGTATTTACAAGCGATAAGTACATGTATGTTTAAGAGACAAAAATTAAAATTTGAATAGCGATTTTTGCGAAGAATGCTGACAAGTTTTGGCAGTTATGCTGGTAAAAAGGTAAGATATGCAAAGTGGTTGTTTTTTAGAGGCGACATTTAATTAAGGGGAATTAACCCTTGATTACTGAGGTAACTTCTAAAAGTACTGAAATTTCATGAAGCAATGTGAATAACAGACAACAGTTGCCTAAAAATTTCATGAATAACTAAAATTTTTATTCCTTTGTCTCGAAAACATGGCATATGACCTTTGTTGGAATGAGCTGAATGCGTGTGTTCCAATGAGGGGTCATAAAATTTGAACGAAGATTTGTGTGAATAATGCATTAGTACTGCTAGATTTGGGTAAACGGTTCACCCTGGATACCACCCCTTCTATAGTAGATCTTTTCTGCAAATTTTGTCTAAGATTCTATCAACTTTACAAATAAATACGTTCATGAATCACAATCAGATCCACCCTACAATGTTGCATACCAAATATCAAAAGATTCTGCCTGCTGGATCTGGAGAAGAAGATTTTTTAAGAAATATGCCTGAAACGCACTAAGATAAAATTTGGGCTCCTATACGGAGCCCAAATATAAACCCAGGGGGCCGATTTGAACAAACTTGAATCAGATCCACCCCACAATGTTGCTTACCAAATATGAAAAGATTCTGAAGCTGGATCTGGAGAAGAAGATTTTTTAAGAAATTTGCCTGAAATGCACTAAGTTCGAATTCGAGCTTCTATAGTGAGCCCAAATATGAAACTAGGAAGCCGATTTAAACAAACTTGAATCAGATCCACCCCACAATGTTGCATACCAAATATCAAAAGATTCTGCCTGCTGGATCTGGAGAAGAAGATTTTTTAATAAATTTGCCCGAAATGCACTAAGTGCGAATTCGGGCTTCTATATTAAGCCCAAATATGAATCCAGGGGGCCAATTTGAACAAACTTGAATCAGATCCACCCCTCAATGTTGCATACCAAATATCAAAAGATTCTGCCTGCTGGATCTGGAGAAGAAGATTTTTGAAGAAATTTGCCTGAAATGCACTAAGTGCGAATTCGGGCTTCTATATTAAGCCCAAATATGAATCCAGGGGGCCGATTTGAACAAATTTGAATCAGATCCACCCCGCAATGTTGCATACCAAATATCAAAAGATTCTGCCTGCTGGATCTGGAGAAGAAGATTTTTGAAGAAATTTGCCCGAAATGCACTAAGTTTGAATTCGAGCTTCTATAGTGAGCCCAAATATGAATCCAGGGGGCCGATTTGAACAAACTTGAATCAGATCCACCCCGCAATGTTGCATACCAAATATCAAAAGATTCTGCCTGCTGGATCTGGAGAAGAAGATTTTTTAATAAATTTGCTTGAAAAGCACTAAGTTCAAATTTGGGCTCCTATACTGAGCCCAAATATAAACCCAGGGGGCCGATTTGAACAAACTTGAATCAGATCCACCCCACAATGTTGCTTACCAAATATGAAAAGATTCTGCCTGCTGGATCTGGAGAAGAAGATTTTTTAAGAAATTTGCATGAAATGCACTAAGTTCAAATTCGAGCTTCTATAGTGAGCCCAAATATGAATCTAGGAAGCCGATTTGAACAAACTTGAATCAGATCCACCCCACAATGTTGCATACCAAATATCAAAAGATTCTGCCTTCTGGATCTGGAGAAGAAGATTTTTTAAGAAATTTGCCTAAATGCACTAAGTTCGAAATCGGGCTCCTATACTGAGCCCAAATATAAACCCAGGGGGCCGATTTGAACAAACTTGAATCAGATCCACCCTACAATGTTGCATACCAAATATCAAAAGATTCTGCCTGCTGGATCTGGAGAAGAAGATTTTTTAAGAAATTTGCCTGAAATGCACTAAGTTCGAAATCGGGCTCCTATACTGAGCCCAAATATTAACCCAGGGGGCCGATTTGAACAATCTTGAATCAGATCCACCCCACAATGTTGCTTACCAAATATGAAAAGATTCTGCCTGCTGGATCTGGAGAAGAAGATTTTTGAAGAAATTTGCCTGAAATGCACTAAGTTCGAATTCGGGCTTCTATAGTAAGCCCAAATATGTATCCAAGGGGCCGATTTGAACAAACTTGAATCAGATCTACCCCGCAACATTGCATACCAAATATCAAAAGATTCTGCCTGCTGGATCTGGAGAAGAAGATTTTTGAAGAAATTTGCCTGAAATGCACTAAATTCGAATTCGAGCTCCTATAGTGAGCCCAAATATGAATCTAGGGAGCCGATTTGAACAAACTTGAATCAGATCCACCCTACAATGTTGCATACCAAATATCAAAAGATTCTGCCTGCTGGATCTGGAGAAGAAGATTTTCAAAGAAATTTGCCTGAAATGCAGTAAGTTCAAATTTGGGCTCCTATACTGAACCCAAATATAAACCCAGGGGGCCGATTTGAACAAACTTGAATCAGATCCACCCCACAATGTTGCATACCAAATATCAAAAGATTCTGCCTGCTGGATCTTGAGAAGAAGATTTTTTAAGAAATTTGCCTGAAATGCACTAAGTTCGAAATCGGGCTCCTATACTGAGCCCAAATATGAACCCAGGGGGCCGATTTGAACAAACTTGAATCAGATCCACCCTACAATGTTGCATACCAAATATCAAAAGATTCTGCCTGCTGGATCTGGAGAAGAAGATTTTTTAATGTTTTTCCCATTGCCTACAGTTTAAAAAGTGCTGACTCAGCACTTTTTCAAAGTCCCGAAACTGTACCCTATGATAAAACCGATGGCAATTTTTTTTTACCAATCCTTTCTGTTGGTCCTAAGGAAGCTGCACACCAAATAAAAATTCTCAGTGCCGTGCAGTTTTGGAGATATGGGCGTTTTAAATTTTTTCTATTTTTAGCTCCTGCGGTTCCCACGGGGCTGCGGGAAAATTTTTTTTTGCATAAATCAAGTACTCATGACCCAATAAGCCCTCACATAAAATTTGGTTCAAATCAGCCTCTCGGTTTGGAAAATAGAAATTTTGGGCGGGGCAAAAAATTTTGCCCCTCTCATAACAACGTCAAGTATAGCCCCACAAACTTCTCTTGAACAAATCTGAGTCTACACCTCAAAAGGAAGCTGCACACCAAATATCAAGTCTCTGCTACTGCTGGTTCATGAGAAGAAGATTTACAAAGATTTTGGTGCCCCTTGGGGGTGTGGCACCACCCAGGAGGAGGGGCAACTTCATTTGAACAAATCTGAATTGGCATTAGGTAATAAACATTTAGCCAACATTTGAATAAAATTGGGCTAGTGGTTTAGGAGGAGAAGTCGATAATGTAAAGTTAACGCCGGACGGACGACGACGGACGACGGACGCCGGACGACGGACGACGGACAGAAAGTGATTAGTTAAGCTCCCCTTGAGCTTCGCTCAGGTGAGCTAATAAAAATCTGGGGAGATGCGTGTGCAGGTGGCCTATCAGAATTAGATCCGCAGCTACTCCACACAGCCCCATCAGTTGCATAAACTCCCTCGCAGTTACTGCGGGAGAGTTTAGAAACAAGAAGCCCCAGGGGGCCTGAGGGCGCTCACCTGACATGGTAGTCTAAATATCAAACCAGGGACTTGACTTGAATAAGCTGCATACGTCCCTCCTAAGAAAAGCATATACCAACTAGATGAAGCGATTGTGCCCACACAATACACAGGATTTTCCTTCTATTTTCAGTTCCTGCACTTTTACGTCCCAAAATTGAGATAAACGCATAAAAAACAGATTTTTTTTTATTTTTGCTCAGTAATTTTCGAAGTTTCCAACAAAATATTTTCAGCCTAAAATTTTTTTTTCTTCTTAAAATTGACCAAAACGCATAAAAAACCAAAAAACTAATTTCCGGATTTGGTCCAAAATTTTCTTAGTCCAACCCGATGTAACAGGGTATCTTCCCCCCACCAGGGGGGGGGGGGGGGGGGGGGGGGGGGGGGAGGGGGGGGAAGATACACTAGTGTATCTTCCCCCCCACCATGTGTATCTTCCCCCCACCTGTCAGTAAAAAAAACAACAAAATATTTAAAGTTATAAAGCATTATTATACAAGGGAAAGTCAAGTGGAGTGGTGCTATGGGGGCCTGGGAAGATTCATGGGACTGGGTATCTACCTGTTCATAAGACTCACAGGCCTGTGTATCTTCCCCTCCACTCATAATTTTTTTCTCAACTCTCAAGCTGGCAATCTATATTGTATAGGGTATTGTGTGGGCACAATCGCTTCATCTAGTTGGTATATCTTCCCCTCCACTCATAATTTTTTTCTCAACTCTCAAGCTGGCAATCTATATTGTATAGGGAATTGTGGATACGCATATGATACCTCTTCTCCCCCCCCCCCCCCCCCCTCCCCGCCCGATAGACACTTTTCTGATAAAATAAACCTTTCATTGAAAGGCATGCAATGTTATTATAATTTCTAAATAACAATGATGAGTGAATATGTGGGTGGGGGGAAGACACACAAGCCTGTGTATCTTCCCCCCATCCTTACCCTTCCATAAAGTGCTCCCCATGATGTTCATTTTGATAGACCTTGTTCAGATATTATGGACCTTTCCCTGAAAGGCATGGAATATTATTATAATTTCAAAATGATAACACTGATAGGTAAATATGTGGGTGGGGGAAGATACAAAGACCTGTGTATCTCCCCCCCCCCCAACCCCCCCTAAGCCTTCCATAAAGGGCTCCCCATGATGTTCATTTTGATAGACCTTTTGATGGACCTTGTTGAGATATTATGGACCTTTCCCTGAAAGGCATGGAATGTTATTACAATTTATAAATAACAATGATGAGTGAATATTTGGGTGGGGGGAAGATACACAGGCCTGTGTATCTTCCCCACCTCCTCCATTAGCCTTCCATAAAGTGCTCCCCACAATGTTCATTTTGATAGACACTTTTCTGATAATATAAACCTTTCTCTGAAAGACGTGGAATGTTATTATAATTTCTAAATAACAATGATGAGTGAACTGTTCTGTAATTATCAACCTTCCACTGTAAGGTATGGAATGTTGTTATAATTTCAAAATGTGTACATATTTTTTGCTTGTCTACTGCCAATAAATGTCAGAAAAAATAATAAACACCATCAAAAGTCATGCCTGGTGTTATCAATGTTAAAAAAAATATTGGAGGGTGGGGGGGAAGATACCCAGGGTGGCTGGGAAGATACACTAGTGTATCTTCCCCTGTTTTGGGTTCCGGTGTCCCAGGGTATCTTCGCCCCCCCCCCCCCTGTGTATCTTCCCCCCTGGGGGGAAGATACCGTGGGACACCGGAACCCAAATTTTCAGTGTAAAAAAAAAAAATTTCTGTCTTGAAATTGACCAAAACGCATAAAAAAACAAAAAAATCATTTCTGGATTTTGGTCCAAAATTTTCAGTCCCACCCAGCCCCCAAATTTTCAGTCTAAAAAAAAAAAAAAAATTTTGTCTTAAAATTGACCAAAACGCATAAAAAACAAACTCATTTCCGGATTTTGGTCCAAAATTTCTAAGTCTGGACCAGGACCCCAAATTTTCAGCCTAAATATGAACCCAGGGACTTGGCTTGAACAAACTTGAATCTCACCCCCTAAGGACGCTGCATACCAAATATCAAAAGATTCTTGTTGGTAGAGCTGAAGAAGATTTTTAAAGAATATTCCTCATACAGGACTAATTTAAACATTTGGGCTCCCATAGAGAGCCCAAATATGGACCCAGGAAATTGATTTCAATAAACATGTGAAACAATCTTCCAAAGATGTTATATATGAAATTTGAAAGCTTTTGGAGCAGTGGTTTGGGAGAAAAAGTAGTCTTAAATGTTTTTCCCATTACCCACAGTGTTAAAAAATGCTGACTCGGCACTTTTTCAAAGTCCCAAAAAGTACCCCATGTTAAAACCGATACCAATTTTTTTTTACCATTCCATTCTGTTGGTCCTAAGGAAGCTTCACACCAAATAAGAATTCTCAGTGCCGTGTAGTTTTGGAGATATGGGCGGTTTAATTTGTTTCTATTTTTAGCTCCTGAGGTTCCCATGGGGCGACAGGAAAAAAAATTTGGGCATAAATTAAGTACTTAAAACCCAATAAGCCCTCATATCAAATTTGGTTCAAATCTGCCTCATGGTTTGGAAAGTTAAAAAATTTATAGTAATTTATATATTTTTTATACTTACCAATGACCCAGACTTAGCTGGTGCTAACTCTAACAAAACCAGGGCCAAACACAAATTTTGACCCCCAATCCCCAAAATTTGCATCCAAAACCAAAAGAAATCATGTCCTATAGGACCTCCATACTACGCCCCCACTGTGCATGCGCAGTGTCAAGGACGTCCCGAAATTGGCGCCAATTATCATTCTTACTGGCAGTGCCTGGTCAGCGCTATGTACTCAGCGGGGAGGCAAGAGTTCCCAACTCCTGGGAGGGCCATCCCCGTCTGGGTCATTGGTAAGTATAAAAAATATATAAATTACTATAAATTTTTTAACATTTTTATACTGTACCAATGACCCAGACTTAGCTGAATAGTAAAAAGGCTGGAGGGCCTAGGACATAGAGGAAAATCCAATAAGCTCAACTATATAATAAAGAGGTAACCCCTTAAGGAGAAAAGGAGTATTAGGCTTTACATGTATCTTTCTTATTTAATATTAAATTAGAAAGATACAATACCCTTTATAATTGAGCACAATAACATTCATGTTCTCTATTAACATCCAGTATAACCCTTATACTAATTATTTTTAAAGTAAGCCAATAAATAAAGTAGTCCAGAGAATTGAGACTCTTTATATTCTTTAAAAGTGTCCGAGGATTGTATATTAACGCCCGTTTGACACTTGACATATACAAATGCTTCACACCGAGCTACACTTTAAAAATATGACATGAACGAATTTTAACATTAATATTACACTTTAAAACCATCCCGGAAGCGACTCAGAAATACTTTTTTGGAGGAGGCATTCCCTTGCTTTTCACTATAAAGCAGGTGACCTAAGGGAACACCCCCCCCCCCCCCCTTCCCCTTGCCCTGGGTCAAATAGCCCAGAGCGAAGAGGGCAGCCGGACGGAGTCACTGCCGGAACAGAAAGCCTGCATAACTATAGTTGCAACTGTTTAGTGGACGACATTCTGAGCAACAGATAACGGACCTAAACAATGCAGGTCTCCAGAAATGGACTCAATATTTCTGAGATAAAAATTCGTGAATGTGGATGGCTGAGACCAATAAGCAGCCTTCATTAAATCTGTAATAGCAATACTATTAGCATAAGCCCAAGAAGTAGCAAGAGCTCTTACTTCATGAGCGGAAATCTTAAGAACAGACTGCTGAGAAGAAGATAAACTCTCATAAGCAGTACGGATAGTTAATTGAATCCATCTAGCAATAGAATGGACCGAAATGTCCCTTCTATTAGGCATCAAAGACAGAAAGAAACGTTTCCGTCCCTTTCTGATAAACTGAGATCTCTGTTTATAGATACGTAACGCTCTAACAGGACAGAGTAAAGGCCTACGCCCGTCTGAAGACGGAAGAGCCTTAATAACAATAGGTTCCGGATATTTATTAGGAGCCTGATTCTTAGCTAAAAAACCCACATTAGTAGTGAAGGTGATAGTGTTCCCGACACTACGATAGTGAGAATCATCCACCGACAGTGCATGAAGCTCACTGACTCTTCTAGCCGAAGAGAAAGCTAAGAGAAAAGCTGTCTTATAAGATAAGAATTTGAAATCTACTGTCCCAAGAGGTTCAAATGGCTTTTCCTTCAATTTAAGAAGAACCCAAGCTAAATTCCATTTAGGAATTAGTCTAAGAGTTCTGGGTCTATTTATCGAGAAGTTTCTAACCAACTTAGATAAAGAGACATTAGATCCAATTTGTAAACTATCATGATGTGCATAGGTATCAGATAACATAGACCTATAACCCTTAATAGTAACAGGCTGCAGTTTGATTTCGTCAAACAAGTATACTAGAAAGTTTGCAATGTCTGGTATAGAGGGATCAAAAATATCTACAGAATGATCCCTACACCAACGACGAAAAAAACCTTCCACTTAGCCGCATAGTTTAGCGAAGAGGAGGTCCTCCTACAGTTAGAAATCACGTCCACTGCTCGTCCTGTAAAGTGCTTGCCATGCAAGAAGGACCGCACAACGGAAAAACGTGAAGGTTGAGACCTTGCGGGTTGTGATGGAGTTGACGCGATTTCCCCTGCGAAAGAAGATCCTCCCGTGGAGGAAGCTTCAGCAGTAGGTCCCACAACAGACACCTGAGTAGATTTATCCACGGTCTCTGTGGCGACAGAGATGCTACCAACAGAATCTTGCATAGAGATTGTTTTATCTTTAGCAATACTTGTTGAATTAACGGCGCTGGAGGATACGCATATCCTATCATTCCGTCCCAAGGGATCGACAGAGCGTCTACTGCAAATGCTCTTGGATCCGGACACGGAGACACATACGTCTGCAACTGATTGTTGAGATGTGTCGCAAATAAGTCTATCATTGGCCGTTCCCATTGGTAGCAAATCTGATTGAATACTTGTTTGTTGAGAGTCCACTCCGACGGCAACAAGCGACCCTTTCGTGAAAGGGAGTCTGCTAGCACATTCAGACGACCCGGTATGTGACGGACCGAAAGAAGAACCTGATGTTCTAGCGCAAACAGAAGGATTCTTTCCGTTAGATTGAACAACGGAACTGAATGAGTGCCTCCCTGATTCCGTATATACGCCACTACTGTCGTATTGTCGGATAGGATTTGGACATGAGCATTGTGAATAATGTCCATCCAATGACGTAACGCAAGCCAAATTGACATCATTTCCTTGATGTTTATGTGCTTGCACAGGAATTGCGGATCCCAAAGACCCTGGCATCTCAAATCCGTTGGGATCAATGATGCACCCCAACCTGTTTGACTGGCATCCGTCATAATGGTAAAACTCGGATCCGGCAACTGCAGCGGAACTCCCTGAGTTAACCACTGAATGTTTGCCCAAGTCTGAATCTCTTGTTTCACTTGATCTGACAAGAGAACGTCTACGTCGAGCGAATGAATTTTCACACTCCAATTCTGAGTCAAGAAAATTTGGAGAGGATGCGTGCGTAACACCCCCCCCCCCCCCCCACCCCCCCCCCCCCCATCGGAATGAGATCCGCAGCGGCTCCGCACAGACCTATCAGCCTCATAAATTCTCTCGCTGTGACTTTGTCTGCGTGCAGACAATAGCGAGCGTAACAACTGACTAATTTCGCTCTGGTTAACGGCAGACGAACGAGATTGTTGTGCGTCTCGAAGCTCTTTCCCAGATGTGTGAATGACTTGGACGGCACCAGATCCGACTTCTCCTCGTTTACTATAAAACCGAGACGGCGGAGCAATAGAAGTAGATTCTAAACATCGTTCTGAAGCGATAACTCGTTGCCGCACCTCTGAAGAATGTCGTCCAGGTAGGCCGACGTTACCGCAGACGAATGAGCTCGGAAATAGATCATTACCGAGTTCATTACCCGAGTGAAAGCCCAGGGTGCTAGATTCAGTCCGAAGCACATCGCCCGGAATTGATACACCACTCCTAGGACTGCGAAGCGTAGATACTTTCTGAATGTCGGATGTACCATGACGTGAAAGTACGCATCTTTGAGATCTATGCTTGTTGCATAATCGTTCACCCGAATACTCGCTCTAACCGACCGAATCGTCTCCATATAAAATTTTGGAGCGATGATCAGCTTGTTTATCCAGCTCAAATCTATGACTGGACGGAACGAGCCATCTGGTTTCGGAACCAGAAACAGCTGGCTGTAGAATCCCGGAATCTCCTGGTTTTCTACGACCTCTACCGCGTTCTTCATTAAAAGAGACTGCACCTCTGATAATAGAGCGTCTCTTTTCTGCGGATTTGACGGAAGTTGAGTCCACTTTGGACTTCGAGTTAATGGAGGCTTTCGTTTGAAGGATATCTTTAGGCCTTCCGAAGTCACTCCTCTCACCCAAGGGTCGTCCGTAATCGACGCCCATTCTTGTGAAAAGCTCGACAACCTTCTGCCAACCGGTACGCGATAGAGGTTTTAAGCCATCACCTCCTGGACCTGCGAGACCTGCAGTAGGAGAAACCACGTCCTCCACGACCCGCACCTCGTCCCGTCGACCTCGGGGAGTCCGACCGGTTGTCCCGGCCCGAAGGACGTCCCGAACGAGAGTCGCTACCCTGACGGTCTCTCGAATAAGACCAAGAGGACGCACCGGAACCTCTATAGGAACCTCTCTTGGGCGCATTAGACCCAGAAGTGCCTGTCTTATTCTTGTCTGCCATATCCGACTTCTTAGAAGCAGATTAGAACAACAGAGAATCCGAAGCTTTCTTTGTAATTTTATCATAAATAGCAGAAAGCTTGCCGTCAAAGAGAAGTTCTCCGGAGACCGAAGCGACTCTAAGAGAGTTCTTCACCTTAGTATCCACTAGTGTGGATGTAGCTAGGGCTGCGTCACGTCTAACCAACTCCAGGTTTGCCACTGAAAGGGCGGAGTTACACGTGGAATAAGCTACTGCCCTTGAAAGAAGTCTTAAAGAGGATTGTATATCCTGAAATTCTTTCCCTTGAAGGCGCAGTGATAACGCCTTAGTAAGGTGATCTGCGTAAGATAAGGCATCTAAATTGGCTCTGTTAGACGAAATAGCTGTTTCCAACACCGCGGTTGGAATAGAAGCCGACGACGGTAATGATAGCTCTAAGTCTTCCGCCTCGTCGTCCATAAGCAGAGGAACTCTCGGAATACCCTGTCCTGCCGTGTCGAATTTATTCCTTGCATTAATGAAAGGCAGGTTGAGAGTATTGGCGGACAAGAAACCTGCTTTCCCCGTCTTGGAAGCAAGTTTAAATATAGCGTCATTCAATAATTCAAATGTTCTTGCAACATTATTGGACTGCGACGGAAACTCGGGAGCGATGTCCCTGAACCGCTCAAAAAATTTCAATGACGCTATAATCCTCTTGTCCGGAACCGCAGCAGTCTGGCCCGACGGAACAACTTGAGGGAGAAAGTGCCGGATGAAGTCCACGGCAGCTTTATGTTGTTCCGAAAGGGATAGCTCCAAATCATCCGTATCCCTTTCACCATCCGGTCGGACCTCATGATGCTCCCGGTCATCCACCCCCGATGCTTCGGCGGAGCGTACCGACCCAGCGCCGTCAGATAATTCCCGATCCGACACCGTTTCTGTCGGCTGCTGGGATAAGCTGTGCTATCTGCACAAGAATGTCCGGCATCGAGACCTGCGGAGGCGCAGTCTTTTGCTGCTTCGCCGAGGGCAGCTCCGCATCAGATGGCTCCCACATACTTTTTCTATGCGAACGTCCGGAGTCCATCGGCCTCGTGTCCCTGGCTGCCGGATGGTGTGACCTGGTCGTCGAAGAATCCCTGATCGGCGAAGCTGGTAAGATATCGGCGGTCACGCAACCAAGGTGCAGTCGTGTGCGCTGACGAGAAGAAGAAGCCTGAGCAGTCTCCGCGGACTGCCTATACAACGGAGCGTCCCGAGCGACGGACGTATGCTCCGCTTGCGACACATTTTGTACCACAACATCTGGTCCCAGATGTTGTTGTACGAGAGAGGGGCCTCTCTCGCTCGCGGCCCGGCTGGACCTGGACGAGCTAGGAACCGGACTCAAAGGCTTCCTCCGATCTCGCTTACTATCCGCCGTCACTGGGTGTGCACATTGAATGTTTATAGTGCTCGCATCACCCAACATTTCCTCCTGGACCGCATCGGACGAACCCGGCTGCCAAACCATTCGGTGAATGGACGCTACACCGGGCGAGCTAGCGGACGACATTTGTTTAATCTCCATGAGCACTTTTGCCGCTAGCTCTGAATTCATTTGTGACGACGGAAGCGCACTTGCAGAAGATAACATGGAAACATCACCCTGTTCTTGTTCCTCTGAAACAGAAACTGAGAGAGTAGAGTGACCTTGCGGAGAAAGAGCCGGCATAGCCCTTTCTCCAGTAACAACATACCGTGACACACGTTTCCAATGTTTGTCATCCCAATATTGACATATAGAACAGGGATTAGTGCGAGAACACTGACTACAATTAATACAATGATCATGAAAGTCAGAGGAAGATTTCTTCCCATTACAATTTGAACAAAATCCTTTCATTGTGAAAAGTCAACAAGTCCTAGTTACTCGCACAAACCCCTGACACAAAGATACATAATAACATGATCCATTAATAATGAAAAAACAATTGAAAATCAAAATAATTTTGAAAAAATATTTTTTCAGCGAAGCCCAAGTTTCTGAAAAGTAACGTTGAGCCCCGATGGATCCGATGGCAAAGTGTGGTCAAAAATTTTAAATTTATATTAAATAATTAAAGAGACACTTACGGATAATATAAATGTATCTTATAGTGAGATAAACTACACCAAAGGCAAACAGCCCCCCTCAAAAAAGGCTGTTGCCAATGTAAACAGTGTAAAACACCAGAAAACATGACTCCAGGCACTGAAAAAACTGGCCTGAAATCAGTCATTAAAATTACACTCTATCTGATGCAAGACAGAGACTCCCAGGGGAGAATCTGTAGAACATCAGATGGAAGATGCAGAACACAACGTTTATACACCCATGGGTGAAAACGTAACTATGGGGAAAATAACAGAAAACATTCTGTAACCAAGCAACTCTCCCAAGAGAATTTTAGAAATGAACTTTCTCAAAAATATGCCAAAAGCATGGGAGAATTGCAAGGGGGGACTTAGAAGGCCAGGGGAGAGGAAACACTGAATAAGCAGTGCAACATTTTAGCAAGAATGACAACAAGAGGCCCATGCCTCGAAAATAGGCAACTTAACATAATTTCATAAAAAATTTTTAAGTACAGCCCTGATTATTTTTTGTCACTCCTTTTTCCTCTCCTCCTTCTATATCCTCCTTAGAATCACCATTTCTCCAAAAATTACGTGTCTGGCATCCCTTAAACTGAGATTTACAAGCACAAAGATAAGTGAGATGTTGACTGATGAAGGGCCAAACAGAGAATGATAATTGGCGCCAATTTCGGGACGTCCTTGACACTGCGCATGCGCAGTGGGGGCGTAGTATGGAGGTCCTATAGAACATGATTTCTTTTGGTTTTGGATGCAAATTTTGGGGATTGGGGGGCAAAATTTGTGTTTGGCCCTGGTTTTGTTAGAGTTAGCACCAGCTAAGTCTGGGTCATTGGTACAGTATAAAAATATAGAAATTTTGAGAGGGGGAAAAAATTCTTGCCCCTCCCATAACAACAGCAAATATAGCCCCACAAACTTCGCTTGAACAAATCTGAGTCTACACCTCAAATGGAAGCTGCACACCAAATATCAAGTCTCTGCTACTGCTGGTTCATGAGAAGAAGATTTTTTAAGATTTAAGAATGCTTTTTGGGCGTGGCCCTACCAAGGGGCGAGGCAACTTGATTTGAACAAAATCAAATTGTGATGTCATAACAAACTATCATCTCAAATATCAATTAAATTGGTTCAGCGGTTTGGGGGGAGAAGACGCAAACACCATGTTCACAGACGATGGACGGTGAGTGATCGCAATAGCTCTCCTGACTGAAAGTCAGGTGAGCTAAAAAGCAAGCATAACAACTGACTAATTTCACTATGGGTAATGGCAGACGAACCAGATTGTTGTGAGTCTTGAAGCTCATTCCCAAAGTGAATGAAGGACTTGGATGGAGATAGATCCAACTTTTTCTCATATACTATGAAACCGAGACGTCGGAACAACTGAAGCAGACTCTGAACATCGTTCTGAAGAGTAATTCTGTCGCCGTATCTCTGAAGAATGTTGTCTAAGTACCACTGCCAAATGAACTCGGAAGTATGACATTACCGAGTTCTTTATTCTAGTGAAAGCCCAAGAAGCCAGGTTCAGACCAAAGCACATCACTCTGAACTGATAAACCTCTCCCTGCACGGCAAAACAGAGGTACTTTCTGAATGCCGGATGCACCAGGATATAAAAGTACGCATCCTTTAGATCTAAACTTGCCGCATAATCGTCCACTTGAATGCTCGCTCTTATCGACCAAATGGTTTTCATATAAAATTTGGAAGCTATGATCAATTTTTTATCCAGCTCAAGACTAGAGCCGTCTGGCTTCGGTACGTGAAACAGGTGACAGTAAAAACCTGGACAATTTTGATTCTCGACGACCTCTACTGCTTTTTTTGACAGGAGAACCTGTACCTCCACAAGGAGAGACTGTCTTTTGGAAGAATTCGCCAGAAGAATTGTCCAATGCAGACTTCTTGTAAGTGGGGGCTTTGCTCAGAATGATAGCCGCAGGCCTGCCAAGACTACATTTCTCACCCACTGATCTTCCAAAATTCCCATCCAGTTTTTTCGCGAAGTTTGATAACCTTCCACCAACAGGAAAGCAATAGAGGTCTAGACCATCACCTGTATGACTTGCGAGGCTTGCGGGAGGAGAAACTACATCCTCCCCACGAAGAACCTCATCCTGTCGGCCTGGGAGGGGGGGGGGCTACTTACAGTCTTAATAAGACCTTTACCCCTTTCCCAAGTCGCTATATTGACAACCTCCGGAGTAACTGTAAGAGGGTTTCCTAGATCCTCGCGAGGAGCTCCCTTTCGATGATTGGGGACTGGAATGACCTCGCCTACTCCGGCTAGGTGATGCATGTTGTTGAGATGCTGATCTCAGTAGCAGTGCGTTGGAAGCTTTTTTGGTAGCTTGTTCATAGACTAAGAAAAGCTCGTTGTCAAATAGTGTGTGTCTGGAGACCGGAGCAACTCAGAGAGAGCTTTTCACCCTGTCATCGATAATTGATGACAACGCAAGGGGTGCATCACGTCTAACTAACTCCAAATTTGCCACTGAAAGGGCGAGTGGTACGTGGCATACATGACTGCCTTGGAAAGAACTCTTAGCGAGGTACTAACATCCTCAAATTCCTTTCCATTTAGATGCTGCACCAGAGCCCTGATGATATGATCTGTGTAGGACATAGCGTCCAGAATCGCTCTATTAGATGAAATAGAAGATTCCATCACATCCGAGCATAAATTGAATGATGTGGGCAAGGATATATCCAAATGCCCAGCCTGCTCATTCAGACGCAGAGGAGCTCTCTGAAATCTTCTCCAGCCATTTTAAAATAACGTGATTCAGGAAACGGTATAATGATTGAAGATGCAGATAAGAAACCGCCTTTCTTTTTCAAACTTGCTAGGTTGAATATGGTGTCATTAATGTGGCCGAAGGCCTCCTCCAACACTTGCCAAGATAGTCCCAGGAAGGAAAGAACATCATCTTTCCTTCGCACGACATCTCTGTCTAGGGACGACAGTTATTTCTGCCTAGCAGACACAGCTTGTTGATCAGGTGGAACAAGGTCAGGATAGTATTGATGAATGAAATTCATCGCTACCATATGTTGTTCCGAAAGGGAAGGGTAATCCTCCTCCTTCTCCCTTTCACCATCCGACTGATTCAGCTGAGAATTTCGGTCAACAGCATCTGAATGTACAGATGACCGGACCGACCCAGCACCCTCTGACAGCTCATCACCAGTGTCTGCAGAAGGTTGCGCTTGCACTTGTTGGGAAGCTGCAATGAGCTGCGCAATTTGCTACAGCAAATCCATTATAGAGACTTGAGGAGCAGCGGGCTTCTGTTTTTTCGCCGCTTGCTGTTCCTGGGACCGAGATCTGGACGTAAATCTCTTCTCCGAACGTCCCCAACAAGTAGGACAAGAAACTGTAGGAGTGCATCAACTACAGGCAAGACAACAAGTATGAAAATCTGAGGTAGACATCCTCGCCTTGCATTTTGAGCAGCAAGTTTTCATAATTAATTACAATCAGAGTCGATAGCACTCCTACAAATTCAACAACAATGAAAGTGTCAATGACACTGTAGCTCAACTTGTTAAGACATGTACATGTATACTATGTGACACAGCAATGACAAACATCTAGGTAATGACCTGATAACAAAGGTACATATAAAGTATTGTAATGGTCTGTACATAAATACTGACCGTAGCCTGTAACAAATGTATAGGTAAAGAATTGTAAAGGTGGGTGACAGTCAGATGCTAAACCAGAAAAGAAATCTTTGAGTCCCAGAGTGGGTCTGACTGAACCCCAAAATATTTGTTCTCATAGCACAGTGATAACAAAGGCACCCCAAAACACACTCATCCCTGTCCCAAGGTGAAAACAAAGGTACCCAAGAAGTTTCGTGAAGATCAATTCATAAATACGAGCTGGATAGAAATTGTGACAAAAAACTGATTGGACCTAATTTCAGTACAAAATGACGACTGGCAGCCATCTTGAATTTTGGACCGCACCCAGAAACACTCGTTCTCATCCCAAGGTGATAACAAAGGTACACAAGAAGTTTCGTGAAGATGAGTTGATAAATACAGCCTCTAGCCCAAGCCGTATTGACCTCTGCACTTACAGGGTTTTAGTAGCACTAAATAAATCAAAATTCATCAAATTTGCATAATTACTGCACGAGAAAAATCCCGTACTATATGTGATGTATTCCATGTTAATAAACATTCGTACAAAAATTTATTCAAATCAGAACTTTCATACAGAAGTTCTGTACAAAAGACTGATTGCACTAATTCTGGTACAAAATGACTGCTGGTGGTCATCTTGAATTTTGGACCACACCCAAAAACACTCATTCTCATCCCACGGTGATAACAAAGGTACCCAAGAAGTTTCATAAAGATCGGTTCATAAATACGGCCTCTAGCCTGAGCCGTATAGAAGTTGTGTACAAAAAACTGATTAGACCTAATTTCGGTACAAAATGGCCCCTAGCAGCCATCTTGAATTTTGGACCGCACCCAGAAACACTCGTTCTCGTCCCAAGGTGATAACAAAGGTACCCAAGACATTTCGTGAAGATCAGTTCATAAATACAGACTCTAGCCCGAGCCGTATTGACATGTGTACTTATTGTGTGTAAGTAGCACTGAAAAAATCAAAGTTCATCTAATTTGCATAATTTCTGCACGAGAAAAAACATTGTGTTATATGTGATGTATCCCATGGTACTAAACATTCACACAAAAAATTATTCAAATCAGCGCTTTCATATGGAAGTTCTGTGCAAAAATCTGATTGCACTTAATTTTGTACAAAATGGCTGCCATCGGCCATCTTGAATTTCGGAGCGGCCCCAAAAACACTCGTTCTCGTCCCACGGTGATACCAAAGGTACCCAAGAAGTTTTGTAAAAATCGGTTCATAAATACGGCCTCTAGCCCGAGCCGTATTGGCATTTGCACTTACAGTGCCGAAAGTAACACTAAATACATCAAAGTTAGTCTAATTTGCATAATTTACGCACGAGAAAAAAACCTGTATTATATGTGATGTATCCCATGGTACTAAACATTCAAACAAAAAATTATTCAAATCAGCGCTTTCATATGGAAGTTCTGCACAACAATCTGATTGCACCTAAGTTTGTACAAAATGGCTGCCAGCGGCCAACTTGAATTTCGGATCGGACCCCAAAACACTCGTTCTCGTCATACGGTCATAACAAAGGTACCCAAGAAGTTTTGTAAAGATCGGTTCATAAATACGGCCTCTAGCTCGAGCCATATTGAATTGTTGATGGACAATGGCATAAGCTCAAATTTGGCTTTGCCAAAGTTGAGTTAAAAATACATGATAAGGATACATGATAAGAGCAATCAAATTAATTTCGAAACATTTATAAAAAGATTTTCAAATTTTTTTTTTGGGTGGAAAATGCCCAAGTTCCCAAAGAAAACATCATGTGCCCAAGGGCATCCCAATAGAGCCTAAGTGTGGACAAACACCAATTTTTTTGAGCTACACTACCGGAATCATAATCAATGTATCCTACAATAATTCTGAAGTATTATAATACAAAATACTACATGTTTAGGGCATTGCCAAATGTAAACAACGTCAATAGAAATGAAAGTGTCAATGACACTGTAGCTGAACTTGACAAACCTGAACTTGGTAAGTTATAAATGAAATGACAAAATTGAAGATCATTGGTACCAATGTTATTTGATGAAATTTCAACATAACAGCATTGTGTGTGCACAACGTCAGAGTAATCCATGCATTTTTAAATGTAAACTGCAAGGCTGGCTAAAGAAAGAATGTTGATACACATGTGCAGTATGTTCAGAGGTTACTGTAAATGGCAACCTTTTTCACAGAAATGAATGCTAATCAATAACTCTTATCTAAAGGTCTTGCCTAATGAGCACACCAAGTTCAAAAACAATCCTATGATAAATGTGGCCTGTAGGCCATGTTAAAGAAGAATGTTGATGCACAAATACAATAAATTCAAAGATTGTTGCTAACAGCAACAGTTTTTGATGGAATTGAAAAGAAAATCAATAGCTCCTATCTTTGTCACCCTGCATAAGCATACAAAGTTTCAAAACAACCTGATAATGAATGTGCCCTCTGAGGCATGCCAAAGGAAGATGTTAATGCACAAATGCACTAAGTGGAAGGTCATTGCTTGTGGCAATATCTTTTTTCTTTTTTTTATGGAAATTCATAAATATACCCTGCAGAGAGTGCAAAAGGGATAAGTTGATGCACAAATGCAGTAAGTTCAAAGGCTGGTGATGACGACAATAATTTTTTATGGAAATGAAAAAAAACAATAGCTCACATCTAGAGGTCACCCCGAACACACATACCAAGTTTCAAAGTGATCCAATCATAAATGTGCCCTGAAGGGTGTGTTAAAGGGAAATATTGAGGTTTGACTAAACTAAGTTCTAAGAATGTTGCCAGCGGCAACATTTTTTGACAGAAATGGAAGAAAATTGATAACTCCCACCTAGAGCTCACCTCAAACAAGCATACCAAGTTTCAAAGTGATCTGGTCCAAACTGTGCACTGCAGGGTGTGCCAAAAGCGAAATATTGATGCATAACTGCACTAAGTTCATCGAAGATCATTGCCAGTGGCAACATTTTTTGACGTAAATCGAAGAAAATCGATAGCTCCCATCTAGATGTAACTCAGAACAAGCATACAAAGTTTCAAACTGAGTTTGAAACTTTGTATGCTTGTTCTGAGTTACATCTAGATGGGAGCTATCGATTTTCTGAGTGGCAACATTTTTTGATGGAAATGGAAGAAAATCAATAGCTCCCATCTAAAGGTCACTCCAAACAAGCATGCCAGATTTCAAAGCAATCCGATCATAAATGTGTCCTGTAGGGTGTGCCAAAGGGAAATATTGAGGTTTGAATGAACTAAGTTCCAAGAACGTTGCCAACGGTAACAGTTTTTGATGGAAATTAAAGATGAAAGTGTCAATGACACTGTAGCTTAACTTGACAAACTTGAACTTGTTAAGTTATAAATGAAATGGCAAAATTGAAGATCATTGGTACCAATGTTATTTGTTGAAATTTCAACATAACAGCATTGTATGTGCACAACGTCAGAGTAAACCATGCATTTTTAAATGTAAACTGTAAGACTGGCTAAAGGAAGAATGTTGATACACAAATGCAGTATGTTCAGCGGTTATTGTAAATGGCAACTTTTTTTCACAGAAATGAATGCTAATCAATAGCTCTTATCTAAAGGTCTTGCCTAATGAGCACACCAAGTTCAAAAACAATCCTATGATAAATGTGACCTGCAGGCCATGTCAAAGAATGTTAATGCACAAATGCAATAAATTCAAAGATTGTTGCTAACAGCAACAGTTTTTGGTGAAATGAAAAGAAAATCAATAGCTCCTATCTTTGTCACCCTGCATAAGCTTACAAAGTTTCAAAACAACCTGATAATGAATGTGCCCTCGGAGGCATGCCAAAGGAAGATGTTTATGCACAAATGCACTAAGTAGAAGGTCATTGCTTGTGGCAATGTTTTTTTTTATGGCAATTCATAAATATACCCTGCAGAGAGTGCAAAAGGGATAAGTTGATGCACAAATGCAGTAAGTTCAAAGGCTGGTGATAACGACAATAATTTTTTATGGAAATCCAAAAAGAGCAATAGCTCACATATAAAGGTCACCCCAAACACACATACCAAGTTTCAAAGTGATCCGATCACAAATGTGCCCTAAAGGGTGTATTAAAGGGAAATATTGAGGTCTGACTAAACTAAGTTCAAAGGTCAGCGGCAACATTTTTTGACAGAAATGGAAGAAAATCGACAGCTCCCATATAGATGTCACCCCACACGTGCACACCGAGTTTGCAAGCGATCCAATCATAAATGTGCCCTGCAGGGTGCGTCAAAGGGAAATATTGATGCTTAACTGCACTAAGTTGTAACTAAGTTCATCGAAGATCATTGCCAGTGGCAACATTTTTTGACGAAATAGGATAGCTCCCATCTAGAGGTAACCCCAAACAAGCATACACAGTTTCAAACCGATCTGATCATAAATGTGCCCTTTATGGCATGCCAAAAGGAATATATTGATGCTTGACTAAACTAAGTTCAAAGATAGTTGCAAGCAGCAACATATTTTGACGGACGGAAATGAAAAAAAATTGATAGCTCCCATCTAGTGTCACCCCAAACAAGCATACCACTTTTCAAAGCAGTCTGATCATAAATGTGCCCTGTAGGGTGTGCCAAAGGGAAGTATTGAGGTCTTCTGACTAAACTAAGTTCTAAGAACATTGGCCGCAGCAACATGTTTTGACGGAAATGGAAAAAAATCGATAGCTCCGATTTAGAGGTCACCCCAAACAAGCATACCATGTTTCAAAGCAATCCAATCATAAATGTGCCTTGTAGGGTGTGCCAAGGAGAAATATTGTGGTCTGACTAAACTAAGTTCTAAGAACGTTGGCCGCGGCAACATTTTTTGACGAAAATTGAAGAAAATCGATAACTCCCATCTAGAAGTCACCCTAAACAAGCATGCCAGGTTTCAAATCAATCCGATCATAAATGTGTCCTGTAGGGTGTGCCAAAGGGAAATATTGAGGTCTTCTGACTAAACTAAGTTCTAAAACGTTGGCCGCGACAACATTTTTTGACGGAAATTGAAGAAAATTGATAGCTCCCATCTAAAGGTCACCCCAAACAAGCATACCAAGTTTCAAATGCGATCCAATAATAAATGTGCCCTGTAGGGTGTGCCAAAGGGAAATATTGAGGTTTGACTAAACTGAGTTCTAAGAATGTTAGCCGCGGCAACATTTTTTGACGGAAATTGAAGAAAATCTATAGCTCCCATCTAGAGGTCATCCCAAACAAGCATCCCAAGTTTCAAAATGATCTGATCATAAATGCAACCTGTGAGGTGTGCCAAAGGAAATTGTGGACATACGTACTAAAGTACGTACATACGCCGACAGACGAGAAGTGATGGCAATAGCTCAGCTGGACTTTGTCAAGTCGAGCTAAAAATCGATAGCTCCCATCTAGAGGTCACCCCAAACAAGCATCCCAAGTTTCAAAATGATCCAATAATAAATGTGCCCTGCAGGGTGTGCCAAGGGGAAATTTTGATGCATAACTGCACTAAGTTCATCAAAGGTCGTTGCCAGCGGCAACATTTATTGGCAGATATAGAAGAAAATCAATAGCTCCCATCTAGAGGAAGCATACCAAGTTTCAAATCGATCTGATCAAAAATGTGATAGGTAAGGCATGCCAAAGGAGTATATTGATGCCTGACTAAACTAAGTTCAAAGATCGTTGCCAGCGGCAACATTTTTTGACGAACGGAAATGGAAGAAAATCGATAGCTCCCATTTAGAGGTCATCCCAAACAAGCATGCCAGGTTTCAAAGCAATCCGATCATAAATGTGCCCTGTAGGGTGTGCCAAGGGGAAATATTGAGGTCTGACTGAACTAAGTTCCAAAAATGTTGGCCGTGCCAACATTTTTCGAAGGAAATGGAAAACAAGAGGCCCCACAGGGCCTGAAGTGCTCATCTTGTACAGAACACAATTTAAACAGAGTCCAAGAATGAGTCTACATTAAGCAAGCCATCTCCATAGGCTACACTGTCAATCCTTGAGTCCCTCAGGAGTGACAAAAATAATCTGGGCATCATGCCTTTTCTTCAGTTGATCATAAGTAAAATGCAGAGCTCCCCTATGAAGCCCCTTGATACAACCTATGTGGATTAATCTTAGTACCTCTAGAGGGTACTGAATACAAAATTTTTAATTCTTCAGCAAAATGGCCAATTCCGGCTCCCATAGAGAGCCCAAATATTAACCCAGGCTCTTGATTTGAACACAGTTAAATCTGACTTCCCTAGAGATGTTGTGTACCGAATATGAAAGCATTCTGACTGTTGGATCTGAAGAAGAGAAATTGTAAAGAAATTTCTTCGAATTGCACTAAGTTCAAATTTGGGCTACCATAGCGAGCCCAAATATTGACCTATGGATCCGATTTGAACAAACTTGAATCTGACCCCCCTAGAGATGTTGTATACCAAATGTGAAAGCATTCTGACAGCTGAATCTGAAGAAGAAAATTTTTGAAGAAATTCCCTCATATTGTACTAAGTTAAATTTCATGTTCCCATATGGAGCCCAAATATTAACCTAGGCACTCGAATTGAACAACCTGGAATCTGACCCCCCTAGAGATGTTGTATACCAAATATAAAAGCATTCCGACTGGTGGATCTGAAGAAGAAGATTTTTAAAGAAATTTTCTCATATTGCACTAAGTAAAAATTTGGGCTACCATAGTGAGCCCAAATATATACCTAGGGATTTGATTTGAACAAACTTGAATCTGACCCCCATAGAGATGTCGCATACCAAATATCAAAGCATTCTGACTGATGGATCTGAAGAAGAAGATTTTTTTAAATTACCCTCCATATTGAACAAAGATCAAATTTGGGCTTCCGTAGGAAGCCCAAATATTAACCTAGGGACTTGGTTTGAACAATCTAGAATCTGACCCTCATAACAATCATGTATACCAAATATTAAAAGATTCTGACTGGTGGTTCTGAAGAAGAAGATTTTTAAAGAATATTCCCCATATTACCCTATGTTAAAACTTCGGGCTCCTGTAGAGAGCCCAAATATGAACCAATGAGCTTTATTTCAACAAACTTTTATCTGACCCCCCTATGAATGCTGTATACCAAATATCAAAAGATTCTGATGATTGGTTCTGGAGAAAAGATTTTTTTAAATTTTTGCAAATATGCTGACTCTGCATTTTTTCGATGCCCATTACAGAACACCCTAACATAACCGATGGCAATTTTTTTTTACCATTCAATTCTACTAGTCATAAGGATACTTCATACCACATAAAAGCTCTCTGTTCCGTGGGGTTTGGGAAATATGGGCGTTTGAAAATATTTCTATTTTCAGCTCCCAGGGTTCCCACGGGGATGCGGGAATTTTTTTTTTTGCATGGGTCAAGTACTTATGACCCAATACTACCACAAACCAAATTTGGTTCATACCGGACCATCGGTTCAGAAAATAGAAATTTTGGGCGGGGCCAAAAATCTTACCCTCCTATTACAAAGCCAAATATTACTTTACGAACTTCATTTGAACAAACTTGATTCTACACCTCATATGGAAGCTCGATAGCAAATATCAAGTCATTGCACACACTGGTTCTTGAGAAGAAGATTTTAAAAATATTTTGGAGCATTTTCCCCCACTCCCTCCCTATGGGGCCGGGCATACTGAGTTGAACAAAAATGAAATGCCCCTTTGGGACCATCACTCACACAAACTTTCACTTGAATTGGCCCAGTGGCTTTGGAGGAGAAGACCAAAACATGGTGTTGACGGACGACGGACGGGAAGCGATTAGATTAGCTAAGCTTGACTTTGTCAAGATGAGCTAAAAATCGATAGCTCCCATCTAGAGGTCACCCAAACAGGCATGCCAGGTTTCAAAGCAATGCGATCATAAATGTGCCCTGTAGGGTGTGCCAAAGGGAAATATTGAGGTCTGACTAAACTAAGTTCCAAAAATGTTGGCCATGCCAACATTTTTTGACGGAAATGGAAAAAAATCGAGAGCTCCCATCTAGAGGTCACCCAAACAGGCATGCGAGGTTTCAAAGCAATGAGATCATAAATGTGCCCTGTAGGGTGTGCCAAAGGGAAATATTGAGGTCTAACCAAACTAAGTTCTAAGAACGTTGGCCGCGGCAACATTTTTTGACAGAAATTGAAGAAAATCGATAGCTCCCATCTAGAGGTCATCCCAAACAAGCATGCCAGGTTTCAAAGCAATCCGATCATAAATGTACCCTGTAGGGTGTGCCAAAGGGAAATATTGAGGTCTGACTAAACTAAGTTCCAAAAACGTCGGCCGTGCCAACATTTTTTGACGGAAATGGAAAAAAATCGATAGCTCCCATCTAGAGGTTACCCAAACAAGCATGCCAGGTTTCAAAGCAATGCGATCATAAATGTGCCCTGTAGAGTGTGGCAAAGGGAAATATTGAGGTCTGACTAAACTAAGTTCTAAGAATGTTGGCCATGGCAACATTTTTTGATGGAAATCGATAGCTCCTATCTAGAGGTCACCCCAAACAAGCATACCAAGTTTCAGAGCCGTATGTATGCCTAGACGGACGTACGAATGCCAACGGACGAGAAGTGATGGCAATAGCTCAGCTTGACTTTGTCAGAAACAAGACAACAGGCACACAACAGGGCCCAAAGTCAGTAACCAATTGAAATGCTACCAGATGCAAAGTTAGGTCTTCATATGACGAAAAAATGATACATCGGATGGAAGATGCAAGATCAAAACAACCAAACACCCATAGGGTGAGGACGTAATCATGGGGATAAACAGAATAAACATTCTGTAACACAGGTTAAACTCCCAAGAAATTTAATAAAAAATTTCAATAAAAAGAGCCAGAAAGCTTAGGAGTTTAATGGAAGGATAGGGAAGAAACACTTAACAAACAGTAGGTAAATCATTTGCAAGAATGATGAAGTCAGGCACATGTCCTGAAAATGAGAAACATGAAATAATTTTTATAATTATTGTAAAGTTACAGCCCTGAATGTCTCATATCACCGTTGTTCAATTCCACCATCCATTTATAACCTTGAATCCACCAATTTTTCATTGATTTGTGTCTGGCATCCTCAAAAAGGGAGATTTAAAGCACAGATGTAAGCTCATTATTTACTGACTTAGGGCCAAACAAAGAATGATGCTTTGTGCCAATTCCAGTACCTTCCTGGTTACCGTGCATGGCAGTAAAAGTATGGAGAACCAGATAGGACTTCAATTTTTTGGTTTTGTATGAAAATTTTGGGAATGGGGGGGGGGGGGGTTCAAAATTTGTGTTTGGCCCAGGATTTTATCAAGTTTGCATCAATTAAGTCTGGGCCATTGGTTGTAGTATAAAAATACATGAAATAGTTTGCAAACACTTCGTAGGCTGGAATAAAAAATATGTTATGGGCTGTTTAGTTGGTCGATGCAGTGTCAAATGCAGCTAGGGAAGAAAAATATTTGGCTTGACTAAAGCCTCACTTAATATTGTTCTATCTTTGCCTCATGGGACATCATATCCGCCAACTAAAATCCTGCAACTTATATCATTATACCAGCCTGATAGATTAACTACTGAACATTCATAACTATTGACCAAGGACTGAGGAATAAACCAGCAAGAACGGTCAACATTAACCCTGTATTAATTCAATATACTCACACTGGTAGTATTTTAATTGTCACTGTCTGCACTCCGCTATTTTGTTTTTATCGCAAAAATTGCAATCTGAAATTGGTTAATTGGCAATTTAGAAAGTTTGTTTTCAGTTCAAAGCATTGGAAAACAGGCAGAATTGTAAACAGGCTCACCCTAAGCTGTCAGAGGTAATAAATCAATAATTTTCTTGATCATAGAGGTGTTGGATTACATCCCTTACATTGCATCACTACTTGTCTGCTTTTGTAAACAGAAGAATGCCGACAGAAAAATTCAATGCAAAACACTTAATAGGCTGGCATAATAAATATTTTACAGGACATTTAGCTGGTCGACAAAGAGTCACATGAGGTTCAACAAGAACAACATTAGGCTTGGGTAAAGCCTTGTCTAATATTGTTCTCACATTGCCTGATGTGACACTGTTTCCACCAACTAAGTATCCCATAACTTATAGTATCCAACTTTGGGCAAACTTTGTGGTCTCAGAAGAGGTATTTTAACATACAATCAAAAAGATGTCCCACAGACAACATTAAATTACCTTGTCAGTAGTTTCTAGACAAGTGTTAGGTTGTCTCCAGAGGCAGTCAAGACTTGGCTAGAAATCAGTGCAAAGCCACAAGACTCACAGGCAAGCCTGAAAATCATAAATTCAAAGTAATCTGCATATTTTTTATACTTACCAATGGCTGGTGCTATCTCAAAAATATCCAGGGCCAAACACAAATTTTGCCCCACCCCCACCCCCCCCCCACCCCCCCCCCCCCCACAATCCCCAAAATTTGCATGCAAAACCAAAAAAATTATGTCCTATCTGGTCCTCCATACTTTTGTGATCTGCGCATGCGCAGTATCCAGGAAGCACCGAAATTGGTGCCAACCATCATTCTTTCTACAGTGCCTGCTAAATGTTAAAATCAGCAGGGAGGTATGGGCCATCCCTGTCTGGGCCATTGGTAAGTATAAAAAATATACAAATTACTTTGAATTTATAATATTTTTATACAACAACCAACGGCCCAGACTTAGCTGAATCGTAAAAAGGCTGGAGGGCCTTGGACATAAAGGAAAATCCAATTACTCAATCACTTCTTAAAGGATAGCTCCTACAGGAGAATAGGAGAGAAAGGAATTATATATGTCTTTCTCATTTATGAGAAACGAGAAAGACATAACACCAACAATGTAATTGAGCATTACATAATATTTAATTCTCCATTTAATGTCAGCATAACCCATTATGCTAATTCGGTGAAGGAAGCCAATATATAAAGATAGTGCAGAGAATGAGACTCTTTATACTCATTTAAAAGTGTCCGAGGATTGTATATTAACACGTGACATATACAAATGCTTCACAGTGAACTATGCTTTAAAAACAATACATAATGAGACATATTAATTTGCTTCACACCAAGCTACACATTAAAACCATCCCAGCACCGACTCGGGACTACTAATACCGGAGGAGGTCTGCCCTTGCTTTTCACTATAAAGCCTGATGATAATAAGGGAAAAACCGTCCCCCCCCACCCCACCCCACCCCCCCCTTCCCCTTGTTCTGAGGTACATGACCACAGAACGAAGAGGGCAGCGGAACAGCGTCACTGCTGGAACGGGTTGACTAAATAACTATAGATGTAAACGTTTAGTGGACAACATTCTAAGCAACACATAAAGGACCTAAACATCTAAGGTCACCTTTCTAAGGTAAAAATTTGGTCAATGTAGAAGGCTGTGTCCAGTATGCAGCTTTCATGAGATCAGTAATGGCTATACTGTTAGAATAAGCCCAAGAAGTGGACAGCATTCTAACTTCATGCGCTGATATCTTATTTACAGAACGCTGATCCGAAGATAGACTTTCATAGGCAATGTGTATTGCCAACTGAATCCATCTAGCAACTGAATGAACAGATATATCTTTTCTGTTAGGAATCAATGATAAAAAGAAGCGTTTTCTTTCTTTTCTAATAAACTCTGATCAGAGTTCATATATGCGCATAGCCCTGACTGGACACAGCAAAGGTCTACGGTTGTCTGTAAACGGCAGAGCCTTTAGGATAATAGGCTCAGGCCGTTTATCTGGAGCCTGATTCTTAGTCAAAAATCCCACTTGTGTAGTTAAAGTGATGGTATTTCCAACACTATGGTAGTGAGATTCATCAACAGATAAAGCATGGAGTTCACTAACTCTTCTAGTGGAAGCAAAGGCTAGGTCAAGAATTTGAACTCTACAGCGTCTAACGGCTCAAACAGAGCTTCTTTAAGCTTCAACAGAACCCAAGCTAAATTCCACTTAGGAATTAATCTGAGGGTTCTATGTCTATTTATAGAGAAATTTGTAACTAATTTGGATAATGAAGCATTAGATCCAATTGCCAAGCTATCATGATGAGCGTAAGTGTCCATTAGCATAGACCTATAGCCCTTAATAGTGATGGGCTGCAGTTTGAGAACGTCAAACAGGTAGACCAGAAAATTGGCAATATCTGGTATGGACAGATCATAAACGTCTATCGACTGATCCTTACACCAACGGAAGAAAACCTTCCACTTTGCCATGTAATTCAGCGAAGAGGAGGATCTCCTGCAGTTAGAAATTGTGTAAACTGCTCATCCTGTAAAACTCTTGCCGTACAAGAAGGACCGCACAACGGAAATACGTGAAGGTTGAGACCTAGCGAGTCTGCTAGTACGTTCAGACGACCCGGTATATGATGGACCGATAGATGAACTTGATGCTCCAAGACATACAGAAGAATTTTTTCCTTTAGTTCACATAAAGGAATCGAATGCATGCCTCCCTGGTTCCTGATGTACGCTACTACTGTCGAGTTGTCCGACAATATTTGAACATGTGCATCCGCTATAATGTGAATCCACTGTTGTAGCGCCAACCATATTGACATCATTTCTTTGATGTTTATGTGTTTCCTCAGAAACCCAGGGTCCCAAAGACCGTGGCACTTCGAGTCTGTCGGGCTCAGGGTCACGCCCCATGACTCGCATCCATCATAATCGTGAAAGCCAGATCCGGCAGCTGCAGTGGAACTCCCTGAGTTAACCACTGAATATCTGCCCAAATCTGGACCTTTTGTTTTACCAGGTCCATTAAAACAATACTGGTCTCGAGCGAATGTGTCTTCACACTCCAGTTCTGAGTAAAGAATATCTGGAGGGGACGTGTGCCTAAGTGATCCATCAGAATAAGATCCACAGCCGCTCCGCACACCCCCATCAGTCGCAAAAATTCCCTCATTGTTAATGCGTCTGAGTGCAGACAAAAACGAGCATAACAACTGACTAATTTTGCTCTGGGTAACGGCAGATGAACCAGATTGTTGGGAGTCTCGAAGCTCATTCCCAAGTGAGTGAACGACTTGGACGGAACTAGATCCGACTTCTTCTCATTTACGAAGAAGCCGAGACGTTGGAGCAATAATAGCAAACTCTGAACATGGTTCTGAAGAGTAGTTTTGTTGCTGTATCTCTGAAGAATGTCGTCCAAGTAAGCCGGCGTTACCGCAGACGAATGAGCTCAGAAGTGAGACATTACCGAGTTCATTATTTGAGTGAACGCCCAGGGTGCTAGATTCAGACTGAAGAACATTGCTCGGAACTGATATACTATCCCTTGAACGGCGAATCGTAGGTACTTTCTGAATGCCAGATGTACCAGGACATGAAAGTACGAATCCTTTAGATCTATGCTTGCCGCATAGTCATTCACTCGAATGCTCGCTTTTACCGACCGAATGGTCTCTTTATAGAACTTTGGAGCCACGATAAGTTTGTTTATCCAGCTCAAGTCTATTACCGGTCGGAACGAGCTGTCTGGCTTCAGTACGAGGAACAGGTGACTGTAGAAACCTAGAGAATCTTGGTTTTCGACGAGCTCTATTGCTTCCTTTTCCAAGAGAGACTTTACCTCCGATAGGAGAGACTCTCTTTTTATAGGATTTGACGGAAGTTGTGTCCAACGCAGACTTCGTGTTAGCAGTGGTTTTGCTCAGAAAGATAGCCATAGACCATCCGAGACCACACTTTTCACCCACTGGTCTTCTGTAACAGTTATCCAGCTTGTCGCGAATCTTGATAACCTTCCGCCAACTGGAATGCAATAGAGGTCCTGACCATCACCGGTAGGACCTGCGAGGCGTACAGGAGGAGAAACCACGTCCTCCTCGCGAAGAGCCTCAACCCGCCGGCTTAGGGGCATCTGACTGGTTGCCTCGGCCAGATCCCTAGAGTAAGTGTAAGAGGATTTCTTGTATCCTCGTGAGAAGTTCCCTTTAGACAATGTTTGTCCTGAACCTCCTTCTTTACTCTTCTCTGCTGTTGCGGGTTTATTAGATGCTGACTTTAGTAGCAGAGTATTTGACGCT
The DNA here is from genome assembly GCA_031216915.1 of Pictodentalium vernedei. NCBI lineage: Eukaryota > Metazoa > Mollusca > Scaphopoda > Dentaliida > Dentaliidae > Pictodentalium > Pictodentalium vernedei. The sequence goes on from CM062295.1 coordinate 268,858,522, forward strand.
TTCTTTGTAGCTTGATCGTAGACCAAAGCAAGCTTGTCGTCAAAAGATTTTATGACCGGATACCGGAGCGACTCATACAGAGTTTTTCACCCTGTCATCTATTAAGGATGACGACGCAAGGGCTGCATCACGTCTAATTAACTCCAAATTAGCCACTGTTAAGGTGGAGTTATATGTGGAAAACATAACAGCCCTGGAAAGAACTCTTAAAGAGGTACGAACGTACTCAAATTCCTTCCCACTGAGACGTTGCGCTATAGCTCTTGTAAGGTGATCTGCGTAAGACATAGCGTCTAAATTCGCTCTGTTAGAAGAAATTGCCATCTCAATTGTGTCAGAGCGAATAGTGAATGACGAAGGTAAGGACATGTCTAGGTCCTCAGTCTGCTCATCCAAATGCAGAGGAACTCTCTGGACATCTTCCCCGACAACTTTAAATGAACGTGGTCCTAGAAACGGTAAACGTACGGAAGATGACGACAAGAAACTGCCTTTCTTCTTCCCACTGGAAAGATTAAATACGGCATCATCTAGATGGCCGAAGGCCTGCGACACCTGTCTAGACTGTACCATAGAGGACAGGACCTCCTCCTTTGTCCGGATAAAGTCAGCGTCCAACGACGCAAGCGGTTTCTTTCGAGGGGTCGCAGCATTCAGATTCTCAGGAATGAACTCGGGAAAGTATTGATCAATTAGATCCATCGCCACCATGTGTTGTTCCGAAAGGGAAGGGGAATCCTCTTCCAAATCCCTTTCACCATCCGACTGAATCAGATTAGACTCACGGTCATCGGCATCTGAACGTGCAGATGACTGGACCGACCCAGCACCATCCCACAGCTTAGGTTCTGAAACTGCCGTAGGCTGCTCCTGCTGGGATGCTGCGATAAGCTGCGCAATCTGCGACAGCAGGTCTGTGATGGAGGCCTGAGGAGCAGTGGTCTTCTGTTGCTTGGCCGCGGCTGCTCCTGGGGCAGTGTGTCCAAGATGGCTCTTTTCTGTGGATGTCCCTGTGAATGAGGCCTCGTCTCCTTGGCTACCGGATGGTCCGACTTCTTTGATGAAGAGTGGTCCTTTCTCGGCAATGCAGGCCGGATACCACACTTTTCACCCACTGGTCTTCTGTAACAGTTATCCAGCTTGTCGCGAATCTTGATAACCTTCCGCCAACTGGAATGCAATAGAGGTCCTGACCATCACCGGTAGGACCTGCGAGGCGTACAGGAGGAGAAACCACGTCCTCCTCGCAAAGAGCCTCAACCCGCCGGCTTAGGGGCATCTGACCGGTTGGGAGTCTCGAAGCTCATTCCCAAGTGAGTGAACGACTTGGACGGAACTAGATCCGACTTCTTCTCATTTACGAAGAAGCCGAGACGTTGGAGCAATAATAGCAAACTCTGAACATGGTTCTGAAGAGTAGTTTTGTTGCCGTATCTCTGAAGAATGTCGTCCAAGTAAGCCGGCGTTACCGCAGACGAATGAGCTCAGAAGTGAGACATTACCGAGTTCATTATTTGAGTGAACGCCCAGGGTGCTAGATTCAGACTGAAGAACATTGCTCGGAACTGATATACTATCCCTTGAACGGCGAATCGTAGGTACTTTCTGAATGCCAGATGTACCAGGACATGAAAGTACGAATCCTTTAGATCTATGCTTGCCGCATAGTCATTCACTCAAATGCTCGCTTTTACCGACCGAATGGTCTCTATATAGAACTTTGGAGCCACGATAAGTTTGTTTATCCAGCTCAAGTCTATTACCGGTCGGAACGAGCTGTCTGGTTTCAGTACGAGGAACAGGTGACTGTAGAAACCTAGAGAATCTTGGTTTTCGACGAGCTCTATTGCTTCCTTTTCCAAGAGAGACTTTACCTCCGATAGGAGAGACTCTCTTTTTATAGGATTTGACGGAAGTTGTGTCCAACGCGGACTTCGTGTTAGCAGTGGTTTTGCTCAGAAAGATAGCCATAGACCATCCGAGACCACACTTTTCACCCACTGGTCTTCTGTAACAGTTATCCAGCTTGTCGCGAATCTTGATAACCTTCCGCCAACTGGAATGCAATAGAGGTCCTGACCATCACCGGTAGGACCTGCGAGGCGTACAGGAGGAGAAACCACGTCCTCCTCGCGAAGAGCCTCAACCAGCCGGCTTAGGGGCATCTGACTGGTTGCCTCGGCCAGATCCCTAGAGTAAGTGTAAGAGGATTTCTTGTATCCTCGTGAGAAGTTCCCTTTAGACAATGTTTGTCCTGAACCTCCTTCTTTACTCTTCTCTGCTGTTGCGGGTTTATTAGACGCTGACTTTAGTAGCAGAGTGTTTGACGCTTTCTTTGTAGCTTGATCGTAGACCAAAGCAAGCTTGTCGTCAAAAGATTTTATGACCGGATACCGGAGCGACTCATACAGAGTTTTTCACCCTGTCATCTATTAAGGATGACGACGCAAGGGCTGCATCACGTCTAATTAACTCCAAATTAGCCACTGTTAAGGTGGAGTTATATGTGGAAAACATAACAGCCCTGGAAAGAACTCTTAAAGAGGTACGAACGTACTCAAATTCCTTCCCACTGAGACGTTGCGCTATAGCTCTTGTAAGGTGATCTGCGTAAGACATAGCGTCTAAATTCGCTCTGTTAGAAGAAATTGCCATCTCAATTGTGTCAGAGCGAATAGTGAATGACGAAGGTAAGGACATGTCTAGGTCCTCAGCCTGCTCATCCAAATGCAGAGGAACTCTCTGGACATCTTCCCCGACAACTTTAAATGAACGTGGTCCAAGAAACGGTAAACGTACGGAAGATGACGACAAGAAACTGCCTTTCTTCTTCCCACTGGAAAGATTAAATACTGCATCATCTAGATGGCCGAAGGCCTGCGACACCTGTCTAGACTGTACCATAGAGGACAGGACCTCCTCCTTTGTCCGGATAAAGTCAGCGTCCAACGACGCAAGCGGTTTCTTTCTAGGGGTCGCAGCATTCAGATTCTCAGGAACGAACTTGGGAAAGTATTGATCAATTAGATCCATCGCCACCATGTGTTGTTCCGAAAGGGAAGGGGAATCCTCTTCCAAATCCCTTTCACCATCCGACTGAATCAGATTAGACTCACGGTCATCGGCATCTGAACGCGCAGATGACTGGACCGACCCAGCACCATCCGACAGCTTAGGTTCTGAAACTGCCATAGGCTGCTCCTGCTGGGATGCTGCGATAAGCTGCGCAATCTGCGACAGCAGGTCTGTGATGGAGGCCTGAGGAGCAGTGGTCTTCTGTTGCTTGGCCGCGGCTGCTCCTGGGGCAGTGTGTCCAAGATGGCTCTTTTCTGTGGATGTCCCTATGAATGAGGCCTCGTCTCCTTGGCTACCGGATGGTCCGACTTCTTTGATGAAGAGTGGTCCTTTCTCGGCAATGCAGGCCGGATATCAGAAGTCAAGTAGCCAAGGTGCGGTCATGCTTGGTAGACACTGATAAAGAAGCCGTAACTGTAGCCGATGCCGGCTGTGAACTGAACGGAGTGTCCCAGACGGGAGGCGTGGACGTATGCTCCGACTGATGCAAGTTTCGAACCACAACATTTGGCCGCAGATGTTGTTGAGAAAGAGAGGGAGCTCTCTCTCTCTCGCTGTCCTTTCAGACCTTGGCAAGCTTCTCGGTGGAACTTGCCGGCTTCTTCATCCTCTCCATTGTCACAGGGTGAGCCTGTTTATATTTTAAAGTGCTTGCCCCACCCTTTCTACTCTCCTCGACCGCAACGGACACACCCGGCGTCATGGTACCCATGGACAGAGTAACCACTTCACTGGTTGAGCTAGCTGGCGACAGGGAACTGAAACCATGGGTGTGTGGTTTATTGCCCTGCCTAATATTCATGAGCACTTTTGCCGCTAGCTGTCTGACTCTCTAAATGTGACGATGGAAGCACACTCTCTGAAGGCGTCACGTAAACATCACCATGTTCTTGTTCCTCTGAAATAGAAACTGAGGAACTAGAATAACTTTGTAACAAGAGGACCGGCATTGGTCTCTCGCCGCTAACAATGTACTGTGACACCCGTCTCCAACGTTTGTCATCCCATTTGACGCATGTTGAGCACGAATTAGTGCGAGTACACTGGCTACAGGCAATACAATCATCATGTAAATCAGAGGAAGACTTCCTCGCATTGTAATTTGAGCAATAAGCTTTCATTTTGAATCAAATTAAAGTCGACTGTTCTCGCACCAACTCCCAATAAATATATGAAAAAGATACATAATAATAATATTCAAACTATAATTTGAAACATAATTCACAAAAAAAAAAAAAAAATTCAAAAAAATTTTGACAGGAGCCCAAGTCCCCAAAGGTAACGATGAGCCCAAATGGATCCCGATAAGTGTGGACAAATATATTTTTATCATCCAACAAGAGCACCGCATAGCGGAACAATATACGCCCGTTTTGTATTTTTGAAGGGTTGGGGTAAGGATGGGGGTGAGGGTGAAAATTGTTTGGACCAACCCCATATTCGAACTTGACCTGTATGTTGTTGTGATTAAACAACATACCAAGTTTGGAACCAATCAGAAAACAAATAATAAAAGTTATCATCCAGAAACCAAATATTTGATGCATTCTATGTCCAAGAAGGTCCATAATTCAGGGGAACTTCGAAGTTTGAACTGACCCAATATTCGAACTTGACCTGTCTTTTGTTTTGATCAAACCACATACCAAGTTTAGAAGTCAATCGAAAAAAAAATACTAAAGTTATCATCTGGAAACCAAATGTTGACGAACGGAAAGACCAATGGATGGACAAATGGACAGACAGACAGACATACTGATTTCATAATTCGTCGGTTTTTCAACAGGCGTATAAAAAATCAGTTAGGCCATACTAAAGTTATAATCCGGAAAACACAAATTGCACAAATTCAAGAGGAATAACTCTGGAAAGCTATATGCAATTTTGGCCGAAAGTGAACTTGAGCTGTGCTTTGTGGTCATAAACAAAATCTGAGATTTGAAACAAATTAGTCAAGGCAAACTAAAGTTATCATCCGGAAACCACATAATTCACAAATTTGCAATCATTCAAGGGGAATAACTATGGAACGGTACATGCGATTATGGCAAAAGGTGAACTTGAGCTGTGCTTTGTGGTCAAAAAAAAAATCTGAGAATTTGAAAAAAGTCGGTTAAAGCAAACTAAAGTTATCATTCGGAAACCACAAAATCCACAAATTTGCAATCATTCAAGGGGAATAACTCTGGAAAGGTATATGCGATTGTGGTCAAAAGTGAACTTGAGCTGTATTTTGTGGTCAAAAACAAAAAACTGAAAATTTGAAATAAATCGGTCATGGCAAACTAAAGTTATCGTCCGCAAATGAAAAGTTGGGCTAAATTCCCATAAATAAAGGGCCATAACTCTACTGCAAATGGGCCACTAGAAACGGAAATCGAACCCATCCTGTATTTTGTCATACTAAATCCACATGCCAAATTTAACTCAGCTCAAACCATTACAACTAAAATTGTCGGCTGGAAACGAAATGTGTCCATGGACGGACAGACAGACAGACGGGTGGAGAGACCATTCACATAATATGTCCCGTTTTTCATACGGGTGTATAAAATCAACATCTGAAAAATTTGGTGTCAATCCATCAAGGCGTTCGGCTTTAAATGAATGGAAACCAATTTTTTTTCAAAAATTGTGTTTTCAAAGGGCCATATCTCTGCAGCAGATGGACTGAGAAACACCAATATCGAACTCGATCTGTATTTTAATGCTAAAAAAAACTTCTGAAAGTTTGATGTCGATCCGTTAAGGCATTCAACTTTAAATGAACGGAAACCTAATTGTTTACGGACAAACAGACGAACAGAAGGACAGACAGACAGACTGATAACATAATACAACCGTTTTTTAAACGGGCGTATAAAAATTAAATGCTACACTACCGGAATGTATAATGTATCTTACAATAGTCCTACCATGAATAATAAATAGGAAACTTCATATATAAACAGGGCGTTGTCAATGTAAACAACATCAAATGAAAACCAGAAACAAGACCCCAGGCACTGAATAACACGGCCCAAAGTCAGTAACAGATTTTGAACTATCCAATGTAAAGCAAGATCTTCATCAGAAGAAAAAATGATACATGGGATGTATGATGCATGAGCAAAAATGCCTAAACACCCCTAGGGTGAGGACATAACCATGGGGAATACACAGAATAAACATTCTGTGAAACACAGTAAACTCCCAAGAAATTTATAAAAAAATTTCAATAAAACAAGCCAAAAAGCATGGGAGTTTAACTGGGGGGGTTTCAAGGAAGGATAGAGAAAAAACACTTAACAAACAGTGGCAAAATCATTAATAAGAATGATGACGTCAGGCCCATGTCCCGAAATTGGGAAACATGAAATCATTTTTGTCAAAATTATAAAGTTGCAGCCCTGAATGCTCCAAACCACCGTTTTTTTCCTTCCATCATCCTATTGTGTCCTTGGATCCACCAAATTCATCATTGATTTGTGTCTGGCATCATTAAAACTGAGATTTAAAAGCACAGAAGTCAGTTTGTTGTTATCTGACAGAGGGCTAAACAAAGAATGTTGGTTTGAGCCAATTTCGGGGCTTCCTGGAAACTGTGCTTGCGCAGATCACAAAAATATGGAGGACCAGATAGGACATAATTTTTTTGGCTCTGCATGCAAATTTTGGGGATTGGGGTGTCAAAATTTGTGTTTGGCCCTGGATATTTTTAAGTTAGCACCAGCAAAGTCTGTGCCATTGGTTGTTGTATAAAAATATAAGCAGACTGTCATCTGCAAAATGAAGTTCCCAGTGGGTGAATTTGGTGATGCTACCCTGCACAGCAGGGTAGCATCACAAAATTTACATCTGTGAACCTCAGTCTGAATCAAGGTCTCAAGCCAAAACAGAACAATGTACCTAGAGGATAAATTGGCCTATATTATGGGATAGCATCAGCAAATTCACCCTCTGGGGACCCATTTTGCAAATGACCAGTTGCTTATATTCAAGCTTGCTCACAGGCCATGGTATAGTATGAAGTCTGGAAATATATCCAAATTCATGCCCTTACATGTTAAAAGATACTGTGTGTTTTCCTGAGGTTTATTGTACAAACACAGATTTTAGAATCTGTTAGTAAATCGAGGACTTTGGGGTGGATCTTGACCACTCAACCTGTTCTCAAATCGAATGAGCCATACAGGGCAGGTGATGAGCATGGGTGAGGCTTCTTGAAAATATCTGGTACTAAAATCTAATATCAGAAATGAAACCCCAGTTACCAAAATGAACACTTGATAAGTCAATGAGAAAAAAGACATTAATGTTTTTCAATAAGGGTTTCACAATATAGAACTTTTTAAATTTTTGGAGTGTGAGATTATTTCTGTTAGTCACAATTTCTCTTGCAATTCTTTTCTCACAATTTACTGGAGGATACCTTTCTCCAATACATTTTGTCATACTGCAAAAAAAATTGTCATATTCTGATTGGTTTCCATGCAGAGCTCTCTACATCTAGGTTCAAGTTTTTGCCAAGGTACACAATGACATGCAATGTTCTCCAAAGTCAATGAAGAAATACTACTTGAAACTTTAACTGACAAGATTACCTCCAAAAAAGGTTATGCAATGTTTGAAATGTAAAGAAACCAAGTGAACATAAAAAGATTTACTAACTGTAAACCTCAAAATTACGGTAGCTGACTTTTTAAGTGACAAAAAGCCAGACAAAAAGAGCAACATAACAATTGACAAAATACTTGATTATTTTCATTTGTTTGCAAGAAAGATAGATGGCTCAGATTGAAAATTCACTTTCATCGGAACATTTGTTCATTTTAGTGTGATTACGTTAGCTTCTCCAGTATGACAAATTGTTACATGGAGTATGCAGCCCATATTTCTACCCAGAGCCACAGGCTTGAACTTTATCATGGCAGCTACATTTTTACTGTGATTTATTGTGAGAGCACAAATATTAGAATCAGTTCTCAAGGATTTTTGTGTGGACGTTTACTGCTTTACTTATTTTCAAATCAAAATCAAAACAAATAAGGTAAAGCTGAGGTAAAACAGTTATACAGAAGCTTGCCCATATTATATAACAAAAAAAAAAAAACATTCAACAAAACTGCACCACTTCAATGCTAACTTTAGTACCTCGTAATGATTCTGGATCAGGTTTCTTCAAATCGTCTTCATCTAATAATGTATCTGAATCAACGAGTTCAACTTCATCATCCAGCATATCATCTGCTGACAATGTCCACACTTTGGCGATATCTTCTTTTGGTTTGTCAGCTAAAAGAATGAATTAAAAGATTGGAAAAGATGTTACTGGTTTAAAATTCAGTGGGTGAAATCCTTTGTATCAACTATTACTACTACTACTACATTATTTATTCATTTATTAGAGTTTAACAACATTTTAACAGACAGGATCGTATCATGTCGGTGACAGTTTTATGGGTGGAGGAAGCCGGAGTACCCAGAAGTCATTGTGGCCCCATGTAGGCAAAAAGTGCCTAGCCCAAAGACACAATGTGGGAGTGCTAATCAGTCGCTGAAATGGTCACCCATCCAACTACTAATTGTGCTTGATGTTGCTTAACTTCGGTGATCTAAAGAGAACTGGTTACCGCGATGCCACTGTACCCCCTATCTCTATACTATATTTTAGAATGTCTGTCTGTCTGTCTGTCTCTCTCTCTCTCTGTCTGTCTGTCTCTCTGTCTGCTATAGAAATGAATATGGGGGCCATCCAGAGTGCCCAAAATGGGTCTACTAGGGGTACTTTTTTATGGTGGAGGTCCACGTCAGGTTTAAAAAAACGTGCGGGTTGGGGGTGGGGGCAGGGAGGGGCATCAAAAGTTATGACCATATTTTTTTTCACCGATATAGGTCTTCAAAGGGGTCTACTTGGGGTAACTTTTTATCAGGAATCTAATGGTGGTGTTTAACAAAGTGGTGGGGTGGGGGTGGGGGTGGGGAGGGGCAAAATTGATGGATTTCACTGATATAGGTCCTCAAAGGGGTCTACTAGGGCTAACTTTTTACCAGGAATCTAATGGTGGGGGTTTAAAAAGTGACGGGATTGAAGGCCCTGCCCAGAGGGTGGGGCCGAGTGTGCCACCTATAGCGGGTTGGGTCGAAAAGTATGCGGCCCCTATTTTTTTTTTTGGTACTTTTCATATGACCCCTACATTTTCCCAAGCAACGCCGGGTAACCCTGCTAGTTATTACTAAAAATGAAAGTGTCAATGACACTGTAGTTTAACTTGACTGTATGTAGTGTTTGATAAAAAGGATAATGTTCAATTTTTATGATAGGATTATGAAATAAGACAAGAATTGTAATAAATGAGAATATGTTAATTTCTGTTCCCTACATGATATGCTTTCAATAAGAATAAGTTGAGGTATAGACTGTGCTAAAGTTTTGCATCCTGGGTTGATGTGGCCCTCACAGTTAATGCATGTCAACCAAAGTTACCAAGTTACAGTAAAATCATTCCAAAACTAATCATTCTACCAAGTTGAAATCCCTTCATAAATATGACTCAGACTTTGCTGAAGGAATCTAGGTCATGTGCTATACCACCTGCTGACTGTCACACCTTTCTCAGTCTGTATATTGCCTTGGTAGTCATAAGCTCATTGTTTATTTAACTGTACAGCATTTTAGAGCACTTTGTGATTTGACGCTTTATAAAATTTCCTTATTATTGTTGTTATTATTATTATTATTATTTTGTGCCGTTCCAGCAGTCAGGATTGACCGATCATGATCAAAATAGGACAGTCTCATCTAGGTTTCAAACTGAGTTATCCTACCATGTTACAATGAAATCCCTTCATAAAAACACCCTGTAGACAGTGCTAATGGAATCTAGGTCATGTGACCAGGTAGTGGTAATAGCTGACCTATCCTGACTGAAATTGGACAGTCCCATCTAGACATCATACCGAGTTATCCTTCCAAGTTACAAAGAAATCGCTTCATAAATATGAACTGTAGACTGTGCTAAACAATCTGGGTCACATGCTTGTACGACCATCACAGTTGACCGATCACAGCCAAAATATGACTTTCTCATCGAGACATTATACCGCGTCATCCTACCAATTTACAATGAAATCCCTTCATAAATACAACCTGTAGACTGTGCTAAAGGAATCTAGGTAAAGTGTCCCCGTGGCCATCACGGTTGACTGCACCCATCCAAAATAGGGCATTCTCATCTAGACATTATACAGAGTCATCCTACCAAGTAACAATGAAATCCCTTCATAAGTACAACCTGTGGACTGTGGTAAAGGTTTTCGTGTCCATGCAGCCATCACGGTTGACCGATTGCGACCAAAAGGGAATGTTCTCATCTAAACATGACCTCGAAACTCCACATTTCAGGATGATCGGACAAGAACTACAGGGTGTAGCCTGTGCTAAAGAAAATGTGGACAGACTCACATACATCACAGACACACGCGTGATGGCAATAGCTTATCCTGTCTTTGTCAAGTTAAGCTAACTAGACTAAAGAGCCTGTAATCACTCACCTGGAACTACATATAATAAAGTGTCAATGACACTGTATCTCATCTTGACAAACTTGAACTTGGTAAGTTATATGTGAAATGACAAAACTGAAGATCATTGGTACCAATATTTTTTGGTGAAATTTCAACATAACAGCATTGTATTTGCACAACGTCAGAGTACTCCATGCATTTTTAAAAGTAAACTGTAAGACTGGGTTCATCGAAGGTGATTGCCAGTGGCAACAATCTTTGATGGAAATCGAAGAAAATCGATAGCTCCCATCTAGATGTAACCCAAAACAAGCATACAAAGTTTCAAACCGATCTATCATAAATGTGCCCTGTAGGACATGTCAAAGGAATATATTTATGCCTGACTAAACTAAGTTCAAAGGTCGTTGCCAGCGGCAACATTTTTTGATAGAAATGGAAGAAAATCAATAGCTCCCATCTAGATGTCACTCCAAACAAGCATGCCAGATTTCAAAGCAATCCAATCATAAATGTGCCCTGTAGAATGTGCCCAAGGGAAAAATATTGAGGTCTGACTAAACTAAGTTCTAAGAACGTTGGCCGCGGGAACATTGTTTGACAGAAATTGAAGAAAATCGATAGCTCCCATCTAGAGGTCACCCCAAACAAACATACCAAGTTTCAAGGCGATCTGATCATAAATGCAATCTGTGAGGTGTGTGAAAGGAAATTAAATACATACGTCGGCGGACGAGAAGTGATGGCAATAGCTCAGCTTGACTTTGTCAAGTTGAGCTAAAAATGTGATTTCCCATAGGCTTTCCATGGTAACTATGAGCTGCAATTGTGACCATGTTTGCAACATTACATCAACATTATATGAGGATCATTGGTAGAAGGTGTCCCAGTCCTCAATCACATGAAGTTTCAAAACATCTGAATCCATCAAACAGAATCATAGAATATCTCTGGTGGCCATATTTTCAAACCAACGGGAACAAAAAGAGGATGGTTTGGGGAGGGCCTCCTATAGACCATTCCAGACAAATTTTGATTCACGTCGGCTCAGTAATTCCAGAGAGAAGATGAAAATGGGATTTCCCATAGGGTTTTCCTATAGTAATTATAAACCGCAATTGTGGCCATGTTTGCAACACGATCAACATTAAATGAGGAACATTGGTAGAGGGTGTCCCAGTCATGAACCAAGCAAAGTTTCAAAACATTTGGCCCTGTGGTTTCAGAGAAGAGTTTTCAAAATTGACCAATCAGAATCAAAGAATGCTTCTGGTGGCCAAGTTTTTCATCCAGCAGGAATAAAATGAGTAACAGTTGTAGAGAACCTCTCATAGACCATGCCTGCCAAGTCTGGTTCACATTGGCTCAGTACTTTCAGAGAAGATAATGAAAGTGTCAATGACACTGTAGCTCAACTTGCTTGTGTGTTGTGTTTAATGAAAAGGATAATGTTCAATGTTTATGAAAGGATTATGAAATAAGACAAGAATTGTGATAATTGGGAATATGTTAATTTCTGTTCCCTGTATGCTATGTCTTCAATAAAAATAATATGAGGTGTACACTGTACTAAAGGGTGGAAAGGTGGGTTAATATGACCTCACAGTTAATGTATGTGGCCCTCACAATTAACCTATGTCAACGAAAATTACCAAGTTACAGTGAAATTATTCCAAAACGAGTTATCCTATCAAGTTACATTGAAATCCCTTCATAAATATGGACTGTAGACTGTGCTAAAGTTTTTTGTGCTTCAGGCCTGTGTAGCCATGACGGTTGACCGATTACTACTAAAAGACGACATACTCATCTCGACATTATCCGGAGTCATTCTACTAAGTTACAATGAAATCCCTTCACAAATACGATCTGTAGTCTGTACTAAAGGTTTTCGGGTTTTGGGCTTGGGAAGCCATCATGGTTGAATGATCGCGACCAAAAGGGGATGTTGTCATCTGGGCATCATCTGGAGTGATCCTAAGAAGTTACAATGAAATCCCTTCACAAATATGACCTGTAGACTGTGCTCAAGGTTTTCGGGCTTCGGGCCCCTGAAGCCATCACAGTTGACTAATCACGACCAAAAGGGATGTCATCATCTAGGCATTATATGGAGTCAACCCAACAAGTTACAATGAGATCCTTACATAAATACGACCTACAGACTATGTAAAGGTTTTTGGGCTCGGGCAGCCATAAAGGCTGAATGATCGTGACCAAAAGGGGACATTCTCATCTAGACATTATATGAAGTCAACCTACCAAGTTACAATGAAATCCCTTCATAAATATGACCTGCAGACTGTGCTAAATGTTTTCGGGCTTTGGGCTCGGGCAGCCATCATGGTTGTATGATCGCAACCAAAAGGTGAATTCTCATCTGGGCAACATCTGGACAGATCCGACGAAGTTACAATGGAATCCCTTCATAAATATGACCTGTAGACTGTGCTCAAGGTTTTTGGGCTTCAGGTACCTGTAGCCGTGACAGCTGACCAATCACAACCAAAAGGGGATGTCATCATCTAGGCATTATATGGAGTCAACCTAACAAGTTACAATGAAATCCTTACATAAATACGACCTTTAGACTATGCTAAAGGATTTTGGGCTCAGGCAGCCATCAAGGCTGAATGATAGCGACCAAAAGGGGATGTTCTCATCTAGACTTTATTTGGAGTCATTTTACCAAGTTACAATGAAATCCCTTCACAAATATGACCTGTAGACTGTGCTAAAGGTTTTCGGGCTTCGGGCCCTGTAGCCGTCACAGTTGCCCAATCATGTCTAAAAGGGGACATTCTCATCTAGACATTATATAAAGTCAACCTACCAAGCTACAATGAAATCCCTCCATAAATATGACCTGTTGACTGTGCTAAAGGTTTTCGGGTTTTGGGCACGGGCAGTCGTCACGGTTGACAGATCACGACCAAATGGGGAGGTTCTCATCTCGACATTATCCGGAGTCATCCTACCAAGTTACAATGAAATCCCTCCATATTAAATATGACCTGCAGACTGTGCTAAATGTTTTTTGGTTTCGGACTTGGGCAGCCATCACGGTTGACAGATCATGACCAAAAGGGGACGTTCTCATCTAGGCACTATACAGAGGCATCCTACCAAGTTACAATGAAATCCCTTCATAAATACGACCTGTAATGGTTTTCGGGTTTTGGGCTCGGGCAGCCATACCAGTTGACCGATCACTTCCAAGAGGGGAAATTCTCCTCTAGACATGACCCCAAACCTGCATATGAAATTTGGTGATGATCAGACAAGAACTACGGGGTGTAGCCTGTGCTAAAGGAAAATGTGAACAGATTCACAGACTAACAGACTTCCGCATGCGTGATGGCAATAGCTTATCTTGACTTTGTCAAGTTAAGCTAAAAATGTGATTTCCTGTAGGGTTTTTATAGTAACTGTAAACCACAATTGCAGCCATAATTGCAACCCGATGAAGATTAAATGAGGATCATTGGTAGGTGGGGTTACAGTCATCAGTCACATTAAGTTTCAAAACATTTGGCCTTGTTGTTTCAAAGAAGATTTCTTGAAAATGCACACATTTATGAATTCCGTTTCAACAAAAAAATCAGTAAAAGAAGGTTAAACATTTTAAAAATTACAATTTTTTCAGACAGTATTCTCTTTCAAATAGCTTTGGATAGGTAAAGGGTTACAGGAAACACATTTTACTCCCATTTTGTCAAATCTTAAATGATTTATTAAATAAACAAAACTTCCATGCTTTTCCAAACACCTGTCATCAATCAGTATTTCAGATAAGTAACCTGACAGTAATATACATATTAACATAATTGCAGCTGCACTTGTTTACAGTAGTAGACAAAACAAGTTGTAGGATAATCCTATAAACTATGTATCTTTTCTCTTCCTACACTGATAAGACTAGAAGTTGACATCATTTTCTGGAAAGCTCTCACTGATAGCTTTCCAGAAAATGTCAGATTCTGATCTTGTTAGTGCAGGAGCAGTAGTTTACTTAGTTTATTGCAGTTATGCTACAACTTATTTTGACTTGTACTGTATACACAATATTTTGGGTTTTTTCCCAGTTCTCAGTGGAGAAAACGAACCAACCCTTACCAGATTCTCAAAAAGTTAAAAAATTTATAGTAATTTATATATTTTTTATACTTACCAATGACCCAGACATAGCTGGTGCTAACTCTTAAAATATAGGGCCAAACACAAATTTTGCCCCCCAATCCCCAAAATTTGCATCTAAAACCAAAGAAAACATGTCCTGAAAGGCCCTCCACACTTCGCCCCTACTGCGCATGCGCAGTGTCAAGGACGTTCCGAAATTGGCGCCATTAATCATTCTAATAACCAGTGCCTGCTAAGCGCTATGTACTCAGCGGGGAGGCAAGAGTTCCCAACTCCTGGGAGGACCATCCCCGTCTGGGTCATTGGTAAGTATAAAAAATATATAAATTACTATAAATTTTTTAACATTTTTATACTGTACCAATGACCCAGACATAGCTGAATAGAAAAAAGGCTGGAGGGCCAAGGACATAGAGCAAAATAGAATACGCTCAATAAAATAAAATAGAGTCATCCCCTGTAGGGAAAAAGAAGTAATAGGCCTTACATGTATCTTTCTTATTTATGATAAATTAGAAAGATACAACACCTTCCAAAATTGAGCTTAATACATCCATGCACTCTATTAATATCCAATATAATCCTTATACTAATAATTTTTAAAGTAAGCCAATAAATAAAGTAAGTCTATAGAATAGAGACTCTTATACTCCTAAAAGTGTCTGAGGATTGCATAATCATGTCCGTTGACATATGCAATATTCAAAAGCTATACTTTAAAAACTAAGACTTGAATGAATTTTAAAAACCTAAACTTCTCACTAAACAACCATCCCAATAACAGCTCAGAATAACTAACTCCGGAGGAGGTATCCCCTTGTTTTCATAGTAAAACAGGTGACCCAAGGGAACACCCTCCCCCCCCCCCTTTTCTTGCCCTGGGTCAAATAGCCCAGAGCGAAGAGGGCAGCAGAACGGAGACACTGCCGAAACAGACAGCCTACCTAGCTATAGTAGCAACTGTTAAGTGAATGACATTCTGAGCAGTAGATAATAGACCTAACAATAGAGGCCTCCAGAAATGGACTCGATATTTCTGAGATAAAATTCATGAATGTGGATGGCTGAGCGCAATGAGCGGCCTTCAAAAATCTATAATAGCGACACTATTAATGTAAGCCCAAGAAGTAGAAGAGCTCTTACTTCATGAGCCGAAATCTTAAGCACAACTGCTAAGTCAATGATATACCATAAGCAGTACCGATAGTAAATAGAATCCATTAACAATAAAATGGAGCGTAACGTCCTTCTACTAGGCATCAAAGACAGAAGAAGCTTACGCCCATAGTAATAAACAGATATCTGTTTATAAATACATAAACTGTACCCAGAAAGAGTAAAGGCCTATGCCCATACGAAGACGGAAGGACCTTAAAATAATAGGTTCCGGATAACAGGAGCCTAACTCTTATGCAAAAATCCAACCTAAATAGTAACGGAAGTAGTGATTCCGAAACTACGAAAGTGAAAATCATCCATCGATAGTGCATGAAACTCACTGACTCTACAGTAAAAGAGAAACCACAGAATTCTGTCTAAAAGGTCAGAATTTGAAAACTACTGTTTCCAGAGGCTCAAATGATTACTTAGCTAAATAAGAACCGAAGTTAAAATCCATATAGGAATTTAATCTAAAGATTCTAAGTCTATTTATCAAAAAGTTACTAACTGACTTAGATAAAGAGACAAAAGACTCAATTGTAAACTATCGTAGAGTGCATAGGTATGAGGTAACATAAACCTATAACCTAAATAATAACAGGCTGCAGTAGATCTTGTGAAACAAGTATACTAAAAAATTGCAATGAGTAGTATGGAGGGATCAACAATATGAACATAATGATCCCTACACCATGACGGAAGAGCCTCCACTTTAGCCGCATAGAATAGCGAAGAAGAGGATCTCCTA
Organism: Pictodentalium vernedei; assembly: GCA_031216915.1. Classification (NCBI taxonomy): domain Eukaryota; kingdom Metazoa; phylum Mollusca; class Scaphopoda; order Dentaliida; family Dentaliidae; genus Pictodentalium; species Pictodentalium vernedei. Next base: position 268,875,152 of record CM062295.1, read on the forward strand.
TAGTAAGAAATCGCGTCCAAAGCTCGTCCAGTACAGTGCATACAATGCAATACGGACCACACAACGGAATACATGAAGGTTGCGACCTTGCGGGTTGTGATAAAGATGACACGATTTACCCAGTGAAAAAAGATCCTCACATAGAGGAAGATTTCACGTTAAGACCCACAGTAGACAAGAGAGTAAATTACCCATGATCTCTGTGAAGATAGAGATGCTATCAACAGAAATGTATTGTAGTTGTTTATCTTAGCAATACCTGCTGAAACAACAGTGCCGGAGGATACGCGTATCCTATCATTCCGTCCTATAGATCAATAGAGCGTTAACAACATTAGCTCAGAGATCTGGACAAGCTAACACATACGTCTGCAATTGATTAGCAAACTGTGTCGTAAATAAATCATCATTGGGCGCTCCCATAGATAGCAAATCTGATTGAATACTTGTTTGTTGAGAGTCCATTCTGACAGCAACAAGCGACCCGTAAGAGAACGGGAGTCCGGTAAAACAATCAGACTACCCGAAATATGACGGACCAAAACAGAACTTGGTGTACTATAACCAACAGACGGATTCTTTCCATTAAATTGAATAACGGAAACGAAAGAGTGCCTCCCTGGTTCCGGAGATACTGTCGAATTAAAGGACAGGATTTGGGCATGCGTTTCTGAATAATGTTCATGCAATGACATAAAGCAAGCCTAAAAAACATTATTCCGCGGAAGAAAACTGATTGCTAAGAGACTGCGGAACCCAAAGACCCTGGCACTTCGAATCCGTAGGGATCAGTATTATATCCCAATCTGTTTGACTGGCAACCGTCATAACAGCCACACTTGGGTCCGGCAACTGCGGTGGCACTCTCTGAGTCAACCACCGAATGTTTGCCCCAGTCTGAATCTCTTGTAACACTAGATAGACAAGAGAACGTGTAAATCGAGCAAATCATGGATTGCCGAAAAGTTGCCGTCGAAGAGAAGCTCCTCCGAGAACGAAGCGACTCTGAGAGAGTTCTTAACCTTACTATCCACGCGTGTGGATGTAGCTAGGGCTGCGTCACGTCTAACCAACTCCAATCAGCCACTGAAGGGCGGAGTTATACGTGAACAAACTACTGCCCTCAAAAGAAATTACATTGAGAATAATATCCCGTAAATCTTTTCTTGAAGACGTAATGATAACGCCTCAGTAAGGCGGATTACGTATGATAAAGCGTCTAAGTTAAGTCTACTATACATCATGTCGTTTCCAACATTGAAATTGGAAAAGACATAAACGGCGAAAAAGAATATATGCAGTCTTTAACCACACCGTCTAGACGCATAAGAACTCTCGGTATGCCCTGCTCTGCCAAAATAAACTATTCGTATAAAAGATAAAATGGCAGAAATGAGCAACGCAGACAAGAAACTAAACTATCATGCTTGGTAGCAGGCTTGTATATATATATATATATAGCATCGAAAAATAAAACACATGTTGTAATGACAATATTGGACTGCGTCGGTAAGTCAGGGACAATGTCCCTGAACCGATCGAAAAATCCGAGTCCAATGACGCTATAAGTCTCTTATCCAAGATCGCAGCAATGAAGTCCGAAATAACAATCACTGGAAGATAATGCCAGAAGATATGAAAGGCAGCTTCCGATACTACTAAAGGGAAAACTCGAAATCTTTCGAATCCCTTTCGCCATCCTGTCGGACCCTATAAAGCGTTCGGTCGTCCGTAGCTGATGCAACCGCGGACTGCACCAACCCAGCGCCGTCGGATAATTCCTGATTCGACCGAGAAACTGTCAATTGCTGGGATGCTGCGAAACAACTGTGCTAACTCGGATAGCACGTCCGTCACTGAGGCCTGAGGAGAAGCGGTCTTACGATGCATTGCCGCTGGAAGCTCCGTGATCGTTACCCCGTGCATACTACCAATATGCGAGCGAACGGAGTGTATAGGCCTCGTGCCCCTTGGCTACCGGATGGCGCGACCTATTCGCCGTGGAATCACTGAATGACGAAACTGATCGGATACTCGAGGTCACGTAGCCAATGTGCGGTCGTGTGCCCTGCTGTGAGGATGAGGAAGCATTAAGGACAGTCTCTCGGACTGTCAATATAACGGAGCGTCCCGACCGACGGACATATGCTCCGAATGTAAAATATCTGAACCACAACATGCGGTCCCCTATGTTGTTGGACGAGAGAGGGACCTCTCTCGCTCATAGCCCGGACGGACCTGGACAAGCCAGGAACCGGACTAACAGGCTTCCTCCGATCTGTCCTCAATCTGCCGTCACTGGGTGAGTACTAAAGTAATTAAAGTGCTCACATCACCCAAATCTCCTTCCTAGACCGCAACGGACGAACCCGGCAGCCGAACCATTCGATGAATGTACGCTACACCGGGTGAGCTAGCGAATGTCACTCCGTAGGCGATAGACATATTCCATGAGCACTCATTGCCGCTAGCTCTTCATTAACTATGACGACAGAGGCACACTTATGAAAGACATCTCCTTAACTCTGCGAACAAGAAACCAGAAATGCTTGGTTATAGCAAGCATAAAATAATAATATATATAGCGTCGTGCAATAATTCGAAAGTTTGTGTGACATTATTGGACTATGTCGGAACTGAGGGACGATGTCCCTGAACCGAACCAAAAATTTCTAAGTCCACCGACGCTATCAGTTTCTTATCCGGCATCGCAGCATTCTGGTCCGACGAAAGAAGCTGTAGAAGACCAAGTCAGATGACATACACAACAGCATATGTTGTTCCGAAAGGGAAAGCTCGAAATCCTCCAAATCCCTTTCGGTATCCCGTCGGACCGGATGAAACTTTCAGACGTCCGTACCCGCTTCCGCGGAGCGTCCCGCCCCAGCATCGTCGGATAAAATATATGCGACAGATTCAGTTTATGCTGGGATGCTGCGATAAACTGTGCTATTAAGGAAAGCACGTCCGTTCCCGAGGCCTGTGCAGTAGCGGTCTTACGATGCATTGCCGCCGGAAGCTCCGTGAACGTTGACTCCCGCACACTTCCTATGCGAACGTCCGGAGTCTGCAGGCCTCGTGTCCCTGGCTACCGGATGGTGTGACCTGGTCGCCGAAGAATCCTTGATCGGCGAAGCTGGTAATATATCGGCGGTCACGCAGCCAAGGTGCGGTCGTGTGCGCTGACGAGAAGAGGAAGCCTTAGCAGTCTCCGCGGACTGCCTATACAACGGAGCGTCCCGAGCGACGGACGTATGCTCCGCTTGCGACACATTTTGTACCACAACATCTGGGACCAGATGTTGTTGAACGAGAGGCCTCTCTCGCTTGCCGTCCGGATGGACCGGAACGAGCTATGAACCGGACTAAAAGGCTTCCTCCATTCTCCCTCCGATCCGCCGTCACTGGGTGTGCATTAGGTTAATTTATAGTGCTCGCATCACCCCAAAATTCCTTCTAGACCGCAACGGAAGAACCCGGCTGCCGAACCATTCGGTGAATGGACGCTACACCGGGCGAGCTAGCGGACGTCAAAGGCCGTCGAACCTACTAGGGTCCTCTTAGGCAATTGGCGTATTTACATGAGCACTTTTCCGCTAGCCCTTCATTAATTGTGACGACGGAGGCACACTGTTGGAAGACATCACAGATACATCACCCTAATCTTGATCGTCTGAAATAGAAATTGATAAAGTAGAGTGACCCTGCGGGGAAAGGACCGGAGTGTCCAAATCCCCAATAACATACCGTGACATACGCTTCCCATATTGTCATCGAAATCATACGATACAGAACAGGAGTTAATGCGAGTACACTGACCACATATAGAATGATTATAAAGTCAGAGGAAGACTTCCTCTTAATACAATTGATCAATATCCTTTCAATGTGAAAAGAAAACAAGTCCTGGTACTCGCACTAACCCCTGGCAATCAAAATACATAATAATAATATAATCCATTAATATAGAAAAAATAATTGAAATCAAAATATTTTGAAAAAATATTTTTTCAGAACAGCCCAAGTTTCTGAAAAGTAACGTTGAGCCCCAATGGATCCCAAGCCTAAGTGTGGACAAAAATTTTAAAAATATTTTAAACAATTTATTCAACACTTACGAACAATAATAATGTATCTAGTTATGATTAAAATAACATCAAGATATTATTTTCCAGAAATCCCCCCCTCACACAGAGGGCTGTTGTAAATGTAAACAATGAGTGTAAAACACTAAAATAAGACTCCAGGCACCCAGGCCCGAAATCAGTTACCAAAAATACACTATCTGATGCAAAACAGAGACTTCCAGGGAAGAAACTGCAGAACATCAGATGGTAGATGCAGAACACAACGCCTAACCACCCGTAGGTGAAGACGTAAACATGGGGAAAAGAACAGAATTCATTCTGTTATTCAGCTAAAACTCCCAAGAAAATTTAGTAATAATAATTACAAAAACTATGCCAAAAGCATGGGAGAATAGCAAGGGGGGACTTAAAGGACAGGGAGAGAGGAAAACACTTAAAAAACAGTGTAACTAAATAATCAGAATGACAACAAAATGGCTGCTGCCTCGAAAATAGGTAACTTAACATAATTTCATTAAAAAATTTTAAGTTACAGCCCTGATAATATTCTGTCACACATTTTTCCTCTCCTCCTTCTCTATCCTCCTTAGAATCACCATTTCACTAATATTTATGTGTCTGGCATCATTTAAACTGAGATTTATAAGCACAAAGATCAGTCAGATGTTAACTGATGAAGGGCCAAACTTAGAATGATTAATGGCGCCAATTTCGGAACGTCCTTGACACTGCGCATGCGTAGTAGGGGCGAAGTGTGGAGGGCCTTTCAGGACATGTTTTCTTTGGTTTTAGATGCAAATTTTGGGGATTGGGGGGCAAAATTTGTGTTTGGCCCTATATTTTAAGAGTTAGCACCAGCTATGTCTGGGTCATTGGTGCAGTATAAAAATACAAGTATTTTGCTGACAGTACCGATCTTCATGCAGACAGGAGAGGCATTGGGTTAAGCATTAGAATATAGCCTCTGGCGGTCACATATTTCCATCCTCTCATAGACCATTCCTGTGAAATTTGGTTCACATCGGCTCAGTAGTTCCAGAGAAGAAGATGAAAATGTGATTTCCCAAAGGATTTCTATAGTAACTATCAGGCGCAACTGCAGCAATGTTTGCAACCTGATCAACATTAAATGCGGATCGTTGGTTGAGGGTGTCGCATTCATCAACCATGGAAAGTTTCAGAACATTTGGCCCTGTGGTTTCAGAGGTGAACATTTTTCAAAATCCACCAATCAGAATAAAAAAAATGCTCCTGGCAGCCATGTTTTTCGATGCACGGTAACCAAAATGAGGAGCCTTTGTAGAAGACCTCCCATAGACTATCCCTGCCAGGTTTGGTTCACGTCGGCTCAGTAGTTCCCGAGAAGAAGAGGAAAATCTGATTTCCCATATGGTTTCTGTAGTAACTATAAGCCGCAATTATGGCCATGTTTACAACCTGAACAACATTAAATGAGGATCATTGGTAGAGGGGGTCCCAGGCATCATTTACGAGAAGTATAAAAAAGTTTGGCCTGGCAGTTTCAGAGAAGATTTTTGAAAATCCACCAACCAGAATCAAAGATTGCCTCAGGGGAACATATTTTTCAACCCACGGGAACAAAATGAGTATCGTTTGTAGAGGACCTCCCATAGACCATTCCTGCCAGGTTTGGTTAATGTCAGCTTAGTTGTTCCCGAGAAGTAGGATGAAAATGTGATTTCCCATAGAATTTCTATAGTAACTATAAGCTGCAATTGAAGCCAGGTTTGTAACCCGATCAACATTAAATGAGAATCGTTGGTAGAAGGGGTCCCAATCATCAACCAAGCAAAGTTTCAAAGCATTTGGCCCTGTGGTTTCAGAGAGTAAGATTTTTCAAAAGCCACCAATCAAAATCAAAGAATGCCTCTGGCGGCCATGTTTTCAAACCCATGGGATCAAAATGAGGATCGTTTGTAGAGGACCTCCCATAAACTATCCCTGCCAGGTTTGGTTCATGTCAGCTCAGTAGTTTCAGAGAAGATGATGAAAATGGGATTTCTCATATGGTTTCTACAGTAACTATAAGCCACAATTGGGGCCATGTTTGTGACCCAATCAACATTAAATGAGGATCATTGATAGATGGGGTCTCAGTCATCATTTATGTGAAGTTTCAAAACATTTGGCCTGGCAGTTTCAGAGGAGAAGATTTTTGAAAATCCACCAACCAGAATCAAAGAATGCCTCTGGAAGCCATGCTCTTCTTCCAACGGGAACAAAATGAGGATCGTTTGTAGAGGACCTCCCATAGACCACTCCTACCAAGTTTGGTTCACACCGACTCAGCAGATGCAGAGAAGAAGATGAAAATGTGAAAAGTTTATGGATGCCGGACATTGGATGATGGATGACGACGGATGCCAAGTGATGAGAAAAGCTCACATGGCCTTTTAGGCCAGGTTAGCTAAAAATGGAATTCAGCTAGTGAGTCAATTTCTCCTCTTAATGTCACTTTCCTTATTATCAATGTAACCTGTGCCCTTGACAGTACTATTTATTTATTGGTGTTTAAGGTCACATATTTCTGCACAATGGCTCATCATGATCACAACAGTTTTATGGGTGGAGGAAGCCGGAGTAACCGGAGACAACCACGGAGCAACTGTCAGCTCCCCAGCATACTAACTCTATACAAGCAGGGGTTAGCATTGGTTGAAGACATGGGCACCATCGACGTGCAGTACGCCTTAGTACACCGCCCCACCGTGCCCCCACATGGTCAATGGGTGGGGTGGGGGAGGGGGTGATGTGTCTTGCCCAACAAGGACACAACACAGTTGCTGCAGATGGGATTCAAACCGAGGACCTCTCGGCTTGCAGCCTGCACCTCTACCTACTGAGCCACCATGCCCCCTCTCTTGACAGAAAAAGTATGGTCAGGATTAAAATTCATTTCTTTTGGGCACACTTGTTTGCCCTAATATTGGCACTTTAAAATCAGAAATAACAGCCTTATCCTGCTATGTTTTATTGCCATGCCTTTCTTTGTTTCTATGATCATATTCTGATGGAAGTGAGTCGCAAATGTTGAAGAGGTACAGAAAATTTATATATTTTTCTTAATGTCTTCATTCCTTCTATAATTTGGGCACACCTGTAAATGGTGTAAAATTGGGATAATCTAAAGTAGGGCTGGGCAGTTTTGAAATTTGCATTTCAGTTCGGTTTCTGTTTTGTACAAAAACTTGGTTTTCGGTTTTTAAAATATATTGTAGAAATCCACATTTTAGAGGATAAAATGCGTCTGTATTTGTCATTCAAGTCAAGAGGCTCCTACAACATGTTGAGTCACCTGGGTTACTCAGTGCCCACCACTCTTCTCACCTAAGGGACATATTTCCAGCCATGTTGCAGTAGTTGTATGTTCTTGAAGGGAGACGGCTGCATAATATGATTGAAAGTTGGCAATATTGCATCTTGGGATTTGTTGTCTACACAAAATACACATGGGAAAACATGTGTTGATTATAACAACTGCGTATTGGGAATGCAGTGTCGACACTTGACAGTTTATACCTGACAGACCTGCAGTACTGCGTGATTCCTTAAAGTAAGTTCAAATAGTATACAAACAAATGGCAATAAGTTTAAAAAACTTTCAATAGTTACCTGCCATCCATTTAACAGTATATGTTCTATTTTAATTTAACCATTTCATTGTTGACAAAAAACAGAACTGCCAATGCACAGCGTTATCTCTGAGCATGTGACACTTTCAGAGAATGTGACAGAAGTTGGCTAATTAACATAATTTACCCGTCATTTTTCCCATGTGAACTCAGGTTTCAAATTCAATAAATTTTATGTTTACCTCCAATCTAATTTACTACGCGCCATATGCAGATGATTTTGAGTCAAAGATAGTTTATATTATTTTTACACCACATATTGTCAGGTAACTTTCAATACCCATTTGGTCGAATATGAGTGAGCCTGAGGCTGTGCCCAGTTCATTAAATTTACTTATCGATTCTTGAATCGCATGTGTGGATTTTACGTAAGACTTTTTAATTTTTCATATTCCTTCTGGTGGTGGTTCTGTAGATATTGTTTAAGATATAAGAAATTTGCTACCACTATTTTGGGGGCATTAGTTGTCAATCCTCTCAACGTAAGCATAAATGGCACATCATTTACCTTTGCCTGATATTTTAGCCTTCAGTGTGCAGAAAGCATGTGATTGAGAGGTCATAAACTTACCAATTTTGGGAAATTTGTTGAAACCGAAAGTCTCGGTTTTTTTGTTAAGGTGGCAGTTCGGTTTCAGTTTAGAAAAAAAAAAATGAACCGAACCGAGAAAAAAAAACCCTAATCTAAAGGCCTGGTATGCTACATATATCTTGAGATGGCACATAACTTTCATTTGATTTTTTCAAGAAGAATATTCACCAGACCTATTATCTTTTAGATATGACAGGGAGATTTGTGCATGCAACCAGAGTATCAATAATTTGTATTTTACGCATCCCACCTCCACTCAATCCTAATGCATTATATTTCATTTTATTTGAACAATTTCAATGGCATTTGTCATCAAAAGCACACAAATCTTGATATCACTAGTTCTAGCTCTCTGAGCTTGTTCCAATGACATCCATATTTGAACACTTTTATTGACAAAGTTTTATATTTCAAGTCTCTACGGTCTGTACCAATTTTGGCCTCCATGTTAGAATGCTAGGGTCCTTTTTGGGTTGTTTCATGTAACTTGACATCTCCGAAGACCATATAACAACTCTACTGACGGATGACTGAATGGAGTCAGTTGGTCACAGATGAAGGAGATATGGAATGGGGATGATCTCACTTTCCCATGAAACATGAAATCTTGGGGTCAAAACATCCAAGTAAATGAACCATAATTTACTTATTTAAATACCAATTTTCAATTATTTATTTCACCAAAATACAATTTCTTTCACAATCTACCTTAATTGTAAATAGGAATTTTTTCCCAATTCAATTCCCAACAAGAGGTGAGCCACGCCTCTGTGTATACCCCCATGGTGCATACCACCAAACAATGGTAACAGAAGAAATAAACCATGACACTCTGAAAGCCTTTCCCATAAACACTCTTCATTCTATATTTCAAAGAGATCCAATAACCCAAACGAGAGATAAGAGGCAAACTGACAAAAAATTGGTTATTTTACGAGGCAAACAGCAAAATTATTGTCTTTCTTTACAGCCAAAATATTAATTTACCCCACCCCCCAGAGGTAATTGTCAGAAACACCTTTTACTGAAATCTAGTGACAATTGGACCATCCACATAAGAGAAATACAACAAAAACATAATTACACATGTGCAGAGGTGATCTGCATGTATTTTCTTTGTTTTCCTGAATCGACATGACTCTTGAAAGCCTTTCCCATACACCGAACAGACAGAAAATTGGCTATTTTATGAGGCAAACCACAAATTTTCAAAGTTAAAAAGGGGGATAAGACTAGAAAGTGAAATGTAACAAATATTATTTGAGACTAATTTGAAAGCCTTTCCCCATTTACAATCTTCATTACAAATTTCATTGAGAACTGATAACTCAAACCTGAGATACAAGGCAAACAGACAAAAAGATAGACATATTTTCATCGCTAGGCATACACATCAGGGCTCTATTATCTTTGTTTTACAGTAGAGAGAAATCCAACCCAGGAGAAACTGTGAGATCCACATACACCTGTTACCAATAGTTTGTGTCACTCACACCATCGACATGGAAGATGTGAAATTATTGTCTTTGTTTACAACAAAAACTTAATTTAATCTCCCCACCCACCCCGGCTGATGCTTCTAAAAGATCTCATGATAGTGAACATCTGTATGAAATTTCATCGAATTCTGAGCAGCAATGTTCAAGTTATAACATGAACAGACATCAGAGTGTGGATGGATAGATGCACAGCAAGATGCACAGGTGGGCAGACTCACGGATGCACAGACAGATGGACAGGTGCAATCCAATATATCCCACTTTTTGAAAAACCAGAACTCATCTGAATTGGTATTTCATCTGCAAACACTATTTTTGCACAACGAAATATGAAATAAAAAAAAATAAAATGAACTGAAAAGTTTTTGGTATCCATTGGACACTTTGATTACACAAAATAAATAATCTGTGATATACTGATAGATATTCAAAGACACCAAAAAATCCCTTAAAAGCAAAGAAATAGCATTTCAGACAGTCAGTAGTTCAAAAAATTTCTTATTTGGGAGGGGGGGGGCTAAATGACATTTTCATTTTTTGTGTAAAAGACATAACTTATGACCCCTTACTGAACCGAACAACACCAGCTCATTGCAAAGAGAGGAGGGGGGGGGGGGGGGGAGGGGGGGGGGGGGGCAAAAGCTATGCTGAAGAAAATAACGTAATTTAATTGGAAATATTTTTGAAGAGTGCAGACTGGAAATGGACATTATTTTACGAAAAGAGTTAAAGAAACAAATGAAAGAAAAAAATTCAAAATAAACAGAGTGTGATACAGTGAAAAAAAAGTTTTTCCCATGAATCAAGTAAATGTTATCCAATAACAGCGCATAAGAGTTCGGGTTCAAATCAACGGTTCAGTTCAAAAAACTTGAACTTGCATGCAGCCATAATTTTACTCCCTCCCAAGACATGCCCAAATATTGCCGGAGAAGTTTTTTGGAACAAACTTGAATCTACACCATTAAAGGAGGCTGCATATCAATTCACTGAAGCCAAACATTCATGGGAATAAATGTTCAGTGTTTTCCTCATTACCAACAGAGTTAAATGAGAGTCAGACTTTTTGAGTAACCAATTACAATTTTTTTAATTCTAATCAATTCTACTGGTCCTAAGGATGCTTCATACCAAAAAACAATTCTCTGTTCCATGCATTTTTGAAAATATGGGCAAATATATTTCTATTTTTGATCCTGGAGTTCCCACTAGGGCATAAAGAACAATTTTGGGGGCCAAAATCAAGAATATGTCACCCAATACAATGACATTCCAAATTTGGTTCAAACTGGCTCATTGCTTTAGTGTCCTGGGATTTGGAACAAATGTTGGAATACTGAAAGTTGAAGAACTTCCATTCTACTGCAAATTTCCATTCTACTGCAAATTTAATTCACATCTTTCACACATTAATTCTATTTATATATATTTTCATTTATTTATTGATGTTCAAAATATTTTCAACATCTATGGCCATATCATGACTGCAATGTAGGTATGAAGTCAAGTTTAGCCAATCCACTGCTTCATCTCCCAGGGTTACCAAGAGGGAACAAATTTATTCACAATCCTAACACATTACATTATTATAATAGTATCAGCCCCACCTAGACTTTGTTGCACCTAGGCCTACTTGGGCTTTGGAGAGCCCAGGAAGGTCTTGTTGTGCAGAGTCTTACAGAAACTACATTATTATCTGCCTTTATACTTCGAATATCATTCGGCAACAATATGTACTGTGATTAGGGCCGGATGATATTGTGAAAGTCAAATATCGCATTATTTTTTTTTTAAAAATCATGATATTCAATATTATCATGAGAAGTTTGGCAGCTCATATAACAGGTATACTTCAACCTTACAAACTGCAATGTGAGAGTGAGAATTACAGTTGAAAATGTATCATTTCAGAGGCAAAATTTCACCTTTTATGAGCAAATTATAATGGATTCTCCATCAATATCTGAAAGTTGCTTTGACTCAAATCCTAGGAACCTGGTCGTGAATTAACATGCTGATGAACCATTCCTTTTGCGGCACATGGTGGGTTGGTCCAGAAGGGGTATCCTCCTTCCCAAGTTGGGAATTTTAACAAATTTACCATCACAATGGCATTTGCTGGTGCATTCCAAGATACATGTACATACTTGCTATCTTAAGCTTCCGTTTTCACATGATAATAAAACCAGTGAGTTATACCAAATGAAACTATCCTGAATGCATGCTTATCAAAAGCCATTCTTTTCCAAGTATTATATGAAGCAAGGATATAGAAAACGAACAAGGCTAAGTCCTTTTGCTATAAAAACCAGCAAATATATTTTTTTTGTGAAAAATCCTCAATATTTTCGATTATCATCAACAACTGACATACTGGTTTTTAAAAAATACCTCTAATAGTGAACTGGTTCCACAGTTCTGATATAATATGTCGAAAAACCAGTATATCGTCCAGCTCAAACTGTAATGGTAATATACCAGACTTTTAAAATCCAACTGTATCACCAAGAGTATTGACTTTGATACTAGCTCCAGTGGGTATGTTGTAATACTGCCTAGACTGGTAAACTAACATCTTTTTGGTGATTAACCCTTTACCCAAAAAATCGAAGCAATCCCATGTAATATACAAATTAAAAAGTTTAAAAAAAATCCCAAATTACATCAAAATCCTATCTTGTGACCTCTTCATAGCATTGAGCTTGTCATGTTTGTTCCAATGAGCGGGTCAAATGATATGGTTTTTGTTAAAAAAAAAATTTAAATTTGAAAAAAATTGATGTTGTGTGGATTAGGTAAAGGGGATGATTTCAAATAACTGTGCAGTGAAACCCTGTTAAGTGAATACCACTTTGCCAGAGGAAGATATTCAATAAGCAGGAATAAAACAATAACTAGGAAATGGATAATTTTTCTGACTTCCAGTTATAAACTGAGAATTTATTCTTTTATACCTTGTTTGACAGAGCTCATTAAGAGTTTACTTTATAAATACACAAATAGAATAAACGCTCAGTTTATGCAATTAACAGGTAAAATTACTACTGAAGGAATGGTAAATGGCTCCATGTTTTTTTAAGTTATATACAATTTAGAGGGTGATTCAATTAAATGATATACAATTATGTGGGTTCCACTGCATTAGGTATACACTTACATTTATTTTTGTTTGCAAATGACAACTTCAGCTGCGAGGAAGAACCAATCTCATAATTGGGTTTACAGGCTATAAACTGTGTAAGTGTAAAATTGTCTTTTGTCCCTAAAACTGACTGGATTTCAAGTTTGTCATTATCTGAAACAGACATCTCTTCACCCTGAAACAAATACAATTAAATTGAAGGAGACAGAAATCAAATGTAGATCTGATGGTCAGCTGTGATTGACAATAAAGATATACAAGATAAATAAAAATCAAGACTGGTGCAGCATGATATCCTCCACCCCCTACCCGCCCCCCCTCCCCCCTTCAAACCTGGATATTTTCCCACACCTGAATTTTTTTTAATGTAATCACATAATTATTTTTTTTTTGTTATTAGAGTTTGTCTCATTTGATATGTACATGTATGAAATCACTCAGAAACACATGACAAGTTGGGTGCATAGACAAAATACCCGTTGCTTTTCTACAATAATTTGTAAAACTTTTACCTATGTGGGTAAAATAATGTATTGGCAGTGTATACGTCACATTAATTTACCTTACCCAGCCATAACAACCCCCCCCCCCCCCCCCAAAAAAAAAAATGGCTGCAAATGTCTCAGGAACCTCTGCAGTTGTTTGAAAAGATTTGGGGGGGGGGGGTGGGGGTGGGGGGTGTCCAAGCCTGTTTATCTCCCCTCCCCCACCCATGTCAAAATATAAAGAAAGCATGGAAGAATTTTTTTTCTTTCAATCAATGCTAAACCATTAAATAACAACCAGTTAATAATCAGAAATAGACAATCTTGGAGGCATTTCTGCAATTTTTTGGACTTTTTCGTACAAGTTCAGGTGGAGGGGAAATCCAGCCCCCCACCCCCACTCCCAAAATATAGCAACCATTTCGTTTTATTTACAGCTTTATCCAACCATAACCAGTCTAAACAATGGGTGCAAATGTCCCATGAATGTCTATGATGGTTTGATAAGCTTGGGTGGGGATGTCCATGCCTGGTTATCCCCCCCCCCCCCCAACCCATAGCAACATATATAGAAAATATGATGGAAGAAAATGTGTGTGTGGGGGGGGGGGGGCTGATTCTATGCTACACCATTAAATAATGATCCATAAATTAGAAATAGACAATATAAGAACCATTCCAGCAATTTGGGGAAATCTTTTAGACAAAGTGAGGTAAGGATTCCAGGTCTGCATATCTTCCCCCTCACCTACTCAAAAACTATAGCAAACATTTGGAAAAAATAAATGGGCTTTGTTTTCATCATTACCCAATCCTAACAAGTCCAAACTGCAAGTGTCTTATGAATGTCTATGGAAGTTATGGGGGTTTGACAAAGATGGTAGGGGTGGGGTGAGGATGGGGGAATGATGTCCAAGTCTGTTGCCTCCCCCACACCCTGCCATGTCAAAATATGTAGAAAATATGGAACATTTCATTTTTTAATCCTATGCTAAACTATTAAATAATAAGTTAATTAGATATAGACAATATCAAAACCATTCCAGCAATTTTGAGGAATTTTCAGACAAGATGTCCAGGCCAGGACAGTAAGTAAATGTTGAAAACTTTATCCTTTTGTTCTTTCTTATTTTATTTATTTTATTTATTTATTTATTTTTCTTTTTTCATGACCAAAATTTCAACATCAGTGTGGTTAGGGTTAAAATTGCTTTTAGCATGTTTGACTAAGGTCATATATTTCTGCACAATGACTAGCTCATGACCGCAACTAGGACATAAAAGGACATAAAAGGCAAGTTCTGTCAATTATTTACACATTATACATGTAATAAATGATTTTGAAGCAAAAAGCCTAAAATTATCACCTGGAAGAAGTTGTCTACATGAAAAGGAGGGTGGATGGCAGAAAGAAAAAATGTGTTTTGAGGAGTGAGAGCATTTGTTGACCTGTTTAGCCAGGGAAAGCCTCTTCTTTCAAGTTGATAGCATTTTGTTAACCATTTAATCCTATTTCCCATAAGGTAACTCAAAAGCAAACTAGAAAACCGTGTGCACTGCTCACTAAATGATACCAACCACTCCCACCAAGAAACAGTTTACAACAGTAAAAGTGTGTGTAATGTAGAGAGCACAAACACTGACCTCCACCTCCCCCTCTGCCCCCCCCCCCCCACACACAAACACACACACCTCCACCCCGAAGCTTGAATTGACAAAGCCCATTTTTCAATATGTGAAACTGTAAAAATGAAAATATCTTAAAACAAAATAGAAGGTACACATCTTCACTGTATGTAAAAGAATGTTTGATGGTTTCATTGAAATCCATTCACTAGTTTAAAAGAGGTCGCGGATAGCAAATGTCAACAACCACCCAGCCCCAGCCCCCTCCCCCCCCCCCCCCCCCCCACCACACACACACCAATAAAAGCTTAAATTGACAAAGCCCATTTTTAAATATAGGAAACCTTAAAAATGAAAACATCTGAAAACAAAACAGGAGGTGCACATCTTCAATATATGTAAAAGAATGTCTGAAAGTTTCAATGAAATCTGTTCAATGGTTTGAGAGGAGTTGTAGATAGCAGATCTGTACAGAATGTCAACTAAATTTGACAAAGTTCATTTTTCAATATGGGAAACTGTAGAAATGAAAATATCTGAAAACAAAATAGGAAGTGCACATCTTCAATGTATGTAAAAGAATGTCTGAGAGTTTCCATGGAATCCGTTCACTGGTTTAAGAGGAGTTGCAGATAGCAGATGTGTACATCCCTAAAGCGTAACGGATGGACGGACAGACATCAAAATATGAAAATATCTGAAAGAAAAATAGGAGGTGTGCATCTTCAATGTATGTAAAAGAAGGTCTGAGAGTTCCAATGGAGTTTGTTCAATAGTTTAAGAGGAGTATTGGATAGCAGATCTATACCCCTCCCTACTAAAACCTGAATTGACAAAGACCATTTCTGAATATGGGGGAACTGTAAATATGAAAATATCTGAAAAGAAAATATGAGGTGCACATCTGCAATGTATGTAAAAGAATGTCTGAAAGTTTCAATGAAGTCTGTTCAATGGTTTAAGAGGAGTTGCGGATAGCAGATCTGTACAGAATGTCAATTGAATTTGACAAAGTTCATTTTTCAATATGGGAAACTGTAAAAATGAAAATATCTGAAAAGAAAATAGGTGCACATCTTCAATGTATGTAAAAGAATGTCTTGAGAGTTTCAATGAAATCTGTTCACTGGTTTAGGAGGAGTTGCGGATAGCAGATGTGTACCCCCCTAAAGCATAATGGACAGATGGATGGACGGATGGACAGACTGATGGACGGATGTACAGAGGTACGGACGTACATGGCGAACACTATATACCACCCACTTTTCAAGTGGGTGGTATAATAACAAATATTTGGTCAATGCAGCTTACAAAATACTAATGAGAGGATAGCAGATCCGTTAAGGCAAGTTGTGATATTGCCTGGAAATTATAAATTCCAAGTAAGGCCTAAAAAAAATAAAAATCTGTTTCTCAGGCCCTCCCACATGGTCCTTTTGGCTGCCGCATGCTCTCTTTTTATAACCTATCCAAACATAAAAAAAAACAAAATCGAATTGATTATGTCTGATATTTTACCCAAGTTAATAAAATGGTCCCTTGAGTGCAAGAAGGCTTTGCAATGCTTTAGCATTGCAATGCCTTCTTGCACTCAAGGGACGTAATACACCACCACCCATGCTATTAAGTAGATTATGGGGCCTAAAACATAAAACAAACCAAGAACATGAACTTTTTAATGGCAAAGAAATAATTACAAAAATAAAAAATAAAATGAAAGAGTCAATGACTCTGTAGCTCAACTTGGATATGACAGGAATAAGTATTTGCTGTGACCAAGACAACTGAATAATGAATATGACAGGAATTAGTATTTGTTTTGGCCCAGTCAACAATAATAAAAGAATTACAAGGTGACTGTAATGGACTACAGATTAAGACCAATCATTGTAGATTATTATTTTTGTGTGGAAATTTTCAGTCCCAAACAAAATATTTTCAGACTAAAATTTTTTCTTCTTCTTCTTAAAATTGACCAAAATGCATCAAAACACAAAAAACTAATTTCCGGATTTTGGTCCAAAATTTTCTAAGTCCCACCCGGACCTCAAATTTTCAGTGTAAAAAATTTTTTTTTTTTTTGTCTTAAAATTGACCAAAACGCATAAAAAAACAAAAAACTAATTTCTGGATTTTGGTCCAAAATTTTCTAAGTCCCACCCGGACCCCTAATTTGCATAATTTATTCACGAGAAAAACTCTGTATTATATGTAATGTATCCCATGGTACTAAACATTCATACAAAAATTTATTCAAATCAGAGCTTTCATATGGAAGTTCTGTACAAAAAAAAAATTTCTGCATCGTCGGTACAAAATGGCTGCTGGCAGCCATCTTGAATTTCGGACTGCACCCAAAAACACTCGTTCTCATCCCACGGTCATAACAAAGGTACCCAAGAAGTTTTGTAAAGATTGGTTCATAAATACGGCCTCTAGCCCGAGCCATAGCAGCTTGGCACTTACAGCTCTGAAAGTAATACTAAATAAATCAAAGTCAGTCTAATTTGCATAATTTACGCACGAGAAAAAAAAACGTATATGTGATGTATCCCATGGTACTAAACATTTATACAAAACTTTATTCAAATCAGAACTTTCATACAGAAGTTCTGTACAAAAAACTGATTTTTGCATCATCGGTACAAAATGGCCACTGGCAGCCATCTTGAATTTCGGACCACACCTAAAAACACTCGTTCCCGTCCCAGGGTCATAACAAAGGTACACAAGAAGTTTCGTAAAGATCGGTTCATAAATACGACCTCTAGCCTGAGCCATAGCCAATTGTTGATGTACGGACAGATGGACAGATGGATGGATGGATGGACGGACAGACGGACGATGGACGACAGGCCATGACAATAGCTCAAATTTGACTTCGTCAAAGTTGAGCTAATAAAAAACTGCTCGCACGCATGCAATTTTACAAAAAATGGCCTGAGAAACAGAGTATCTACTTTGTGAGGCCTAATTTGTATATTTTTTATACTTACCAATGGCCCAGAGTAGCTGGTGCTAACTCAAAAATTAATCCAGGGCCAAACACAAATTTTGCTTTCCAATCCCCCAAATTTGCATGCAAAACCGAAAATTCAATTTCCTATCTGGTCCTCCATACTTTTAAGATCTGCGCATGTGCAGTATCCAGGAAGACACCGAAATTGGCACCAACCATCATTCTTTCTATAATTGTCTGTTAAATGTTGTAAACAGTGGAGAGGTATGAGTGCCAACTCATGAGAGGGTCATACCCGTCTGGGCCATTGGTAAGTATAAAAAAATATACAAATTACTTAGAATTTATATTTTTATACAACAACCAATGGCCCAGACTAACTGAATCGTAAAAAGGCTGGAGGGCCTAGGACATAAAGGAAAATCCAATCTCTAAATCACTTCAGTAAAGGATATCTCCTACAGGAGAACAGGAGAAAAAAGGAACTACATGTGTCTTTCACTTTTACGAGAAACAAGAAAGACATAACACCAACACTGTAAATGAGTATTACATAATATATAGTTCTCAATTTAATGCCAGCATAACCCATTATGCTAATTCGGTGAAGGAAAGCCAATATATAAAGAGAGTCCTGAGAATGAGACTCTTTATACCCAATTAAAAGTGTCTGAAGATCGTATATTTACGCCCGTTTGACACGTGACATATACAAATGCTTCACAGTGAGCTACACTTTAAAAACAGTACATAAATGAGACATAGTTATTGCTTCACACCGAGCTACAGATTAAAACCATCGCAGCACCACCTCAGGACTCTGGACACCGGAGGAGGTCTTCCCTTGCTTTTCACTATAAAGCCAGATGATCATAAGGGCAAAAACCGTCCCTCCCCCCATGTTCTGAGGTACCACCCCTCCCCTCCCCCCCCCCCCCCCCCATGTTCTGAGGTACGAGACCGCAGAACGAAGAGGGCAGCGGAACAGCGTCACTGTTGGAACGGGCTGCCTAAATAACTATAGATGTAATCATTTAACAATGGACAACATTTTGAGTATCAGAAAGAGGACCTAAAGATCTAAGGTCACTGGAGATGGACTCTAAATTTCTCAGGTAAAACTTGGTAAATGTAGAGTGTCCAGTACGCAGCCTTCATGAGATCAGTAATGGCTCTTCTGTTAGAATAGGCCCAAGAAGTGGACAGCATTCTAACTTCATGCGCTGATATCTTATTTATAGAACGTTGATCCGAAGATAGATTTTCATAGGCAATGCATATTGCCAGCTGAATCCATCTAGCAACTGAATGAACAGAAATATCTTTTCTGTTAGGAATCAATGAAAGAAAGAAACGTTTTCTCCCTTTTCTTATAAAATCGGTGTTTATATAAGCGCATAGCTTTGAGTGGACACAGCAGAGATCTTCGGTTGTCTGAGGACAGGAGAGCCTTAATGGTAATAGGCTCAGGCCATTTATCTGGAGTCTGACTCTTAGGTATTACCCACACTACGGTAATGAGAATCGTCAACTGATAATGCATGAAGTTCACTCACTCTTCTAGCAGATGCAAAGGCTAAGAGAAATAAATGCTGTTTTATAGGTCAAGAATTTGAACATCCGACGGCTCAAACGGAGCTTCTTTAAGCTTCAACAGAACCCAAGCCAAATTCCACTTGGGAATTAATCTGAGGGTTCTAGGTCTATTAATAGAGAAATTTCGAACCAGCTTGGAGAATGAAGCAGTAGATCCAATAGCCAAGTTATCATGAGCATAAGCATAAGTGTCTGATAACATAGACCTTGGAGCATAAGTGTCTGATAACATAGACCTATAGCCCTTAATAGTGACGGGCTGCAGTTTAAGAACGTCAAACAAGTAGACCATGAAATTGGCAATATTTGGTATGGACGGATCATAAACGTCTATTGACTGATCCTTACACCAATGGAAGAAAACCTTCCACTTCGCTGTGTAGTTCAACGAAGAGGAAGACCTCCTGCAGTTAGAAATTACGTCCACTGCTTGTCCTGCAAACTGTTTTCCGTGCAAGAATGACTGCACAACGGAAATACATGAAGGTTGAGATCTTTCAGGTTGTGATGCAGATGACTTCCCCTGATAAAGAAGGTCCACTCATGGAGGAAGCTTCTGGGGAATGTCCCATAACAGACACCTGGGAAGATTGATCCACAGTTTCTGTGACGACAGAGGTGCTAGTAGTAGAAATTTGCAATGAGACTGTTTGATCTTTAACAGAATCTGCTGAATCAATGGAGTTGGTGGATACACATATCCTATCATTCCGTCTCACGAGACTGACAGAGCGTCTACTGCGTACGCTCAATGGTCTGGACATGGCGACACAAACATCGGTAACTGATTGTTCAGGTGCGTTGCAAACAGATCTACCATGGGGCAATCCCACTGGTAGCAAATCTGCTTGAATAGTCGCTTGTTGAGCGTCCACTCTGATCGCAACAGGCGACCTTTCTGAGAGAGCAGGTTTGCTTACTCTGCTATTACATTTAGACGACCCGGTATATGACAGAAAGCAGAACATGATGATTCATGATGTATAGAAGAATCTTCTCCGTTAGTTCGCATCATGGAATCGAATGAGTGCCGCCCTGGTTCCTGATGTATGCTACCACTGTCGAGTTGTCCGACAAAATCTGAACTTGAGCGTCTGCTATTATGTAAATCCAATGTTGTAGCGCTAGCCATATTGACATCATCTCCTTGATGTTTATGAGTTTCTCCAGGAACTGAGGATCCCAAAGACCTTGACACTTCAAGTCTGTGGGACCTAGGGTCACGGCCCAACCCGTCTGACTCGCGTCCGTCATAATCGTGTAAGCCAGATCCGGCAGTTACAGAGGAACTCCCTGAGTTAACCACTGAATATCTGCCCAAATCTGAACCCTTTGTTTTATCAGGTCCGTTAAAACGAAACTGGTTTCAAGCAAATGCGTCTTCACACTCCAGTTCTGAGTAAAGAATAGCTGGAGGGGACGCATGTGCAGGCGACCAATCAGAAAAAGATCCGCAGCCCCAACAGTCGCATGAATTCCCTCGCTGTTAATGCGTCTGAGTGTAGGCAAAAGCGAGCATAACAACTGACTAATTTTGCTCTGGGTAACGGCAGACGAACCAGATTGTTGTGAGTCTCGAAGCTCATTCCCAAGTGAATGAAAGACTTGGATGGAGCTAGATCCGACTTTTTCTCGTTTACAATGAAACCGAGACGTCAGAGTGATAGAAGTAGACTCTGAACATCGTTCTGAAGAATATTTCTGTTGCCGTATCACTGTAAAATGTCGTCCAAGTAAGCCGACATTACTGCAAACGAATGAGCTTGGAAGTGTGACATTACCGAGTTCATTATTCGAGTGAATGCCCAGGGAGACAGCTTCACTCCAAAGCCCATTGCTCTGAACTGATACACCTTCCCTTGTACGGTGAACCGCAAGTACTTTCTGAATGCTGGATGTACCAGGACATGGAAGTACGCATCCTTTAAATCTATGCTTGCTGCATAGTCGTTTACTCGAATGCTCACCCTTACCGACCGAACAGTCTCCATGTAGAATTTTGGAGCACAATAATTTTGTCTATCCAGATCAGGTCTATAACCGGTCGGAACGAGCCATCTGGCTTCGATACTAGGAAAAGGTGACTGTAGAAACCTTGAGAATTTTGATTTTTGATGACCTCTATTGCTTCCTTTGATAAGATAGTTTGTACCTCCACTAGGAGAGACTCTCTTTTGCAAGGATCTGATGGAAGATTTGTCCAACGTGGACATCTTGTTATTGGGGGTTACGCTCGGAATGATAGGCCGTAGGCCGTCCAAGACTACACTTCTCACCCACTGGTCTTCTGTGATTGTTATCCAGTTTTTCGCGAAGCTTGATAACCTTTTGCCAACTGGTAAGCAATAGAGGTCTTGACCATCACCTGTACGACCTGCAAGGCTTACGGGAGGAGAAACCACATCCTCCCCGCGAAGAACCTCATCCTGTTGGCCTAAAGGCATCTGACCGATAGACCCGATAAGACCTACACCCCTTTCCCGAGTCGCTATACTGACGACCTCCAGAGTAAGAATAAGAGGGTTTCAGATACCTTCGTGAGGAGTCCCCTTTAGATGATTTCTGTCTGGAACGTCCTCCTTTACTCTTGTCTGCTGCAGCGGGTCGATGAGATGCCGACTTTAAAAGCAGAGCATTAGATGCTTTCTTAATGGCCTGGTCATAGACTAATGAAAGCTTGTCGTTGAATATAGTATGTCTGAAGACCGGAGCAACTTGGAGAGAGTTTTTCACTTTGTCATTTATCAGTGATGACGACGCAAGGGCAGCATCACGTCTGATTAACTCCAGATTAGCCACTGTAAGGACAGAGTTATACACGGAAAACATAACTGCCCTGGAAAGAACTCTTAGAGAGGTACAAACGTCCTCAAATTCCTTTTCGTTGAGACGTTGTGCCATAGCTCTTGTAAGGTGATCTGCATAAGACATAGCGTCCAAATTCGCTCTATTTGAAGAAATTGCTGTCTCAATAGTGTCTGAGCGAATTGTGAATGATCCAGGTAAGGATACCTCCAGATCTTTAGCCTGCTCATCCAAATGCAGAGGAACTCTCTGAACATCTTCTCCGACCGTATTAAATGAACGTGGTCCAAGAAACGGTATGTTTATAGAAGATGAGGTTAAGAAACAGCGTTTCTTTCTCACACTGGAAAGATTAAATATGGAGTTGTCTATATGACCAAAGGCCTGCGACACCTGCCTAGACTGAACCGGAAAAGAAAGGACCTCCTCCTTTGTCCGGATAAAGTCTGCGTCCAACAATGCCAGCGGTTTCTTCCTTGTCGTCGCAGCATTCTGATTTGATGGACCAAATTCAGGGTAGTATTGATTGATGAAATCCATCGCAACCATGTTTTGTTCCGAAAGGGAAGGATAATCCTCTTCCATATCCCTTTCACCATCCGAGGGAATCAACTGTAAACCTTGGTCCCTTGCATCTGCGTGAACAGACGACTGGACCGACCCAGCAGCGTGCGTCCGACAGCTCATGTTCTGAGTCTGAAGGAGGCCGCTCTTGCACTTGCTGGAATGCTACGATCGGCTGTGCAATCTGAGACAGCAAGTCCATCACCAAGGCCTGAGGAGCAGCGGTCTTGTTTCTTCGCTGCTTGCTGCTCCTGGGACGGTGTATCAGAGATGGCTCTTTTCTCCAAACGTCCTGATAATTGAGGCCTCGTCTCCCTAGGTACCGGATGGTCCGACTTCACCAGCAAAACGTGGTCCCTTCTTCGCATAGCAGGCTGGATATCCAAAGTCGGGTAGCTAGGATGCAGGCATGTGTGCTTAGTAGATGCAGTGGCATCACGGTACCCATGGATGGAGTGACGTTTGTCATACCAATCAACACATGTAGGACAAAAATTAGCGGGAGTACATCGACTAGAAGCAAGGCAACAAGCATGTAAATCTGAGGAAGATTTCCTTGCCTTGCATTTTGAACAATAAGCCTTCATAATTAATCAAATAAAGTCGATAGTACTCCCACCAACACCACAATAAATATATAATAAAGATACATAATAATCAACATACAAAATACAAATCAAAAAATTAATTTCAAAAAAAATTTTGAAAATTTTTTGACAAACGCCCAAGTTCCCAAAGGGAACAAGACGAGCCCAAGGGTATCCTGATAGAGCCTAAGTGTGGACAAAATTCCAAAAATTATTGCAACACTACAGGAATATCATAACATGTATCTTATAACAATCCTACAGTAATAATAAATTGCTACTACATATATTTATAGGACGTTGCCAATGTAAACAACGGCAAAGGAAAAACCGGAAACAAGAGCACTGAATAAAAAAGGCTCGAAGTCAGTAACAGATTTTAAAGCTACCCGATGTAAAGCAAGATCTTCAGATGAAGAAAAAACGATACATCGGACAGAAGATGCATGACCCAAATGCCTAAACACCCCTAGGGTGAGGACGTAACCAAGGGGGTATACAGAATAAACATTCTGTGATACACGTTAAACTCCCAAGAAATTTTATAAAAAATTTCAATAAAAACAAGCCAAAAAGCTTGGGAGTTTGACAGGAGGGCTTCAAGAAAAGATAGAGAAGGAACACTTAACAAACAGTGGAAAAATCATAAACAAGAATGATGACTTTAGGCCCATGTCCCGAAATTGGGAGACATGAAATAATTTGATAAAAATTATAAAGTTACAGCCCTGAACGTTCCTGACCACCCGTTGTTCACTTCCATCATCCAATTATGTCCTTGGATCCACCAATTTTACCATTGATAAGTGTCTAGCATCCTCAGAAATGAGATTTAAAAGCACAGATGTCAGTTCATTGTTGCTGACTTCAGGGCCAAACAAACAATGTGGTTTGCGCCAATTTTGTTGTCTTCCTGGATACTGCACATGCACAGATCTTAAAAGTATGGAGGACTAGATGGGACATTGAATTTTCAGATTTGCATTCAAATTTTGGGGATTGGGGGTCAAAATTTGTGTTTGGCCCTGGATTAATTTTTGATTTAGCACCAGCTAGTCTGGGCCATTAGTTGTTATATAAAAATACCAGTTTTTAACAAAGTTCTGTTCATTCTACAGTAGAACCCTGTTAACTGAATAGTCACTTTGCCAGTGAAAATTATTCAGTTAATAGGACTATACAATTAACAGGGATTTGGTTACTTTCCTGTATTCTACAGATTTATTTATTTATTGGGGTTTAAGGACACTTCTGACAGCCAGGGTCACCTCGTGTCGGACAGTTTTACAGATGGAAGAAGTCATAGTAGTCCGTGCTAAAGAAAATGTGAACAGACTCACAGACTTCCACACGTGTGTTGGTAATAGCTTAACTTGACTTTGTCAAGTTAAGCTAAATACTGAATGGAACCAGTCGTTCAATACCGATATCATCTGGATTTTCAAATTTTCCTACATTTGCTATTTGTAAGTCCCTGTTGAGGCTTGATAACAGGTGAAGGGTTCACTTTCATGACAGAAGTGATTGATTTTCTTTTCAGTTTTGTTAACCCTCAATAGACTGGGCAACTGTCACGAATACCCACTAGACTATAACCTTTCATGTCCAATTTCTTAGAAGTGATTTCTAGTCTTGTCTTGGCTGCCTGTTAAGGCAGTGCAGAGCTGACTAGAAATCACTGCTCAGGTGTTTAGGGCACATGCTCTGAGATCGCAAAAGCCTGAAAGAGTCTTTAAACATTAAGGTGCATTTAGAACAAGTCACAAAATTACTGTTGATATGATCTGTGGTCTTAAAAGAATGCCACTGTTGAACTCACTGGCAGTGTCATTCATAGTGTTGTGGTAGAATTATACTACAACGACTTATTCTGTTTTTCCTGATGAGAATTCCTCTCTGGTACTATCAGCAAATCTCAGTCAAGTCAGATACCGAATACCCAACCGATACCATGGTATGCCCTCTAAAAAATACCAAACTTGAAACCAAACTCAAAAGTCCAACACTGCCCATCTCTATTACACAGAGCTGAAGTTTAGCCTGAAAACCAATTGTTTACACCATGACCCACCTGAAGCTTTCATCAAATTATTAGTCAAGTTTAACTTCGTCACAACTCAGCTAATGAAAGTGTCAATGACACTGTAGCTTAACTTGTGTGTTGTGTTTGATGAAAAGGATAATGTTCAATGTTTATGAAAGGATTATGAAATAAGACAAGAATTGTAATAATTGGGAATATGTTCATCTCTGTTACCTGTATGCTATGTTTATGATAAAAATAATATGAGGTGTACACTGTACTAAAGAGCTGAGGGGTGGGCTAATATGACCTCACAGTTAATGCATGTGGCCCTCAGTTAACGTATATCAACAAAAGTTACCAAGTTACAGTGAAATTATTCCAAAACGAGTCATCCTATCAAGTTACATTAAAATCCCTTCATAAATATGGCCTGTAGACTGTGCTAAAGGTTTTCGGGCTTTGGGCTCTGGCAGCCATCATGGTTGAAAGATCACAACCAAAAGGGGACATTCTCATCTGGGCATCATCTGGAGTGATCCTACAAAGTTACAATGAAATCCCTTCATAAATATGACCTGTAGACTGTGCTCAAGGTTTTTGGGCTTCGGGCCCCTGAAGCTGTCACAGTTGACCAATCACGACCAAAAGGGGATGTCATCATCTAGGCATTATATGGAGTCAAACTTACGGGTTACAATGAAGTCCTTCCATAAATATGACCAATAGACTATGCTAAAGGTTTTGGGGTTTTGGGTTCGGGCAGCCATCAAGGCTGAATGATCGCGACCAAAAGGGGACGTTCTCATCTAGACATTTATTTAGAGTCATCCTACCAAGGTACAATGAAATCCCTTCATAAATATCACCTGTAGACTGTGCTAAAGATTTTCGGGCTTTGGGCCCTATAGCCAACACAGTTGCCTAATGGTGTCCAAAAGGGGCTGTTCTCATCTAGACATTACATGAAGTCAACCTACCAAGTTACAATGAAATCCCTTCATAAATATGATCTGAAGACTGTGCTAAAGGTTTTCGGGCTTTAGGCTTGGGCAGCCATCATGGTTGAATGATCGCAACCTAAAGGGGGCATTCTCATCTGGACATCATCTGGAGTGATCCTATGAAGTTACAATGAAATTCCTTCATCAATATGACCTGTAGACTGTGCTCAAGATTTTCGGGCTTCAGGCACCTGTTGCCATCACAGTTGACCAACCACGACCAAAAAGGGATGTCATCATCTAGGCATTATATGGAGTCAACCTAACAAGTTACAATGAAATCCTTCCATAAATACGACCTACAGACATGCTAAACGTTTTTGGGCTCGGGCAGCCATCAAGGCTGAATGCTCGTGACCAAAAGGGGACGTTCTCATCTGGACACTATTTGGAGTCATCCTACCAAGCTACAATGAAATCCCTTCATAATTATGACCTGTAGACTGTTCTAAAGGTTTTCGGGCTGTGGGCCCCTGAAGCCGTCACAGTTGCCCAATCGTGTCCAAAAGGGGACGTTCTCATCTAGACATTATATGAAGTCAACCTACCAAGTTACAATAAAATCCCTTCATAAATATGACCTGTAGACTGTGCTAAAGGTTTTCGGGCTTCGGGCTCGGGCAGCCATCATGGTTGAATGATCGCAACCAAAGGGGACAATCTCATCTGGGCATCATCTGGAGTGATCCTGCAAAGTTACAATGAAATCCCTTCATAAATATGACCTGTAGACTGTGCTCAAGGTTTTCGGGCTTTGGGCACCTGTATCCATCAGAGTTGACAAATCACAATCAAAAGGGGATGTCATCATCTAAGCATTACATGGAGTCAACCTGACAGGTTACAATGAAATCCTTCTATAAATATAACCTTTTGCCTATGCTAAAGGTTTTTGGGCTCGGCACCCAACAAGGCTGAATGATCACGGCCAAAATGGGACGTTCTCATTTAGACATTATTTGGAGTCATCCTACCAAGTTACAATGATATCCCTTCATAAATATGACCTGTAGACTGTGCGCAAGGTTCTTGGGCTTCGGGCACTTGTAGCCATCACAGCTGACCACTCACGACCAAAAGGGGATGTCATCATCTAGGCATTATATGGAGTCAACCTAATAGGTTACAATGAAATCCTTCCATAAATATGACCTTTTGCCTATGCTAAAGGTTTTTGGGCTCGGGCACCCATCAAGGCTGAATGATTGTGGTCAAAATGGGACGTTCTCATCTAGACACTGTCACTATTTGGAGTCATCCTACCTAGTTACAATGAAATCCCCTCACAAATATGACCTGTAGACTGTGCTAAAGGTTTTCAGGCTTTGGGCACCTTTAGCCGTCACAGTTGCCCAATCATGTCCAAAAGGGGACGTTCTCATCTAGACATTATATGAAGTTAACCTACCAAGTTACAATGAAATCCCTTCATAAATATGACCTGTAGACTGAGCTAAATGTTTTTGGGCTTTGGGCTCGGGCAGCCACCATGGCTGAATAATCGCAACCATAGGGGACAATCTCATCTGGGCATCATCTGGAGTGATCCTAAGAAGTTACAATGAAATCCCTTCATAAATATGACTCATCTGGGCATCATCTGGAGTGATCCTAAGAAGTTACAATGAAATCCCTTCATAAATTTGACCTGTAGACTGTGCTCAAGGTTTTCGGGCTTCGGGCACTTGAGCCATCACAACTGACCAATCACGATCAAAAGGGGATGTCATCATCTAGGCATTATATGGAGTCAACCTAACAGGTTACAATGAAATCCTTCCATAAATATGACCTTTTGCCTATGCTAAAGGTTTTTGGGCTCGGGCACCCGTCAAGGCTGCATGATCGCGATCAAAAATGGACGTTCTCATCTAGACATTATTTGGAGTCACCCTACCAAGTTACAATGAAATCCCTTCATAAATATGACCTTTAGACTGTGCTAAAGGTTTTCAGGCTTTGGGCCCCTGTAGCCGTCACAGTTGCCCAATTACGTCCAAAAGGAGACTTTCTCATCTAGACACTGTATGAAGTCAACCCACCAAGTTACAATGAAATTCCTCAATAAATATGACCTGTAGACTGTGCTAAAGGTTTTAGGGTTTTGGGCTCAGGCAGTCGTCACGGTTGGCTGATCATGCCCAAATGGGGAAATTCTCATCTAGACATCATAAGGAGTCATCCTACCAAGTTACGATGAAATCCCTCCACATTAAACATGACCTGCAGACTGTGCTAAAAGTTTTTGGGTTTCGGGCTTGGGCAGCCATCACGGTTGATAGATCATGCCCAAAAGGGGACGTTCTCATCTAGGCATTATACAGAGGCATCCTACCAAGTTACAATGAAATCCCTTCATAAATACAACCTGTAGACTGTGCTAATGGTTTTGGGGTTTTGGGCTCGGGAAGCCATACCGGTCGCCCGATCGCGACCAAAAGGGGACGTTCTCATCTAGACATGACCCCAAACCTACATATGAAATTTCGTGACTATCAGACAAGAACTGCAGGGTGTAGCCCGTGCTAAAGGAAAATGTGAACAGACGTCACAGACTCACAGATTCACAGACTAACAGACTTCCGCATGCGTGATGGCAATAGCTTATCTTGACTATGTCAAGTTAAGCTAAAAATGGGTATATGAATTTTTATTTACCTTTAGCAAAAGGATTCCCCTATGGGTGCAGAGTTCAAGAAGCTCTGTCAAACAATGTATTATTAGTTATTGTGATGAATTGACAGTAACATGGTCTGAGGTTTGCGGCTTGGAGCTTATGTTCAACCGAAACGCAAAGCGTCGAGGTTGAACATATGCTCCGAGCCGCAAACCTCAGATCATGTTACCATCAACTCATCACAATAACGTATATGTTCCAATAAGACACTATAGTCCAAAATCTACATCGTGAAACACGAGAGGCTGGTTTACTAAACTTGTGATCGTTAAAAGTTGCCTTGTTCAAGGCAACTTTTAACGATCACAGGTTTAGTAAATAAACCTCTCTTGTACCCACGACGGCACTGGATAAATAATCAATGAACCAGATAAACTTATTCCATCTCAGTTCAAATCGTAAATCGGTTCTGTAATTTAAACACTTCATCTGGAACACCGTCTGCTGCACGAGCGAAAAATCTAGAAAAATGAAGTGGCTTGCTAGTCACTCTGTTGGTGAAACTATTACGAAATGGGTGAAGTCATTTCAAATATTTCGCGTTGTGACGTCAGACGGTAACATTTGACACTTGAGCCGTAAACATAGAATACACTAAGCGAGCTCTCATCCAATCAGAGGAGGGGGATTTTAGTCTTACTGGAACATCATAGATTAAATGCTTACTATGGATGTAGCGAGGCTGAATAGGTCCATGAAAATAAAAAATTCAGTTTGGTTGTCTGAATAGTTCTTCGACAGATAAAAACCTTTTCTATTCATTGAAAGGAGTGTACTTTATATCCAAGATGGTTGCAAGTTGTATGAAATTAACAGGGTTATTCAATGATGAGATATCCAATTAAGTATATTCCAATGCCAATGAGAAAAGTGAAAGATAAGTAATTATTTTGAGACCTGTAAGGTCAAAAAAAAATAGTTGTGATTCTCAGAGAATTTTTTTTTCAAATCAGTAAGGCAAGGAGGTTATTTTTATTTTTTGTTATCATCGGGACTATGAATTACAAGGGACAAAGCCATGTGAGACAGCCCTGAGTGTCACATTTTATGTGTAATTCAGCGATCTGAATGAAGCAGCTACCCCCACGTAGTTCAGATGGCTGAACTAACATTATATAGAGAACCATTTCTTGTTTTTTTTTTTTAAATTTTGATATTAAAATGCGAAGCAGGAGACGTATAATACCATACAAACATTGATCTAACCAACAAAATCTTTTGAATGTGGATTTCAATCAATGAATGTATACTCATAGTTAGAAATATTTCCCAAAAAGTGACATTTTCACTTGGAGGCTTGTATACACAAAAGCATGTGTTTGTTTCATTCAATTCGAAGACTTTGTATTTTTGAAAAACTGTGGAATTTTTACTCAAACTTGTTAACAAAAGTCAATTCTACTTTATCTGCTGTTTGTTCATGGTTATTTCACAAGATAAACCATTATTGAAACCCAACCAATTTGAAAAATCCCAATAAAATGTATCAACACGCATGAAAAATGAAAGTGTCAATGACACTGTAGCTCAACTTGTCAAGACATGTACATGTATAGTATGTGACACAGCAATGACAAACATCTAGTAATGACCTGATAACAAAGGTACATATAAAGTATTGTAACGGTCTGTACATAAATACTGACCGTAGCCTGTAACAAATGTATAGGTAAAGTATTGTAAAGGTGGGTGACAGTCAGATGCTAAACTAGAAAAGAAATCTTTGAGTCCCAGAGTGGGTCTGACTGAACCTCAAAATATTTGTTCTCATAGCACAGTGATAACAAAGGCACCCCAAAACACACTCATTCCTGTCCCAAGGTGAAAACAAAGGTACCCAAGAAGTTTCGTGAAGATCAGTTCATAAATACGAGCTGTATAGAAGTTGTGACAAAAAACTGATTGGACCTAATTTCGGTACAAAA
This sequence comes from Pictodentalium vernedei, assembly GCA_031216915.1. Lineage (NCBI taxonomy): Eukaryota > Metazoa > Mollusca > Scaphopoda > Dentaliida > Dentaliidae > Pictodentalium > Pictodentalium vernedei. Next base: position 268,906,377 of record CM062295.1, read on the forward strand.
TGGCCACTGGCAGCCATCTTGAATTTTGGACCGCACTCAGAAACACTCGTTCTCGTCCCAATGTGATAACAAAGGTACCCAAGAAGTTTTGTGAAGATCGGTTGATAAATACAGCATCTAGCCTGAGCCGTATTGACATGTGCACTTACAGTGTATAAGTAGCACTAAATAAATCAAAATTCATCTACTTTGCATAATTTCTGCACGAGAAAAAAACCCGTACTGTATGTGATGTATTCCATTTTACTAAACATTCATACAAAAATTTATTCAAATCAGAACTTTCATACATAAGTTCTGCACAAAAGACTGATTGCACTAATTTTGGTACAGGCTGCTGGTGGTCATCTTGAATTTCGGACCACACCCAAAAACACCCGTTCTCATCCCATGGTGATAACAAAGGTACCCAAGAAGTTTCGTAAATATCAGTTCATAAATAAGGCCTCTAGCCTGAGCCGTACAGAAGTTGTGTAAAAAAAACAAAAAACTGATTAGACCTAATTTCGGTACAAAATAGCCACTGGCAGCCATCTTGAATTATGGACGGCACTCAGAAACACTCGTTCTCTTCCCAAGGTGATAGCAGAGGTACCCAAGAAGTTTCGCGAAGATCGGTTGATAAATACAGCCTCTAGCCCAAGCCGTATTGACATGTGTACTTACTGTGTGTAAGAAGCACTGAAAAAATCAAAGTTCATCTAATTTGCATAATTTCTGCACGGGAAAAAACCCTGTATTATATGTGATGTATCCCATGGTACTAAACATTCACACAAAAAATTTTTCAAATCAGCGCTTTCATATGGAAGTTCTGTGCAAAAATCTGATTGCACCTAATGTTGTACAAAATGGCTGCCTGCCATCGGCCATCTTGAATTTCGGACCGCACCCAAAAACACTCGTTCTCGTCCCACAGTGATACCAAAGGTACCCAAGAAGTTTCGTAAAGATTGGTTTATAAATACGGCCTCTAGCCCGAGCCGTATTGGCATTTGCACTTACAGTGCTGAATGTATCACTAAATACATCAAAGTTAGTCTAATTTGCATAATTTCTGCACGAGAAAAAAACCTGTATTATATGTGATGTATCCCATGGTACAAAAAATTATTCAAATCAGCGCTTTCATATGGAAGTTCTGCGCAAAAATCTGATTTCACCTAAGTCTGTACAAAATGGCCACCAGCGGCCAACTTGAATTTCGGATCGGACCCCAAAACACTCGTTCTCGTCCCACGGTCATAACAAAGGTACCCAAGAAGTTTCGTAAAGATAGGTTCATAAATACAGCCTCTAGCCCGAGCTGTATTAAATTGTTGATGGACAGAGGGGCAGATGGACGACTGGCCATGGCATAAGCTCAAATTTGGCTTCACCAAAGTTGATCTAAAAATGGTACTTGTTTCTTCACCAATATGTTTTGCGTTATATATTAATTTATGTTTATAGGGACATAGTGTCACACTGGTTAGCACTGGACTTAAAACAAAATGGTCAATGCTTCAATCCTGACCCATACCATCTGTGATGTGTCCTTACACTAGACACTCAAGCTCCATGTGGGGACATGGTGGCTGTGCACTAATGCGCACTGTACTTCGATGGTACACTTGCCATCAAGCACTGTTAACTCTGCTTGTGCAAGGTTAGTACGTTCGAGAGTTCTTGCCACTGTTCAGTGGTCCTTTTGGAGTAATCTGGCATCTTCCACCCATAAAACTGTCCAATATGAGATGAGCCTGGTTGCTGAAAATGCTGCTAAACGAAAGTAGGCAAATGATGGAAAGAAGTCTGTATCCAGAATGAAAAAACCTATCTAGTTCTAGGCTTGTTTTCATTTGCTAATGACAACCTGTTATTTGTATGACAGATGATATTGGAGAGCTATTCATCAGCAAAGGAAGATACACTGACTTCTTTTGCAACATATCACTTCAATGAAGTGAGTCTGTTATGAAAATGGTATTATCTCAATGTTTACCTATCATTGATGGAAACAAAATTAACAAGCATACGCGTTGAGATGGCAAAATTATATTGGTACAAGTTATTGCACTCACAAAGCCATCAGACTAGTGTCAGACTGACAATAATTTTTCAACAAAAGGGAAATTGATGAAACTGAATATCCAGTTCGAGTGAGATCTTCCTGTAATGTTTGCATGTAGTAAGTTTTATCACCATCTGATTGTATTTGTTAAAAATATAATGTTAAAACAATTTGTGGTTGAATAGATGTTCAAACATATATGTAGAGTTCTTGCCAGTGTTCAGTGGTCCTTTTGGAATAATCTGGCATCTTCCACCCGTGAAAATTATGTTAAATGAAAGAAGGGAAACAATGGAAAGAAGTCTGTATCCACAATGAAAAATCCTATCTAGTTCTAGGCTTATTTTCATTTGCTAATGAAAACCTGTTATTTGTATGACAGATGATATTGGAGAGCTATTCATTAGCAAAGGAAGATACACTGACTTCTTTTGCAAAATATCACTTCAATAAAGTGAGTCTGTTATGAAAATGATATTATCTTAATGTTTACCTATCATTTATGGAAACAAAATTAACAAGCATATGTGTTGAGATGGCGAAATTATATTGGTACAAGTTATTGCACTCACAAAGTCATCAGATAAATTTTTCAACAAAAGGGACATAACTCCTACAGTATTTGATGAAACTGAATATTCAGTTCGAGTGAGATCTTCCCATAATGTTTGCATGCAGTAAGTTTTATCACCATCTGATTATATTTGTTAAAAATATAATGTTAAAACAATTTGTGGTTGAATAGATGTACTAAAACATATGGACATATAGCACCATTTCTATATCTCTGCTAAGCTTTGTTGGGGGTAAGAGAGGGGAGGGGAATAAAAACACAAATTGAAAGTAGAAGGTTGCAAACCCAAGATATTCATATTTATGATTGCTCAGGCAGCAAAAGATACCATTCAGAATACATCCAAGATAAAGTGAGTTAACCTTTTTCACAGAAAACAAAATTTGTCTTACCTCAGATATATTTACAAAGCCTGACAACTTTAGAAGAGACACAAGCTTTTCAGGTGACTTGAGGCTTTCATTTGAAGAATTGTTGCATACTGTTGGTTCAACAACAAAAAATTTGCCACCAGGTTTGAGAATATTACAGATAGTCCCTAAAACATCTGAAGAGTGTAGAACATATGCTGGATGAATGAATCCTGAAAGTGCTACATCTGTAGAAGATTGGCCAAGGGATGCTGAAATATGAAAAACAGTTCACGTTTTACTTTTCAAAACTATTAACAATGCTAGGAATTTTTTTATGAACTGTTGCTAGGTAATGTGGAAGTTACAACTTGTTCATAATATGTGAATGGAGTACTGTTCAAGTTTTACCAAGAACATTACATAAAAATTTAACTTGTGTAACTAGAATGATTGCCTCATTCCTTTCATTGTTGTTAATTCATGTTTGAAAAAAGTGCTTCGTAAGACAGTCTTTGGCATCAAAGGGATTCTGTTACAAAACAGAACAGCCATCAAAAATTCACTTTATGACAGAGAGAGTTGGGTTTGTAATGGTATTTTTCAATTTTGTAATTTTCACATTGAGAATAATGCAGGGTTTAATCCAGATCCTTTTTAGAGTCTGAATTTTTGCCCCACACCCAATGTGAAATGGTAGTAAAATTGTCAGTTGAACTAACCACATTTTCCCTGACCCACCATCTACCAGTAATCCCAAAGGCCTTCAAATTCCCTCCGTTACATCCACAAATTAGGGATATGTCTATAAAATATCTTCGGTCAATCCCATAGGTTAGTTGTCACTTTCCCCAAGTGACCAAAGATGGGAATGAATGAACTTTATTTTGCAGCATACACAAGTGTAATATCAATTAACCAATTTATTCATTTATTTATTGGTGTTTAAGGTCACATATTTCTGCACCATGGCTAATCAAGACGAGTTTTACGGGTGGAGGAAGCCGGAGTACCCTGAGAGAATCACTGAGCAATGGCGAGCAATTGTCAGCGCCCCAACATACCAACTCCACATAAGGAGGGTTAGCATTGGTTGAAGAGAGGTGCACCATCAACGTACAGCTCACCTTAGTATACAACTCCACCGTTCCCCCACGTGGGCAATGGGGGGGGGGGAGGGGGTGAAGTGTATTGCCCAAGGACTCAACGTGGTTGCCACAGGTGGAATTCGAACTGAGGACCTCTCGGCTTGCAGCCTGCAGTTCTACCTACTGAGCCACAGTGCCCCCTATTAACAAATAACAAGGTAAGTGTAGTACTGTACACTGCATGGAAATGGCATAGCTGGAGAGGCTGTCTTCCTGTCATACCCAGACTCCAGATTTCTGGACATCAAAGCCTTTTGTCTTTCCCTCGGGTGTTTAGCCTAAAGAAGATAAAAACAATCCTCATGCATGGACCCGAGACATTTTTGCTAAAGTCGTGCCAGTTTAACAGATTAATTTTTTGAAAGGAGAACTAATGGGTTTAGAAGATGAGATCCCTGTATTTAAAAAAAACAATCAGGACAAGACAGATTGGCACAAGTCATGATGGAGGACTACAAATTTAGAGTTGTATTAATTATTGCCTTTTTAAACAGAGGCCTACTGTGTCATTGCGTTTCTGGATTTAAATCATTCCAAATTTTCAAAAACAAATGAAGCGGGAGATCCACGGAGAAATGTGTTCTTGGTTTGAGTGTAGGCACACTCCCAGATTGACAGGTTTCCTTTCCAGCAGAATTTTTGTGAATTTCAAAAGTAGTGTCAAAAGATACAGGTAGTTCATGTTGATACGTCCGTACGTACATTCATACATAAACAGGTCGTCGAATTTCAGTATGCCACAATTTTTAAATAATGGTTTTGGTGTGTGAGGTATATTTTTTGTTCGTTATGACGCACACTTTCCTATTTTGCAGGGTTAGAATTCAACTTGTTAACTGTACATAACCACAAACAAGTATACCATACAGTAAATGGCTAAGTATGAGTGTGTAATATAATATCTTTAAAGCCTTAAAGGAAGAAATTTTTTGGCCTTATTCAAGTCGAAAATTATCCTAGCCATTTTTAAACAAACCACAGAGGTGTGTTGTTTAAATTTTAGATTTTTTGTCCACGTGGACTCCAAGAAATGTGAGTGATTGTTCTTCATGTTAGTTACTAATTAATGGAATATCTGTACTATTTAAAGTGATTTTTCTACCAACAGTGTTATAGGAATCATTTTGTGGATGCAGCATTTTGTTTTATTAGCATTCAGACACAGTCCAGTTGCAGAACACCATTCACTGGGAAAAAAAAGAGTTTTATGAAATTCTGAAACTGACTGCCATGTTGGAAACGTGAAAGTAACATGGGTTCTGTAGCCAGAGGTGTACATGTATTATAAGTTTAACATACATGATTTGGCAGCCTACCCAGTACAACTCGAAAAGCGTGTTAACCTCAACAAAAACAAGAGGCTCCAGGGAGCCTGCGGGTGCTCACCTGACATGGTAGCCTAAATATCAACCCAGTAAATTGATTTCAACAAGTTGCATATGCCCATCCTAAGAAAAGCTTATTCCAAATATCCAAAGATTCTGACCAGTGGATCTTCAAAAAAAAACATTTTTAAAGAATATTCCTCATATTGAACTAAGTAATAATTCGGGCTCCCACAGCGAGTCCAAATATGAACCCAGGGACTTGGCTTGAACAAACTTGAATCCCCACCCCCCCCCTCTCCCCCCCACCCCCAAAGATACCAAATATCAAAACATTCCGACTGCTGGATGTGAAGAAGATTTTTAAAGAAAATTCCTCATTTTGAACTAAGTTACAATTCAGCTCCAACTATGAGCTCAAATATGAACCCAGGGACTTGGCTTGAACAAACTGGAATCTCACACCCTAGGGATGCTGCATACCAAATATCAAAACATTCCGATGGCTGGATCTGAAGAAGAAGATTTTTAAAGAAAATTCCTCATTTTGAACTAAGTTATAACTTGGGCTCCCACAGTGAGCACAAATATGAACCCAGGGACTTGGCTTGAACAAACCTGAATCTCCCCCTCCCTTGCCCCCCCCCCCCCCCCCCCCCCCCTTGAAGATGCTGCAAACATTCCGACTGCTGGATCTGAAGAAGATGATTTTTAAAGAAAATGCCTCATTTTGAACTAAGTTACCATTCAAGCTCCCACTATGAGCTCAAATATGAACCCAGGGACTTGGCTTGAACAAACTGGAATCTCCCCCCCCCCCCCCCTCCCCCCTAGGGATGCTGCATACCAAATATCAGAACATTCTGACTGCTGGATCTGAAGAAGAAGATTTTGAAAGAAAATTCCTCATTTTGAACCCGGATATGAATCCAGGAACTTGGCTTGGACAAACTTGAACCCCCCCCCCCCCCCCCCCCCCCCCCCCCCCCCCCAAGGATGTTGCATACCAAATATCAGAAGATTCTGATTGGGAGATCTGAAGAAGAAGATTTTTAAAGAATATTCCTCATACTGCACTAATTTAAACATTTGGCCTCCCATAAAGTGCCCAAATATGGACCCAGGGATTTGATTTCAATAAACATGTGAAACAATCTTTCAAAGATGTTATATGTGAAATTTGAAAGCTTTTGGAGCAGTGGTTTGGTGGGAAAAAATGCTGACTCAGCACTTTTTCAAAAGTCTTGAAGAAGTACCCCATGATAAAACCAATAGCAATTATTTTGGACCACTCTATTCTGTTGGTCCTAAGGAAGCTTCACGCCAAATAAGAATTCTCAGTGCCTTGTAGTTTTGGAGATATGAGCATTTTTAAAAAAATTTATATTTTTAGCTCCTGTGGTTCCCATGGGGCAACAGGAAATTTTTTTTTTGGGGGGGGGGGGGGGGGGGGGGATAAATTATGTTCTGATGACCCAATAAGCCCTCATTTCAAATTTGGTTCAAATCAGCCCCACGGTTTGGAAAATAGAAATTTTGGGCAGGGCAAAAATTCCTGACCCTTTCATAACGAAGGCAAATATAGCTCCTCAAACTTCTCTTGAACAAATCTGAGTCTACAACTCAAAAGGAAGCAGCACACCAAATATCAAGTCTCTGCTACTGCTGGTCATTGAGAAGAAGATTTTTTAAGATTTAAGCACACTTTTGTGGCGTGGCCCTACCGAGGCGAGAGGCAACTTGATTTGAACAAAATCAAAATGCGATGTCATAACGAACTATTATCTAAAATTTCAATTAAATTGGATCAGTGGTTTTGGAGGAGAAGACACAAACACCATGTTCACGGACAATGGGTGCTGAGTGATCACTATAGCTCACCTGACATTCAGTCAGGTGAGCTAAAAATCAGGAAAATTGATGGAGAATTCTCACAGAAAACAAGAGGATTTTATCGCAAAGTTTGATAAAGTTTTTCTTTCTTTAGATGGTGGTGTTTCTTTACAATGCACTGATTTCAGGGAGGGAACATTTGGCCTTTGGAAGTAGACATTTTTCTCACTGTCAGGAAAGCATTATTTTGTATTCACCTGTTTCAATTCCATTCAGAACTTTCTGAACATTGATGCCCCAACAAATAATAATATCAGAATAAATGAAAGTGTCAATGACACTGTAGCTTAACTTGACTGTGTGTTGTGTTTTGAATTGAATTGAATTGAATTTGATGAAAAGGATAATGTTCAGTGTTTATGAAAGGATTTTGAAATAACACAAGAACTGTGATAATTGAGAATATGTTAATTTCTGTTCCCTGTATGCTGTGTTTTCAATAAAAATAACTTGAGGTGTAGACTGTACTAAATAAAGAATTGAGGAATGGGTTAATTTGGCCCTCACAATTAATGTATGTCAACGAATGTTACCAAGTTACAGCGAAATTATTCCAAAAAGAATCATCCTATCAAATTACAATGAAATCCCTTCATAAATATGTCCTGTAGACTGTGCTCAAGGTTTTCGGGCTTTGGACCTGTGTAGCCATCACGGTTCAACGATCGCAACCAAAAAGGAGAAGTCCTCATCTAGACATTATACTGAGTCATTCTACCAAGTTACAATGAAATCCCTTCATAAATACGACCTGTAGTCTGTGCTAAAGTTTTTCGGGTTTTGGGCTCGGGCAGCCGCAATGGTTGAACGATCGCGACCAAAAGGGGACGTTCTCATCTAGACATTATCTGAAGTCATCCTACAAAGTTACAATGAAATCCCTTCATAAATATGACCTGTAGACTGTGCTAAAGGTTTTGGGATTTTGGGCCCCTGTGGCCATCAAAGTTGACCAATTGCGACCAAAAGGGGACATTCTCATCTAGACATTATATGGAGTCATCCTACGAAGTTACAATGTAATCCTATATAAATACGACCTGTAGACTGTGCTCAAGGTTTTTAGGTTTTGGGCTCGTGCAGCCATACCGGTTGACCGATCGAGACCAAAAGGGGATGTTCTCATCTAGACATGACCCTAAAACTTCATATGAAACTTCGTGATGATCAGACAAGAACTGTGGGGTGTAGCTGGTGCTAAAGGAAAATGTGAACAGACTTACAAACTAACAGACTCCCGCACGCGTAATGGCAATAGCTTATCTTGACTTCGTCAAGTTAAGCTAAAAATAGGCCGATGACATGACCTCAAATCTGCATATGAAATTTTGTGATGATCGGACAAGAACTACGGGGTGTAGCCTGTGCTAAAGGAAAATGTGAACAGACTAACAGACTTCCGCAGATGTGATGGCAAGTTAAGTTAAGCTAAAAACAGTGTTATTGCTTATTTAGAAATATATCTGCTGTGTAAGGATTTTTTATTATCCCCGCATTTTTGAAAATGAAAGTGTCAATGACACTGTAGCTTATCTTGACCTTATGGTATATTTTGAGGATTAATGTCATAATTACTCAACTTTTATGTTACATTCAAGTAAATTGTGCCATAATTATTGACTTTTTGTTGTCTATCAGAAACTACAGATTTTTTGGCTTTAAAATGTGTTTTGGATATTTTCAGTGATTTTATGCCTCAAAAAAATCCACTCCATGGACCCTTCCTCCCTCCCATACTGGGTGCATTTTTTTTTGCATGAAATCACTCAAAATCCTCAAAAAACACATTTTAAGGCAAAAGAAAAAAATGAATACCAGCCCCACCCCCATGGGGTTTACTGGGAGAAGTTTTTTGTTCTTTCATAAAACCACTTAAAAATTCTTCAAAACTCATTCTAAAGCAAAAAAAGACAAAAAAAAAATTCACCCTACAGACTTCAACCCACTCTTCCCAGCCCCATTGCATGAGGTGAAATTTCTTTCTTTTTTTCAGAGGGGGGGGCCTCTGGGTTTAACTTAGTGGGTTTTTCATGCAATCACTCAAAATACTCCAAAATGCATAAAAAAATTTAAAAAATTTAAAAAATTTCCCTATGGGACCCTACCCACCACCAGGCAAACAAGGGCGAAATATTATTTTTCTTATAAAGTCACTTCAAATCCTTTCAAATCCCTTTAAAGAAGGAGAAAAAAAAATTCGCCCCCACAGACCCCAACCCCCATCTCACTTACATCAGACCTCCACACTATGAAAGCAGCCAACCACAACCAAAATACTGCAATCTCAATCTACTCAACACTGAGACACCGAGCCAAATTTCAAGAAAATTGATTCATAAAAGTGGCCTCCAACCTGTACTGAAAAATGCAAAATGGCTGTTGTGGCGGCCATTATTGGTAGCTAACGGTGACCAAAATAGAACGTTCTGATCTCTACATTACCCTGAACATGATTAAAAAATTTTGTAAAGACCAGACAAGAACTACATCCTCCAGCCCACCCCATACAAATTTTGTAGACATCCAAGATGGCTGCTGTAATGGCCACTGTAGGCAGCTGACCCTGATCAAAATAGACATTCTCATTTAGACATCAACCCTAACTTGCATATGAAATTTGGTGATCGTCAGAGTTAAGTAGGTCACTGACAGTCATGTTCATCATATTGCACTCAACAAATAATAAATGAAGTAAACCTTTCCAACACCCGAGGAGTCTATCCCAAGTTATTCAATGTGACTGGTTCCATAAGGTGAATATTTTTTTACTTTAAAAAGCATTTTGGAGGATTTTGAGTAATTTAATGCAAAAAACAATTCACGGCTGCCTGCCCGGGGCATCTTATATTGCCAACTGGGTGAATTTGGGGTGGGGGGGGGTGGGCAGGGGGTGGGGGGGGGTGGGGGGAGGGGGGGGGTTTGCATCAAATCACTTTCATCCACTCGAACCCAACATCCACCCCATGGGGTGAACAAGGAAAAAATATTGCACCTAATTGTGTTTTGGGAGATTTTGAGAGATTTTATTAAAAAAAATTCACCCCATGAACCTATCACGCCAAGCCCAACTGTATGGGGCCCGTCAATTGAGATATTTTTTTTTAATTTTTTTTTTTTAAATCACTCAAAATCCCCCAAAACACATTTTAAAATAAAGGTAAAAAAAGAAAAAAATCCCCCCCCCCCCAGACCCCACCCCATGTGGTGAACTGGGTAAACAATTTTTTTTCTTGGCCTTAAAATGTGTTTTGCGTCATTTTAGTGATTTCATGCAGAAAAAAAAAAATTGAATCGCTCTGTGGATGAAATTTTTTTGTCGTGAAATTACTCAAAATCCCCCAAAATAAACTCTAAAGCAAAAAAAAATTCACCCATCGGACCCCCCTCGCTGAACTGGACAATTATATATATATATATTGCAGAAAATCACTTGCAATCCATCAAAACTCATTTGAAAGAAGAAAAAAGTTAAAAAATTTATAGTAATTTATATATTTTTTATACTTACCAATGACCCAGGCATAGCTGGTGCTAACTCTTAAAAATCTAGGGCCAAACACAAATTTTGCCCCCCAATCCCCAAAATTTGCATCTAAAACCAAAAGAAATCATGTCCTGAAGGACCTCCATACTTTGCCCTTACTGCGCATGCGTAGTGTCAAGGACGTTCCGAAATTGGCACCAATTATCAATCTTACAGGCAGTGCCTGGTCAGCGCTATGTACTCAGCGGGGAGGTATGAGTTCCCAACTCCTGGGAGGGCCATCCCCGTCTGGGTCACTGGTAAGTATAAAAAATATATAAATTACTATAAATTTTTTAACATTTTTATACTGTACCAATGACCCAGACATAGCTGAATAGTAAAAAGGCTGGAGGGTCTAGGACATAGAGGAAAATCCAATAAGCTCAACTATATAATATAGAGTGAACCCCTCAAGGAGAAAAGGAGTATTAGGCTTTACATGTATCTTTCTTATTTTATGATAAATTAGAAAGATACAATACCCTTCATAATTGAGCACAATAACATTCATGTTCTCTATTAACATCCAGTATAACCCTTTATACTAATTATTTTTAAAGTAAGCCAATAAATAAAGTTAGTCCAGAGAATTGAGACTCTTTATATTCTTTAAAAGTGTCCGAGGATTGTATATTAACGCCCGTTTGACACTTGACATATACAAATGCTTCACACCGAGCTACACTTTAAAAATATGACATGAATGAATTTTTAACATGAATATTACACTTTAAAACCATCCCGGAAACAACTCAGAATTACTGACTCCGGAGGAGGAATTCCCTTGCTTTTCACTATAAACCAGGTGACCTAAGGGAACACCCTCCCCCCCCCCCCCTTCCCCTTGCCCTGGGTCAAATAGCCCAGAGCGAAGAGGGCAGCAGGACGGAGTCACTGCCGGAACAGAAAGCCTGCATAACTATAGTTGCAACTGTTTAGTGGACGACATTCTGAGCAACAGATAACGGGCCTAAACAATGCAGGTCTCCAGAAATGGACTCAATATTTCTGAGATAAAAATTTGTGAATGTGGATGGCAGAGACCAATAAGCAGCCTTCATTAAATCTGTAATAGCCACACTATTTGCGTAAGCCCAAGATGTAGAAAGAGCTCTTACTTCATGAGCAGAAATCTTAAGCACAGACTGCTGGGAAGAAGATAAATTTTCATAAGCAGTACGGATAGTTAATTGAATCCATCTAGCAATAGAATGGACCGAAATGTCCTCTCTATTAGGCATCAGAGACAGAAAGAAACGTTTTCGTCCCTTTCTGATAAACTGAGATCTCTGTTTATAAATACGTAAAGCTCGAACAGGACAGAGTAAAGGCCTACGCCTGTCTGAAGACGGAAGAGCCTTAATAACAATAGGTTCCGGATATTTATTAGGAGCCTGATTCTTAGCTAAAAATCCAACATTAGTAGTGAAGGTGATAGTGTTCCCGACACTACGATAGTGAGAATCGTCCACCGATAGTGCATGAAGCTCACTGACTCTTCTAGCAGAAGAGAAAGCTAAGAGAAAAGCTGTCTTATAAGACAAGAATTTGAAATCTACTGTCCCAAGAGGCTCAAATGGCTTTTCCTTTAGTTTAAGAAGAACCCAAGCTAAATTCCACTTAGAAATTAATCTAAGAGTTCTGGGTCTATTTATTGAGAAGTTTCTAACTAACTTAGATAAAGAAACATTAGATCCAATTTGTAAACTATCGTGGTGTGCATAGGTATCAGATAACATAGACCTATAACCCTTAATAGTAACAGGCTGCAGTTTGATTTCGTCAAACAAGTATACTAGAAAGTTTGTAATGTCTGGTATGGAGGGATCAAAAATATCAACCGAATGATCCCTACACCAACGACGAAAAACCTTCCACTTAGCCACATAGTTTAGGGAAGAGGAGGTCCTCCTACAGTTAGAAATCGCGTCCACTGCTCGTCCTGTAAAGTGCTTGCCATGCAAGAAGGACCGCACAACGGAAAAACGTGAAGGTTGAGACCTTGCGGGTTGTGATGAAGTTGACGCGGTTTCCCCTGCGAAAGAAGATCCTCCCGTGGAGGAAGCTTTCGCGGTAGGTCCCACAACAGACACCTGAGTAGATTTATCCACGGTCTCTGTAGAGACAGAGATGCTACCAACAGAATCTTGCATTGAGATTGTTTTATTTTTAGCAATACTTGCTGAATCAACTGCGCTGGAGGATACGCATATCCTATCATTCCGTCCCATGAGATCGATAGAGCGTCTACTGCAAATGCTCTTGGATCCGGGCACGGTGACACATACATCTGCAACTGATTGTTGAGATGTGTCGCAAATAAGTCTATCATTGGCCGTTCCCATTGGTAGCAAATCTGATTGAATACTTGTTTGTTGAGAGTCCACTCCGACGGCAACAAGCGACCCTTCCGTGAAAGGGAGTCTGCTAGTACATTCAGACGACCCGGTATATGACGGACCGAAAGTAGAACTTGATGTTCTAGAGCAAACAGAAGGATTCTCTCTGTTAAACTGAATAACGGAACGGAATGAGTGCCTCCCTGGTTCCGTATATACGCCACTACTGTCGTATTGTCGGACAGGATTTGGACATGAGCCTTGTGAATAATGTCCATCCAATGACGTAACGCAAGCCAAATTGACATCATTTCCTTGATGTTTATGTGCTTGCTTAGGAACTGTGGATCCCAAAGACCCTGGCATCTCGAATCCGTTGGGATCAATGATGCACCCCAACCTGTTTGACTGGCATCCGTCATAATCGTAAAACTCGGATCCGGCAACTGCAGCGGAACTCCCTGAGTTAACCACTGAATGTTTGCCCAAGTCTGAATCTCTTGTTTCACTTGATCTGACAAGAGAACGTCTATGTCGAGCAAATGAATCTTCACACTCCAATTTTGAGTCAAGAAAATTTGGAGAGGACGAGTGCGTAACCGCCCCATCGGAATGAGATCCGCAGCGGCTCCGCACAGACCTATCAGTCTCATGAACTCCCTCGCTGTGACTTTGTCTGCATGAAGACAATAGCGAGCGTAACAACTGACTAATTTCGCTCTGGTTAACGGCAGACGAACGAGATTTTTGTGCGTCTCGAAGCTCATTCCCAGATGAGTGAATGACTTGGACGGCACCAGATCCGACTTCTCCTCGTTTATAACAAAACCGAGACGTCGGAGCAATAGAAGCAGATTCTGCACATCGTTCTGAAGCGTTAACTCATTGCCGTACCTCTGAAGAATGTCGTCCAGGTAGGCCGACGTTACCGCAGACGAATGAGATCGGAAATACATCATTACCGAGTTCATTACCCGAGTGAAAGCCCAGGGTGCTAGGTTCAATCCGAAGCACATCGCCCGGAATTGATACACCACTCCTAGGACTGCGAAGCGTAGATACTTTCTGAATGTCAGATGTACCATGACATGAAAGTACGCATCTTTGAGATCTATGCTTGTAGCATAATCGTTCACCCGAATACTCGCTCTGACTGACCGAATTGTCTCCATACAGAACTTCGGAGCGACGATCAGCTTGTTTATCCAGCTCAAATCTATGACTGGACGGAACGAGCCATCTGGTTTCGGAACCAGAAACAGATGGCTGTAGAATCCCGGTGTTTCCTGGTCTTCTACGACCTCTACCACGTTCTTCATTAAAAGAGACTGCACCTCCGATAACAGAGCGTCTCTTTTCTGCGGATTTGACGGAAGTTGAGTCCATTTTGGACTTCGAGTTAAAGGAGGCTTTAGTTTGAAGGATATTCTTAGACCTTCCGAAATCACCCCTCTCACCCAAGGGTCGTCCGTAATCGACGCCCACTCTTCTGAAAAACTCAACAACCTTCCGCCAACCGGAACACGATAGAGGTTGAAGCCATCACCTCCTGGACCTGCGAGGCCTGCGGGAGGAGAAACCACGTCCTCCATGACCCGCACCTCGTCCCGTCGACCTCGGGGCGTCCAACCGATTGTCCCGGCCCGAAGGACGTCCCGCACGTGAGTCGCTGCCTTGACGGTCTCTTGAATAAGACCAAGAGGACGCACCGGAACCTCTTTAGGAACCTTTCTTGGGCGCATTAGTCCCAGAAGTGCCTGTCTTACTCTTATCTGCCGTATCCGACTTTTTGGAAGCGGATTTAAACAGCAGAGAATCCGAAGATTTCTTAGTAATTTTATCGTAGATTGCAGAAAGCTTGCCGTCGAAGAGAAGTTCTCCGGAGACCGAAGAGACTCTGAGAGAGTTCTTCACCTTACTATCCATGCGTGTGGATGTAGCTAGGGCTGCGTCACGTCTAACCAACTCCAAGTTTGCCACTGAGAGGGCGGAGTTATACGTGGAATAAGCCACTGCCCTTGAAAGAAGTCTTAAAGAGGATTGTATATCCTGGAATTCTTTCCCTTGAAGACGCAGTGATAACGCCTTTGTAAGGTGGTCTGCGTAAGATAAAGCGTCTAAACTGGCCCTGTTAGACGTAATTGTCGTATCCAACACCGCGGTTGGAATGGACGTAGACGATGGTAATGACAATTCTAAGTCTTCCGCCTCGTCGTCAAGACGCAGAGGAACTCTCGGAATACCCTGTCCTGCTGTATCGAATTTATTCCTTGCATTAATGAAAGGCAGGTTAAGAGCATTGGAGGACAAGAAACCAGCTTTGCCTGTTTTGTAAGCAAGCTTGAAGATAGCGTCGTTCAATAATTCAAATGTTCTTGTAACATTATTGGACTGAGACGGAAACTCAGGGACGATGTCTCTGAACCGCTCGAAGAATTCAGTGTCCAATGACGCTATCAGTCTCTCGTCCGGTACCGCTACAGTCTGGCCCGACGGAACAACCTGAGGAAGAAAGTGCCGGATGAAATCCATGGCAGCTTTATGTTGTTCCGAAAGGGATAGCTCCAAGTCATCCGTATCCCTTTCGCCATCTGGTCGGACCTCATGATGCTCCCGGTCGTCCGCACCCGATGCTTCGGCGGAGCGTACCGACCCAGCGCCGTCGGATAATTCCCGATCCGACACCGATTCTGTCGATTGCTGGGATGCTGCAATAATTTGTGCTATCTGAGCTAGCACGTCCGTCATCGAGGCCTGCGGAGTAGCGGTCTTTCGCTGCTTAGCCGCGGGAAGCTCCGCATCAACTGACTCCCGCATACTCTTCCTATGCGAACGTCCGGAGTCTACCGGCCTCGTGTCCCTGGCAACCGGATGGCGTGACCTGGTCGCCGAAGAATCCCTTATCGGCGAAGCTGGTAGAATATCCGCGGTCACGTAGCCAAGGTGCGGTCGTGTGCGCTGGTGAGAGGATGAGGAAGCCTGAGCAGTCTCCGCGGACTGCCTATACAACGGAGCGTCCCGAGCGACGGACGTGTGCTCCGCTTGCGACACAGTTTGTACCACAACATCAGGTCCCTGATGTTGTTGTACGAGAGAGGGGCCTCTCTCGCTCGCAGCCCGGCTGGACCTGGACGAGCTAGGAACCGGATTAGAAGGCTTCCTCCGATCTCTCCTATTATCCGCCGTCACTGGGTGTGCACCTTGTATGTTTATAGTGCTCGCATCACCCAACATTTCCTCCTGGACCGCAACAGACGAACCCGGCTGCCGAACCATTCGGTGAATGGACGCTACACCGGGCGAGCTAGCGGTCGACAGCGCCGTCGATCCTACTCGGGACCTCTTAGGCAACTGTCGTATCTCCATGAGCACTTTTGCCGTTAACTCTGCATTCAATTGTGACGGCGGAAGCGCACTCTTGGAAGATAACATGGAAACATCACCCTGTTCTTGTTCCTCTGAAATAGAAACTGATAGACTAGAGTGACCCTGCGGAGAAAGGACCGGCATAGCCCTTTCTCCACTAACAACATACCGTGACACACGTTTCCAATGTTTGTCATCCCAATATTGACATATTGAACAGGAGTTAGTGCGAGTACACTGACTACAATTAATACAATGATCATGAAAGTCAGAGGAAGATTTCTTCCTATTACAATTTGAACAATGTTCTTTCATTGTGAAAAGACAACAACAAGTCCTAGTACTCGCACAAACCCCTAAACACAAAGATACATAATAACATGATCCATTAACATTGAAAAAAGCAATTGAAATTCAAAACAATTTTTGAAAAATATTTTTTCAGCGAAGCCCAAGTTTCTGAAAAGTAACGTTGAGCCCCAATGGATCCCAAGGGTAAGTGTGGTCAAAAAATTTTAAAATTATTTAAATAATTAATGCAACACTTACGGATAATAATAATGTATCTTGTAATGAGATAAACTACTCCAAAGGCAAAAAGCCCCACTCAAAAGAGACTGTTGCCAATGTAAACAAGAAGTGTTTAAACACCAGAAAACATGACTCCAGGCACTGACAATACTGGCCCGAAATCAGTTATCAACAATACACACTATCTGATGCAAAACGGAGACTTCCAGAGAAGAATCTGCAGAACATCATATGGTAGATGCAGAACACAACGTCTAAACACCCATGGGTGAGAACGTAAACATGGGGAAAATAACAGAATTCATTCTGTAACCAAGCTAATTCTCCCAAGAGATTTTAGTAGTAATCTTACTCAAAAATATGCCAAAAGCATGGGAGAATAGCAAGGGGGGACTTACAGGATAAGGAGAGAGGAAACACTGAATAAGCAGTGCAACTTCATAGCAAGAATGACAACAACAGGCCCATGCCTCGAAAATAGGCAACTTAACATAATTTCATTACAAAATTTTAAGTTACAGCCCTGAATATTTTCTGTCACTCCTTTTTCCTCTCCTCCTTAGAATCACCATTTCTCCAATATTTATGTGTCTGGCATCATTTAAACTGAGATTTACAAGCACAAAGATCAGTGAGATGTTAACTGATGAAGGGCCAAACAAAGAATGATAATTGGCGGCAATTTCGGAACGTCCTTGACACTGCACATGCACAGTAAGGGCAAAGTATGGAGGTCCTTCAGGACATGTTTTCTTTTGGTTTTAGATGCAAATTTTGGGGATTGGGGGGCAAAATTTGTGTTTGGCCCTAGATTTTTAAGAGTTAGCACCAGCTATGTCTGGGTCATTGGTACAGTATAAAAATATATAGCTGCAGTAGCCATGCTACCACTGGCTGATTTGAAGCCAACCATTATGAAAAGTACTGATGGTCAAAGCTGAACCTGCATATGAAATTTCGTTGAAATTGGGAGAAAAAAAATACATGGTTGCAGCAGCCATGCTACTATTGGCTGATTTGAAGCCAAACATTATGAAAAATAGACATGGTCAAAGCTAAACCTACATATGAAATTTTGTTAAAATCGGAGAAAAAAATACAGCAGCCATGCTACCATTGGCTGATTTGAAGTCAAACATTACGAAAAGTAGTCATGGACAAAGCTTTAAAACATGCAAATGAAATTTCATCAATTGGAAAAAATAAATACACATTTAGAATGTACTTACTGATCTCAAACACACACAGTTGATGACAGTGTCCTACATGCCTGAGATATCATATTACATTCACACAAAGACAATTATATTCAGTGCTTTATTGGTTTTTTTCACTCAATGTAGTAGGAAAGAAAACAAGCCAAAACAATTTCAGCCCTCAATTCCCACATCCCAGGGGCAGCCACCATGACCAAAATAGGAAGGTTTCATCTACTCATCAGTCTAAGGCAACCTGCCAAATTTCAAGAAAATTGGTTAAGATAAAAAAAAAATTTAAAATCACCCCACACGGCTGCTGCTGCAGCAGCCACTGTGTGCAGCCAACTGTGACCAAAATAGGACGTTCTCATCTAGACATCAACCCGAACATGCATATGAAATTTGGTGATGATCAGATGAGAACTACAGCCTGCGCCATGCAAAATTCATGATGGCTGCTGCAACAGACAACGCAAGTAGCCAACCATGACCAAAACAGGAAGTTCTCATCTAGACACCAACCTGAACATGCATATGAAATTTGGTGATTATCGGATAAGAACTACGGCCTGTAGCCT
The DNA here is from genome assembly GCA_031216915.1 of Pictodentalium vernedei. Lineage (NCBI taxonomy): Eukaryota > Metazoa > Mollusca > Scaphopoda > Dentaliida > Dentaliidae > Pictodentalium > Pictodentalium vernedei. Next base: position 268,925,259 of record CM062295.1, read on the forward strand.
GTGCCATACAAATTGTGGACAGACAGACTCACAGACTTCCACATGACAATAGCTTAGCTTGACTTTGTCAAGATAAGCTAAACATGGGAATATTGTGGTGATTTCCGCCTGTCCCATCTGTCCTGTCTGTATGTCCCAACTTCATATCACCAAGAGTATGTAATTCAAAACATTTAAACTTTGCTAAGGTGTTCAGGTAGCATCTGTAGATGTGCATAAAGGTTTCGGGATTTTGATTCAGCCCGGTGTGGCGCCCATAGCACCACTTTTGTTGTTATTGTTAGAAAATCAGTTTAAAGTGGAAGGCTCCTAGGGGTTTAATTCGAAACATTCAAAGTGTGTTAATATGTTCCATTAGGGTCTCTTGATTTTTGTGGGGCACCCATAGTGCCATTTTTGTCGTTAAAGAATCGGTTTGTGGCAAAAGGCTCCTAGGGGTTTTAATTCTAAACGTTGAAAGTGTGTTCATATATTCCAGTAGTCTCCAGATGTGAAAATCAGTTTACAGTGGAAGGCTCCTAGGGGTTTAATTCGAAATATTGAAAGTGTGTTAATATGTTCCATTAGGGTCTCTAGATGTGCGTAAAGGTTTTTGATTTTTGATTCGGCCCTGTGGGGGACCTATAGTGCCACTTATGTCGTTAAAGAATCGGTTTGTGGCAAAAGGCTCCTAGGGGTTTTAATTCTAAACGTTGGTAGTGTGTTCATATATTACAGTTGTATCTCTAGATGTGCATGAAGGTTTCAGATTTCTGATTTGGCCCAGTGTGGCACCTGTAGCACCCGTAGCACCACTTATGTCTTTAGAGAATCAGTTTCCGGTTGAAGGCTCCTAGGGGTTTCCATTCAAAACACTGAAAGAGTGTTTGTATGTTCCAGTAGGGTCTCTAGATGTGCATCAAGGTTTTGGATTTTTTATTCAGCCCCGTTGGGCACCTGAAGCATCACGTTTGTCGTTAGAGAATCGTTTTTTGACAAAAATCTTCTTCGGGTTTTAATTCAAAATGTTGAAAGTGTGTTCATACATTACAGTGAGATGTCTAGATGTGCAGATCTAAAGGTTTTGGATTTTTAATTGGGACCCAAGTGATGCCAATAGTACCACTTCTGTCGTTAGAGAATCTGTTTCCGCCAAAAGCTCCTAGGTGTTTAACTTCGAAATGTTGAAAGTGTGTTCATAGGGTCTCTGGATGTGCATAAAGGTTTCGGAATTTTTATTTGGACCTGTGTGGCACCAGTAGCACCACTTCTGTTGATAGAGAATCTCTTTCCGATGAAAGCTCCTAGGGGTTTTATTTCGAAATGTTGAAATGTTGTTCATATGATCCGGTAGACTGTGTCTAGATGTGCATAAAGATTTCAGATTTTTGATTCGGACTCATGTGACACCACTTTTGTTGTCAGAGAAGAATCAGTTTCTGACAAAAGGCTCCTAGGGGTTTTAAATTGAAATGCTTAAAGTGTGTTCATATGTTCAGGTAGGGTCTCTTGGATGGTTTTGAATTTTTTATCTAGTCCCATATGGATCCTGTCATGCCACTTTTGTCATTAGACAATTGGTTTGTGTGATATGGTACTACCGGTATGTGGCACCTGTAGTGACACATTTGTTATTAGAAAATCAGTTTCCTGCAAAAGGCTCCTAAGGGGGTTAATTCAAAACATTGAAAGATGTGCTCATATGTTCAGGTAGGGTCTGTGGATGCACATTAGGGCAGAAACAGTTATGGGATTTTCATAACTGGTTAACCGAGTCCGATAACCACGGTTAACTGAATAACCACGGTTATCCAATTAATTCCATTAGCACATGTCTTCGGTAGGTTAACTGAGGGTGCAATCCAACTGAAAAATGGAAAAATCAGTCCTGGCAATGGACCCTCGGTGACTGGCAATTCTGAAGAAAATGCCATGTATACACATCGTAAACAAAAAAGACTGCCGAGGGTGTAATGTTGTAAAATGTCAGCCCCCACAAATACCTGTTTAGGGTAACCCAACTAACACTAAAAAGTTTATCGAGTAAAAGTCACTCATACAGTTCATTGTAACTCTAAATTTCCATCAGACTTCAATGGTGAATCTGAAGCCGCTTTTGGAGTTCAAGCTTTCAAAATTATGGGGAGGAATAAATCTATCAGACAATATAAATAGGGAGCAAGAGGCATGTTCCAGTTCAGCAAAGGAAACCGCATTTGATAAATTGGTTAACATTTCACGCTGCTTCACTGTTGGTGTTGATAGGTTATCAATATTAATGATTATTGTGTTGAGTTTCGTGTATTGATACTGAAAGCCCCAAATCTTGGCCTACTGTATTGAAAATGTCATTTGGGCAAGTATAGTGTACAGCAGTATTTTTTAATTCCATTCAAACGTATACATAGAAATTATTGACAGTTGCCAGCACTTGCAAAGAATATTGCATTTAAAGTGAAGTACATGTATGTGGTCATTGTGGTAGTTCGATACTTGTTTTATTTCAGTCAGAAACCACATACTTTCAATATCATGGTGAAGGGGGAGATTTTTATCATTGGTCATTTCAAGGAAAGTTTATTTAATAAGCAAATATGATTATACCATGGAGCCACTCCAAAAGTTAAAAAGAATAATTTGAATACACGGATAACCTCTTTGAACAGAATTTGAATTTCCTTAATAATCAATCATGTTTAGTACATTTCAGAATAGAGAATATATGAACCACAGAAGCCTGTCATTCTATTTAAAAACAAAACGACGAAATGTCCACCGATGAACAGAGATTTGAGGGCAATTTGAAACATGCCAAAGGGGAACACTTTTACCATCCACCCAAAAACAAGCGCATTCGCCCCTGAAAAGCCACTAGAAGGCTCCATTTGATAGCACATTTCAAGGCTCCATTTGATAGCACCCCCCCCACCCCCCTCCCCCAATTACTCGTCAGTATATTTTTGCTGAGACAGTGATGGCAATTTACCAGAACTGCAAAATGGACACACAAAGCTTGTATAACATTCTCATCTGATAACTCTGAATAAATTTCTCGTCAAGTTATCCTCAGCTGAAGTGATTATAATTTATGGAAAAATTATCTGCCCTCCGTATGTATCTCAACTATTTTGGGACTGTTAACATCGACCAAGCCATCAAAACGTCACTGCGACTAAGAAATAGAATGCATGCATTAGTAACAAGAAGGACGCCAACGCCCTGTAGATCACCAACATTCCTCTTTGACAGCAACTTTGGCAAACACAAGAACTGTATCAAACAGGTTCGTAACATGCGACAAGTTGACCTAAACACAACCTCTTAAAAGTAAAACACAGAAACTGACATAAACACTAAGTTACACATGAAATTCTGAGCTAAACAGAAAACTAAACGCAACTGAAAATGTCAAGAAAAATGTTTAAAATGCAGAGTATGAGGGGTTAATCATGGAACAATGATACTGAAGAAAATGTACGATGAATATAAGTGCCTTGGGAAGAGAAGGAGCACAGCAGCTGACCTAAACACAAAGTTAAACATGAAATTCCGAGCTAAACAGAAAACTAAACGCAAATAAAAATTTCACGAAAAATGTTTAAAATACAGGGTATGAGGGGTTAATCATGGAACAATGATACTGAGGAACACATATGGTGAATATAAGTGCCATGGGAAGAGAAGGAGCACAGCAGCTGACCTAAACACTGAGTCAAACATGAAATTCTGAGCTAAACAGAAAACTAAACGCAACTAAAAATGTCAAGAAAAATGTTTGAAATGCAGAGTATGAGAGGTTAATCATGGAACAATGATACTGAGGAACATGTATGATGAATATAAGTGCCATGGGAAGAGAAGGAGCACAGCAGCTGACCTAAACACAAGTTAAACATGAAATTCTGAGCTAAACAGAAAACTAAACGCAACTAAAAATGTCAAGAAAAATGTTTAAAATGCAGTGTATGAAGGGTTAATCATGGAACAATGATACTGAGAAACACGTATGATGAATATAAGTGCCATGGGAAGAGAAGGAGCACAGCAACTGACCTAAATAAACACTTAGTTAAACATGAAATTCTGAGCTAAACAGAAAACTAAACGCAACTAAAAATGTCAAGAAAAATATTTAAATTGCAGGGTATGAGGGGTTAAATCATGGTAGAATGATAATAATCATCAGATAGCAGCATTATAAAGGCCATGATATGGAAATAGGACAAATAAGTGACCTAAACAGAAGCTTTAACATTATTGGACATGTACGCTGACGCCGACCGATCGAGCCATGCCATAAGCTCATACAACTAAAGTTGGTGAGCTAAAAATAGCATGTCCTGTAACAGCATTGATGTTTTTTCGCTTGCTTCTTCACGATTGTTTTAACTCCACTTGAGTTGGTATATGTTATATGTGGTGACGGTTAACTGGTTTCAGAAATCATAACCTGTTAACCATTTCAGTGCATAAAGGTTTAAGATTTTATACAATACCTTTTCATTTCTGTTTGTATCAAGCATTAACCAATAATCAAGAATGCAAATGCAGGGATATACTATAGTGTGCTTTGCACACAAATGAAACCATCTCGTTTGTAAATTTCAGGCATCTCACAGAGGCAATTTGAATTTCTGTTCACCAATTCTTACTTATTTTTAAACTGTAGCCTATACTTCTGCTAAGTTGCAGTGGATTATGCAATGATTGGGAATTGAATGAAGGCACTTTCAAATTTTCTCACACAAGACGGAACCATCATCATCCAGGTGTGCCTAGTGTTCCTAAATTAGTCTGATCCAAAGGCATGAATCTATACAGCACTGGGTCCAAATTCTGAACATATTACATGCATGCAAACAGCTACATGTGGCCACTAAACTATCTAAGATTAATGTTCTCACAAGGTCTAATACAGGATGAATTGCCAAGGATGATCAAAGGAACTCAATAGATCTGTGGTGCCAAACAAATTATACCACTGATCTTTAGGGATCCCTGAAATTAAGGACACAGTTAGCTCAAACTAGACAAGTTTTAGTGATCCTAGTGGATCCTTACTTCCAAAAAAGGTTGTTTCCCAATTTCCATGAATTAATCCTTAGCCACCAACAGTTATTTACTTGAAAATATTTTGGGTATCCACTCAAAAAATCTACTTTTTCTTTTTACATGTATGAGGCCTGATAACACGATTCATGGTGAAACAAGTAAATGCCATGAGATGGCAATATCGACTGCCCCACAAAGAGAACTTAGATGTGAGTCTTCCATGGAAGACGTGTGTCGACTGGCATTTCAGACAGAATTCTAAGTGGAAAAGGGGCATAACTCTGGAAAAAATACAGCGGATCAAAAAATAAAATAGGAGGTGCACAATGCCATTATGTGATAAAAAATCACTGAAAGTTTCATCAAAATCCATTCATAGGTTAAAGAGGAGTGGCGGAAAAGAGAAAGTGTGACGCGGACGACGACGCGGACGACGCAAGACGACAAAAGTAATCCCTATACAGCGGATCAAAAAATAAAATAGGAGGTGCACAATGCCATTATGTGATAAAGAATCACTGAAAGTTTCATCAAAATCCATTCATAGGTTAAAGAGGAGTGGCGGATAAGAGAAAGTGTGACGCGGACGACGCGGACAATGATGCGGACGACAAAAGTAATCCCTATATGTCGCTCCCCACTTCGTGGGGCGGCGACACAAAAATGGGTCAAAATGTTTATGAAAAATCTAAATTTTATAGTAAATTTCCTTTCTTATTATACCTACCACAATTGTTTACTTCAGGCTTGCACTACAGTGGAAGTCCCTAACTCGGATAAAATACTCTCTATTTTTGTCTTTCCCAAGCAATTTGGGAAAGAAAAGTGGTGCAAAAGCACCAATAAAAAATAAAGCAAAAAACTGGGTCGAGTACAACCGGCGCAGACCCAGTACGGGACGCTCTCTCCCAAGTACGACTCCACGACTTCTGAACGCCAGTGCGCATATACCGTCTCTAAAGACTCAATCTTTTTGAATCCGTCAATGTTAGAGTTATGTGATCAGCGGGGAGGAAAGATTCTTTACCCGTAAAGAAGACGGGAGGGCCTCCATGTAAACAATTGTGGTAGGTATAATAAGAAAGGAAATTTACTATAAAATTTAGATTTCTTATCAACCTACTCACAATTGTTTACTTCAGGCTGAATAGACAAAAGGCTGGAGGGAATTGCATAACCAACCCACACATAACCCCAGTGCACTGGAACCGTGAAGCAGAAGGAAGAGGTCCCGAGGCTTAACAACCATAATGTCGCAATCATTGATCAAGGACAATGAAAGGAGACATATGGGGCCTGTGTGACACACAGACAGAAAAAGGGCCGTAACAGCACAAGGCTGAAAACTGACCTTCAAGAAGCCTAATGGCTATGGCAGACAACAGCCTGAGCAGAAGAAAGAGGACCCAGGGCAAAAAGGTCCTCTGACTGCTCCTGCAACTGGCGCAGATAAAAGGTGGAGAAAGTAGAAGCATTTCTCCAGTAGGCTGCCTGCATAACATCCGACAACCTGACAGAGTTAGAATAAGCCCAAGAGGTGGATAGTGCCCACACCTTGCGGGCAGAAATACGATTGGTAATACAATCGCCAGCTGCTAAACGACCATAAGCCGTACGAATAGCAAGACAAATCCATCGAGAAATGGAGTGAGGAGAGATCTTCTGTCGACCCGGAATAAGAGACAGAAAAAAACGTTTCCTGCCTTTCCGTATGAAGCGTTCCGATCGAGATAAATGTGAATAGCACGGACCGGACAGAGCAAAGGGCGATTACCCTCAACAGAAGGAAGAGCCCGGATACAGATAGGAGGAGTAGTAGTATCTGGTAACTGATTCTTGGTCAAAAAGGAGCAATCAGTGGTAAAAGTAACACTGTTGGGAGAGCTCCTAAAAAAGGCCGGGTCAACCGAGAGGGCGTGAAGCTCACTAACCCATCTGGCCGAAGCAAATGCCATCAGAAAAGCCGTCTTATATGTGAGAAAATGCATATCCACCTGGGATAAAGGTTCGAACAGTGCCCCCCCCCCCTCCCAAGCAAAGCAGCACCCACGAAAGATTCCATTGTGGAGTAAGCTGAAAAGTCCGAGGCCTTTTCAAAGAAAAGTGCCGAACAAGCTTGGAGAGGTAAGGATTAGTGCCGATACGACGCTTCCCCACATAAGAAAAAGTCTCTGAAAGCATGGACCTGTAACCCTTGATGGTAACAGGCTGGAGACACTGAGAATCAAACAGATATACCAGAAACTCCGCAATCTGTGAAATCGAAGGATTGGCATAATCAACAGAGTGATCAGCACACCATCGACAAAAGACCTTCCATTTAGCTGCATAAGCTACACCAGTGGAGTGCCTCCTTGAAGAAGAAATGCACTCCACTGCTCGTCTCGAAAAACCTCTACGGAGGAGACAGGACCTGACAAAAGATATGCGTGAAGGCGCAACGAAGTCGGGTCGACGTGAAACCTCCTCGGGCGACCTTGACAAAGAAGATCGCGACGTAGCGGGAGACGTGCTGGAACCGCCGCCATCAGCGAGCGGAGCTGATTGATCCACACCCGCTGAGGCGACAGGGTGCGATCAGAATGATTCGACAACTGCAGGTTCGAATTTTGGCGAGAACCTGAGGAAGAATCGGAACCGGCGGGAAGGCGTAGCCGATTAGACCGTTCCAATCGAGTGACAGAGCGTCCACGGCAAAAGCCAGAGGATCTGGACACGGGGACACGAAAGTTTCCACCTGATGGTTCCAACGAGTCGCAAAGAAGTCGAAATGGGGACTTCCTCAGAGATCGCAAACCGACTGGAACACTGCCCTGTGAAGCATCCACTCGGTGGAAATAACCCTGCCCTGTCGGGACAGGGAGTCGGCTAGGACGTTCAGACGACCGGGAATGTGACGAACAACCACTCCGGCGTGAACATCCTGAGTGAGCAGTAGAAGATCCCGAGCTAATTCGTACATCGGAACCGAGTGCGTGCCACCCTGGTTCCGAATGTAAGCAACCACTGTCGAATTGTCGGATAGCAGAAGGACCTGGCGATTCGACAGGTGAGGGATCCACTGCCTGAAACTCAGAAGAGCAAGAAGCTCCTTCTGGTTGATGTGTAGAGCTACTTGATCCTGGTCCCACATCCCGTGTAGGGAAAGACCGAGAGGATCCAACATCGCACCCCATCCGAGATCGCTGGCATCTGCCGTCAGAACGCGATCGGACGTGGGTAAGTCCAATGGAACACCCTGCTTAATCCACTGAACATCTGTCCAGTGAAGAAGGTGAGGATACAGAGATTCTGGAAACGGAAGCACCTGATCCAGAGAATCTACATTCGGCCTCCAACGACTGAGCAGAAAGTGTTGGAGAGGTCTGACACGCAACCGACCTAGAGGAATGAGATCCATCACCGAACCGCAGAGACCGATCAGCCGGAGAAAACTCCGAGCGGTCGCGGACGTGGACTGGGACAGAGTCAGAGCAAAAGCTGAGAGAATCACAGCCTTGGCCTGGGGAACCGCTACCAAATTGAATTGGGTTTGGAAAGACATCCCCAGATGACAAAACGACTGAGAAGGGACCAGGTCCGACTTCTCCTCGTTGACTCTGAATCCTAGCGACGTGAGCAAGCTCAACAGAGTGGCGACATCCGACTCCAGTAAGGCAGCATTGGAATGCCTCTGGAGGATATCGTCCAGATATGCCGAAGTAGTCACCCTGGACTGTGTGCGATGGAACGCTATCACATGCGACATCAGTCTGGTGAACGCCCAAGGAGCCAGGTTGAGGCCGAAAGGCATGGCCTTGAACTGGTGAACTTGCCCCAGAAAAGCGAACCTGAGATACTTCCGTGACGCCCGATGCATCGGAACATGGAAGTAAGCGTCTCGCAGGTCGATGCTGGCTGCGAAATCTCCCTGGTGAATTGATTGGCGGACCGACCTGAAAGTCTCCATGCTGAACTTGGGAGCAATGATAGACTGGTTCAGGATACTCAGATCGATAACCGGTCGGAGTCGGCCGTCCTTCTTCGGCACCAAGAACAGGAGGGAATAGAAACCCACCGAATGTTCTTGATGACCTCGATCGCCCCCTTTGCCAGGAGATTGCCAATCTCTGTGGACAAAAGTTCCTGACGTAAAACGTCTGAAGGAACTGTGGTAGGAAGAGGCACCCTTGACAGAGTGGGGTGCCGTCGGAAGGATATTCGCAGCCCGGACCGGACAACATCTAACACCCACGGATCGGATGTGATGGTGGCCCAATGGTCTGCGAACTCTGCTATCCTTCCTCCAACCTGGGACGAGTCGAGGTGAGGACCTTCATTTCGACCCCCGACGAGGCCCGCAAGAGGAGAAACCACCTCCTCTACTAAATGAAGAATCCTGAGACTTCCCTCGATTCTGCCGACCCTTACCCCTTCAGTAAGAAGTAGAGGCGGCGGCAGAAGGACCAGCCTTTTGCTTCACAGAGGAAGCAGAAGGGTACTTGTTAGGCTTGGAACGGCCCTTGCCTCCCCTAGAAGGCTGATCAAGCTGACGAAACAGCAGCTGATCTTTGGAATGACGTAGGATGTCATCCCGGACCGTCGACACGGAACCATGAAAAAGTTGCGGACCTGCCAAAGAAGCAGATCGAAGAGCAGCACGCTGCTCCTCGGGAAGGGATCGTCCTGTGTCCAGCACAGCGTCCCTTCAAACTAATTCAAGATTAGCCGTGTTACAGTTACAGGCATGCGTGTGAGTAAGATGCATAAGCGCCTTGGACAGCACACGCAAAGGAGCCTGTACCTCGTCAAACTTATCTGGAGGCAGATAAGCAGCCAAAGCTGAGACGACGTGATCTGAGAGAGAAAGCATGCCAAGCATCTCTCTAGATAAGCCCAACGTGGACTCCAGAGTCGTCATTGGAATGACGGCAGACTTGGGCTTGGAAAGCCCGAGGGAAGTGGAGTCCTGATCCAGAACCGTCAAAGTCTGGCAGACCGACGGATTGGCGGAATCGTAGGAACGATAATGCACAGGAGGCAAAAAGGTATCAACCCTGGTGAAGAACGAAGTCTTCAGAGCCTTGGAATTCAGCTTGGAGTCCAATGCTGAAAAAGCTTCAACCATCTGTACCGACTGGCACAGTCGAAGGCGCCCAGAAGCAGGTTGCTCCATAGGCTGTTGGCACGCGACCGATGATCGCGGCCAGGCTGACACTGTCGGCTGGTTAGAAGGTTTGAGATCAGGCAGAAACCCAAACACAAAGTCAAGAGCTGCCCCCAAGTCCGAAGACTGCTGGCCCTTGACATCAAGCATGTCGGACTCCTCCCCAGAGTCGGAAGACACATAGCCCATTGTGGGCAAACCAGCCGACGCCTCCCATGGTGTCAGGACACCAGGGGAATCAGAAACCGGCCTGTTTCCAATCCCGGGAGGCGGCGCCATAGGAGGCACCTGGAAACCACTCATTGCCTCGCTGGAAGCAACAGGAAGGCTCTTAGAAAGAACTTGAGTGAGTAAGGAGAGGGCCTCCCTAAGCTCACTGCCCGTACCGACCGGTTCGACAGGGGAGCGAACTGGCAAAGTGGCTTCACCTCTGACCCTCTTAACCAGCGAAGGGTCACAATCCTCCAAAATACCCGACGCGGGACGACGGGCGGCAGCCGAAACATCTGAAGGCAGACGTGTATAGGGGTACGAGGCACCCCAAGGATCAATATGGCGAGAACTCATGAGAGTCACCGCGGACCTCTGCGGAGCAGAAGGTCCAGGCTGCACAAAAGGCGTTGGTCCCCCAAAACTGGTTGTGAGGCCAGAATGAGTCTCCACTAAGAACATCCGAATCCAAAGACACAACTGTGGTGCTCGACGGCGAAGAGATCACAGAGATGGGTTCGGCCGGCAGCCCCTTCCGACTTCACCAAGTTGAAGTCAGGAAAGGCTGAGGCCGAAATCCCACGTCTACAGTACCGGACATTCCTGCAGTCCCCTGCAGTGAAAAGCCGAGGCCGGCTGAAACTGACGACGAAGCAGACGGACCAGCAGTAGTAGTAGATACGTCGGGAGTTGTTGAGGCTGGTGAAATAGTGGAGAGAGCACACCTGCTCGACTCGGAAGGAGTCACAACCCTAGTGACAGCCTCAGATGTCGACTGGAGGGGGACCGTAGTCCCGGAACCAGGCACCTCTTCACCAGAACACTCAACGACTCCTGCAGTATCCACTACAGGAAAAGACTGCACATCCCCCACGGAGGAGGAATAACTTTCACCAGACAAGATCGGCTCGGGAGCCCCCGAACGACCATGTTCTCCTTTCCCACGGGAGCGGGAGGCACGGCCACGAGAACGAACGACACGGTTAACTGACACCCAGAAAGTGGATGACCATGATGCACAGACACCACATGGCCGCTCGGCCGAACACCCATTACAGGAGGAACAAGACGAATGTAAATCGTCCACATGCTTTGGCAGCAGACATTGCCCTCAAGGAATTGTCCTGGGCATGATAGAGGTGAGAGGAGCAGAGAAGGTGAAATCAGAAAACAGAAGAACACCCCCAAAGAAGAGAGAAAGGTGACAGAAACAAAGACCCCAGACGGCCGACCGGGAACCACACAACAGGATGACTACTCTCAAAAGAAAGAAGAAAAACTGTAGGAGTGGTACCTCGCTGACACCTAACTCTAACACAATAGGATAATTTAGCAAATAAAGCATTAACAATAATTGTGAAATATTATAAGTCCGAACCGCATGGCACACGAAATTCGCGCGCGACTCGAGAGAGAACAATTAAATATACATTATGGATATATAATATAAAAGAAAATATAAAAAACACTGTTCCTGAGAATACAAAGGATACACTGATGCACAATGAATCAGGAATCATCAAACATCGAGCTGGAGAAACACTGATAAGCGTGCAAAAACATCTCGACACGAAGCGGATTATAAAAAGAATGAGTCTTTAGAGACGGTATATGTGCACTGGCAACGGAAGTCGTGGAGTTGTACTTGGGAGAGAGTGTCCCGTACTGGGTCTGCACCGGTTGCAGTCGACCCAGTTTTGGCTTATTTTTTATTGGTGCTTTTGCACCACTTTTCTTTCCCAAATTGCTTGGGAAAGACAAAAAATAGAGAGTATTTTATCCGAGTTAGGGACTTCCACTGTAGTGCAAGCCAGAAGTACACAATTGTGAGTAGGTTGATAAGAAATTAAGAGCTTTTGCATCAATTCTGCTTTTAGAAATGACAAAATTGGGTTAATGTACAACTAGAGCACTATCTTCTCAGAGTATCTGCCTATAGTAGGTTCATGACAATCTGATTACATTTGTTCAAGTTATCATGTTTTCAAATGTGCAGATAAACACGGTCAGATGGACAGTCAGTCACATACATGCATGGATGGGACCTATTTCTATATCCCTCACGAAGCTTTGTGTAGCAGGTAGCAAGCCTGAACATAAGCAACCTGTCAATTGCAAAATGAGGTCCCCAGAGGGTGATATTGCTGATGCTATCCCATACAGTGGGCCAATTTATCCTCTAGGTGCATCTTTCTGGTTTGGCTTGAGACCTTGATTCAGACTGAGGTTCACAGAGGGTAAATTTTGTGGTGCTACCCTGCTGTGCAGGGTAGCACGAAGCACAGTAGCATCACCAAATTCACCCTCTGGGGACCTCATTTTCCAGATGACAGTCTGCTTATTTTCAGACTTGGTAGATAGATAGCAAATTGCATCCAAAAAATCTAGTTTTAATTCTTCGTCTGCATATGAAGATAAGCCACATGATGAATGAGACAAGAAGGACGCCAATGCCCTATAGCTCACCAACATTCCTCTTTGATAGTAACTTTGGCAAACACAAGAACTGTATCAAACAGGCTCATAACATGCGACAAAGCTTACTTAAACACAGCCTCTTAAAAGTAAAACACAGAATCTGACATAAACACTAAGTTAAACATGAAATTCCGAGCTAAACAGAAAACTAAACGCAAATAAAAATGTCAAGAAAAATGTTTAAAATGCAGGGTATGAGGGGTTAATCATGGAACAATGATACTGAGGAACATGTATGATGAATACAAGTGCCATGGGAAGAGAAGGAGCACAGCAGCTGACCTAAACACTAAGTTAAGCATGAAATTCTGAGCTAAACAGAAAACTAAACGCAACTAAAAATGTCAAGAAAAATGTTTAAAATGCAGTGTATGAGGGGTTAATCATGGAACAATGATACTGATGAACATGTATAATGAATATAAGTGCCATGGGAAGAGAAGAAGCACAGTAGCTGACCTAAACACTAAGTTAAACATGAAATTCCGAGCTAAACAGAAAACTAAACGCAACTAAAAATGTCAAAAAAAAATGTTTAAAATGCAGGGTATGAGCGGTTAATCATGAAACAATGATACTGGGGAACATGTATGATGAATATAAGTGCCATTGGAAGAGAAGGAGCACAGCAGCTGACCTAAACACTTAGTTAAACATGAAATTCTGAGCTAAACAGAAAACTTAATGCAACTAAAAATGTCAAGAAAAATGTCTAAAATGTAGGGTATGAGGGGTTAAATCATGGTAAAATGATAATAATCATCATATAGCAGCATTATAAAAGCCATGATATGGAAATAGGGTGAATAAGTGACCTAAACAGAAACTTTAACATTATTGGACATAATAATAATAACACTTTGGCCAGCCGCTGATTTGTCGCGGTTCTCGGACGAGAAGGCCATGGTTACCCCTGTACTCCCAACTGCCTCCCTATTCCCACGCTTCTCCTCCCAACACTCAGACGAACTGCTTGATGATATCCCTTGTCCCATTCTTCCCAATCTCTCCGATTAGCATATTAACCCTCTCCTTTGAGTCTCCCCCTAACCACATGTCCTTCATTCTCCCATCCCACTTCCCCATTATACTCCCAGTGAATCTCATTCTTTTAGGCTGATACTTTGGGCATTCAAGAAGAAAGTGTTCCAGGGTCTCCACCATGTCCAAGTTACACATCTGGCACTCCCTTTCACCGTCTTTCCCAATTTTTCCCCTCAGCTCCAGGGACCGCGACCTCAGCTTGAACAACAGTGACCCCCCAAAGGTGCCATCAAGGTACTCTTCAAAACCTGGCTTCTCTTTATCACGCAGGCCACCCAAAGACCTCTTTGATTTGACCCCCTCTCGCCAATTACGGTTACAATCTTCCATGACCCTTTCTCTCACGATTTTTTTACCCTGGTTTGCCCCAACGTCCAGGTCCGAGATCTCCAATGAGTAGTTCTCTACTAGCTCCCTCATTTGGACCATCCACCCCATTTTGATATTTGAGTTGAAAATTCTCAGGAACATTACTTTACACCATCGGCTGTCGGGGAGATTTACCAAATAATTAAGATAACCGAGCTTCAACAGGTCTATCCTGTCCTTGATCCTCATCCACCCAAGCTCACCCCTGATTGCTTCTAGAGCTGCGGCATTACTCGACCCCGTTATCCATCGGCCTGCATGTACGCTGAAGCTGACCGATCGAGCCATGCCATAAGCTCACACAACTAAAGTTGGTGAGCTAAAAATGGTTTCAAAAGCATGCATGTGAAATATATAATTTATCATGAATGAAAAATAATTTTCATATGAGTTCATTTTGAAAAATAAAAATCAATGTTCAGTGAAGGGTTCAATCCATGGATACTGGTTAACTGGAAAGGAGCATATTTTAGGGTTGGGAGTGAGAACTCACTGAGGGTCACCAAAACTTGAAAAGTCTGAGCAAGCAGTAAGCTACATCATAATTTTGAGGAACTCAAATTGGGATGCATCCAATTAGGTGCCAAACTGCCATGGACTATGTTTTCACAAGATTTAACAATGGGTGAGTTGAGAAACAACTGCCAAGGGTACTTTAAATTTAACCAGCAAGTTACAACCAAGGCTGAAGGTTGGAGCACTTGCTCTGAAGTTGAAAAATTTACCACCATTAGAACTAGACCCCTAACCCTTTACCTAACATGAACAGCTGACAATACTTGAAAAAAAAGTATTGAGTGACTTAAAATTTTCTTTTTTTCCTCAAAACATAGCTTATGGCCACCTCATAGGAATGAGCTTGACATGGTATGTTTTTGAGGCAAAAATTTAAAAAATAATACACTTTGAACGGTAATTTTTGTGAAAAAGCAGTGACCGGTTGTACATTAGGTAAAGGGATAATATGTTTCTATTTATAATGCAAAATTCCCATCAAAGGTCGAAATAAAACCACAATACTCCCAAAGTGTCTTGTACTAATACTCACACATGGCCAGTCTTTCAATGTGTTCCAACTGGACTTTACCATCATTACCTGTCTTCTGTTGAATTTCTTCTACCAATGATTTCAAATTTTCTGACGGCTGACTACCAGACCAAAGAAGAAGTACCTTCTGACCAGAGGTCACTTCTATTTTATCCATGTTTTTCTTTCTTAATTCCAATATGTGAATCTATAAAACAAAATATTAATAAGTTTTTAAATACATAAATGCACCTATATTGTGAGTTAACATATTAACAAATTTCTTCTAGAATGCCCAAAATACAGTCTAAAAGAACAAGATGCATTGGGAGTATAATGGGGAAGTGGGATGGGAGAATGAAGGACATGTGGTTAGTGGGAGACTCAAAGGAGAGGGTTAATATGCTAATTGGAGAGATTGGGAAGAAGGGGGCAAGGGATGTCATCAAGCAGTTCGTCTCTGAGTGTTGGGAGGAGAGAAGCGTGGGAATATGGAGGCAGTTTGGAGTACAGGGGGTAACCAAGGCCATCTCATACGAGAACAGCGACAAACCAGCGGCCGGCCAAAGTGTTATTACTATATGTAAGAAAACATTTGACATTATCTGATTTGTAGTAAATAAACTGTGCACCATATGCCAGGTCATAAAAATTTTATGGAGATGCGATTAACCCTTTACCGAATTGTCCTTATCTAATTAGAAAAAAAAACCCAGAAAGATTACTAATAAAAATAATAAATTTTGATATCCTGTGTGTTGGGTCAAGGGTAATTTATTTATGTATTTATTTATTTGGCTTTAATAACACTTTTGACAGGCAGGGTCACCTCATGTCGGACAGTTTTACGATTGCAGTACCCGGTGAGAACCAAGGAACAACGGCTAGCAACTGCCAGACTCCCCAACATACTAATTCCACACAAACATTGGTTGAAGACCATCGACCTGCAGTACAGCTTAGTACACAGCGGCATTGTGCCCCCTCATGAGCAATCAGGATTACATGCTGTGCCAAAGGAAACAAGGCAGTTACCCCTGGTGGGGATCAAATCTTGGACCTTTCAGTTTGAAGTCCAATAATAACCACTAAGCCACCACGATCCTGAGTAAATGGTTAAATTATATACACTAGGTGGAGAGTTTATAGAGTATTGGTATGTAAATACCCACAGAGTGGACTTGTCGCTCAGAAAACATGTATCTCAATTTCTGTGAAAAAGCATTAGAAGCTTCAGCCAAGTTTCAGCTAATATGTACATCTGGGTTCAACCAAGCAGGCCTACTTTTGTGAAAGATACACTTTTGTATTATAAGCTAGACAAATATGCCTAAGAAATTTTCAGACATTTTGGTCAAGAATACACAACCATAATGGTCAGTTTACTCAATTATTAGTTGTGCTGAACAAAAACAATCATAAAAGCACCAATCTCAGGCATGAAAAATGAAAAAAAGGGCTTCTCTCTCAAAAAACAACCACCTAGGCAGGTTAAATGTTTGGGTTAACATTCAGTGAAATATTCAGTGTTCTTGGAAGCCACCAGATGTGTGAAGAAATGGACTGAAATATCAGTAAACACAATTTTTTGGGGGTCAAATTAGGTCTTTCTGGTTGTGTTTCCTTACAAACAGATGCAATCATTAATGAAAACAAATCATTTGCTTGAAATAAAATTTGTCTTTTTGATCAATATCACTAGATCCTGCCTGGCAGATCTGAGGAAGATCTTTGAAGAATATTCTTCATATTACCCTAAGTTAAAATTTGGGCTCTGAAACATCAACTTGTGGACTTGATTTCAACAAACTTTAATCTATCCCTATAAGGATAATGTATACCAAATATGAAAAGTTTCTACCTGGTGGATCTGAAGAAGATTTTTAAAGCATTTTCTTCAAAAGGAGCCCAAAAAATGAACCCAGGAACTTGTTTTAAATAAATTGGAATCTGGTCCCTATAAGGAAGCCTTACACCAGCTCCAGACGATTCAGAATGCATGGTGGGTCAAAAGAAGATTTATAAAGAATAATCCTCATATGGCTGTAGGTTATTTATTTATTTATTTATTTATTTATTTATTTATTTATTTATTTATTTAATGGCGTTTAAGGTCACATATTTTTGCACAATGGCTAAACATGACCACAACAGTTTTATGGGTGAAGGAAGATGGAGTAACTGGAGAGAACCACCGAGCAACTGTCAGCTCCCCAACATACTAACTCCACACAAGCAGGTTTAGCATTGGTTGAAGACAGGTGCACCATCGATGTGCAGTACGCCTTAGTACAGAGCGTCACCGTGACTCCCACGTGGGCAATGGAGGTGAAATGTCTTGCCCAAGGACACAAAATAGGAGCTGTCAGGGAGGTGCGCATGCATCAGCATGGATGGTTGTTTCTTTGACAACTCCAAACATTTTCCAAAAGTTTTGCAGATCAAGACTATCTGATATAATTCTGTCATATTCACTATTGGTATAGTATAGTGCTATGCTAAACTTTTATTGTTGTGAAGCAACACTAACAGTGTAATTTCGAACGACAACACCGTTCCCTAATTTCGAGGTAACATCTCAGATTCTCTTCTGCTTTCGAGATCATAACTTGTGTAAACAGAAATGCGTTGGTGAAAGGTACACAGGGTTCTCCCATAATAAAGTGAGAAATAATACCTACCTCGGGCATTATTCCATATGGTAGAAAGATTTCTTCCATCGGCCGAAGAATAATAAACATCTTCATTCCGGTGATTAAGTACACAAACCAATGAGCAGTAAATTAAAGAAAAACATTGCTCAACAACCACAAATCCCAAATGGTTTCAGATATAAAACACCTATACTCGTGTCCGATAGTAAAGGCTTTACGATAAGAAATGCCTGTCAAGATAATGAATTTCCAATCGAATCCTGGTGCAAAGCAGGAGCACGAACATCAGAGCTTGTAGATATCATCGAGGAACGTTTGGTAAAGGCCATAAAAAGACACACTCAAGCCATTCTGTACTTGTGGTCAGGAACCTGTGACTTAACAGTCAAAAGGGGAAATTCATTGAGCTGAGACACCAAAACAACAGCACCATAGAATCAGTGGCAGAACAATACAACAGGGCCATCAAAATAGTCAGCAGATATCCGGCAGCAGAGATTAAATTTATAGACTGCCCAATATTATCAATTGTAAAATACAACAAATACAAAGGTCATCCTAACCCAGAACGGTATAAAGTAGATGATTTTCTGGTAACAAGACAAATCAAACAACTAAATAAAAGAATAACAGAAGTAAATGAAAGATTAAACCAAAACACTGTCAACATCAGCAGATATTTCTTACGAGGCAGGAAAACGAAAGGAGGCACTACAAGAAAATCGGTCAAAATCTCAATAAACAAGAAAGATGGTGTACACCCAGGACATTTGCTAAGCCTGGCAATTACAAAACACATACTGTTGGACACCTACACTGAATGTTACCACATTAGGCAAGAATCTGAACTCCTGCAACTTGCGGTGGAGGAAGCTGAGCTGTTATCCCTATTCTAACTACTCCAATCACGCATGAGTATTGAACTGTGAGAGGGCGACCAGGCCAAAGGAACTTTTTGTAACAGGGGGTATAGGTGAGTTTATCTTATCAGTCCTTGCGACAAAACACAGAATTCGGACCAACCTTTCCCACACTCTTCAACAGTATAAATCGCAAGAATATTGGAGGACACTTGTAGGATAGACAGACCACACCACACCACAATATGTTAATGCTTTATCTTATATGGCTTGTAATAGCTGCTGACATATTCAAATGGACAAATACTGATAGTACACAAACCATCAATGATACCTACATCCCGATAATAGTAAATGCTAAACCCAATAGGACATGGGAAATTCTTGTCCTAAACTCTTACCACCTACTGAAGAACAGATTTCTAGATAAAACAGTGAACAGCAAACGGAGACAGTCATTAACATACCTGGCTCTTCTCCTAATAAAAACATCAAATGATGTAAATCTAAACCCTGGACCTGAGACCACCATTTACCCATGTGGCACATGCGATAAACCAGTTACATGGGATGATAGAGGAATTGTGTGTGATACATGTAACCAGTGGTACCATGCCCTGTGCCAGTCAATGAACACAAGATCATACAATGAATATGCAAACGACAGTGCAATAGCATGGGACTGCATCATGTGTGGCTGTCCAAACTACTCGGCTGTGTGCTACTCACTTGTTCTTAGTACTTCAAATCATTACAGTGTTTTATCTGACACCTCTATAACCAGCCCAACAACATCAGGCAATATTAAACCGGTACATACATCAACACCGGACAGGACCAAAAGTAGGAGGACAGAGAAAACTGCTCCTATAAGGGTACTAAATGTAAATTTCCAATCAATCAAAAGTAAGCAAGGCCAAGTACGGAACCTTCTTGACAGCACAAACCCAGACATAATCTTTGGAACAGAAACATGGGTAGACGCAAAGATCACTGATAGTCAAATATTTCCTCCCGGTTACAATATCTTCCGGAAAGACAGAAACTCTGGAGGAGGTGGCGTTCTAATTGCTGTAAAAAACTCTTACATCACAACATCTGTCCCTGAATTAGATACAGACTGAGAGATCGTCTGGTGCAAACTAGAAATTGTTGGACATAGAGCTGTATACCTAAGCTCATTCTACAACCCCAAAACAACAAATGAGAATGGTTACCTAGAACTCAAAAAAAGTTTAAACAGAGCCAGCAAAATAAATAATGGGTTCATCATTGCAGCGGGTGACTTTAACCTACCAGGCTGGAATTGGAAGACCAAGTCACTGAAACCAAATACCCAGCATGCTAATATACATCATAAGTTCACAGACATATTAGATGATCATGGTCTAGTGCAAATGGTATTAGAACCAACAAGAGAATCAAACATACTGGATCTCATCATAACAAATTATCCAAATTGTTTCAACAGGATAGAAATAATACCAGGCATATCTGACCATGATGTAGTTTTCGCAGAAATCAACACCATACCAACAAAAAAAACCCCAAAACCAAGAAAGATACCACTCTATAAGAAAGCAAAATGGGAAAACATCAAAGAAAAAATGAAAGCAGTCGAATCAGAATTAGAGAAAATGAGACAACAAGGTAGTACTACTCAAGATCTCTGGAACTACTTCAAGGACAACCTAGAATCCAGCGTACAAGACAACATCCCGGAGAAAGAAGCCAGGACAAAGGACGGAAACCCCTGGATTACAATAAATATTAAACGCTTAATTCGGAAAAGGGACAGACATTACAAGAAACAAAAGAAATCTGCTGATCCAGAACATAACAGGAAATACAAGGCCCTGAAAAGGCTGGTTCAGCGAGAAATAAGACGAGCCTACTGGCAGTACATTGAGGACATCTTAACACCTGACCCTAAAGATAAACAACCAAATTCTACGAAACGATTCTGGACATTTATAAAACACAAATGGTCAGATGGAAACGAAATCCCACCACTGCGAAGTAATGGGTCACTACATCCTGACCCAGTAGAGAAGGCAAACATTTTGAACAAACAATTTCAATCGGCGTTCTCCAAGAAAGATTTCTTGGAAGAAGAATTTCGAACCCGATGCAAGATGACTAAGTCTCCTTTTCCGGTAATACAAGATCTAAACATTACTGAGAATGGTGTAGCTAAATTATTATCCAACCTAAATCCACACAAGGCGGCTGGTCCAGACAAAATAACTTCAAGAGTGCTAAAAGAACTATCAACAGACATCGCGCCAATCCTAACTATGATCTTTAGGCAGTCCTACGAAACAGGAGAATTACCCAATGTATGGAAACAGGCAAACGTAAGCCCAATATTTAAAAAGGGCAAACGGTTTGAGGCAGTAAACTACCACCCAGTCTCGCTAACATGTATATGCTGTAAAATCATGGAACATATAGTAACGAGCCACATCATGAACTATGCAGACACACACAATATACTCTACCCACTACAACATGGCTTCAGGAAAGGCCTCTCCTGTGAAACCCAACTAATAGAATTTATGAATGATATCACCGGTAATATGGACCCAGGAAAACAAACCGACTGCCTAATCATGGACTTCTCGAAAGCATTTGACAAAGTCAGCCACAGTTTGCTAATGCACAAACTAAATTACTATGGCATTGGAGGCAAGACAAATAAGTGGATCCAAAACTTCCTATCTGACAGGAAACAAGTAGTAGTTGTAGAAGGGGAAAAATCAGACACAAGTGACGTAGACTCGGGCATCCCACAAGGCTCCGTACTAGGACCCAGTCTATTCCTCTTCTATATGAACGACATGCCAGAAGGGATTCACTCCAGGGTCAGACTCTTTGCCGATGACACTATTGTGTACCTAACCATCACATCGGACAGTGACAGCACATGCCTACAAGAAGACCTTGATAAACTGGCAGAATGGGAAACGAACTGGAAAAAGAAATTTCATCCGGACAAGTGCAATGTCCTGACAGTAACAAGAAAACGAAACCCAATAATAGGAGAATACAAGTTGCACGGACACATCTTGCAAACAGTGAAATCAGCAAAGTATCTAGGCTGTACTATCAGTTCTGATCTCAGATGGAATGAGCACATCAACAATATCTGCAACAAGGCAAATAAGACCATGGGATTTCTAAAACGGAACCTGAACATAAATAATACCAAAGTAAAGGAAACAGCATACAAATCTTTAGTGAGACCAACCTTAGAATACGCAAGCGCAGTTTGGAACCCGTACCATCAGAAAAACATCCACCGGCTTGAAATGGTACAAAGGAGGGCAGCGAGATATGTAACAAATCGTCACCATAACACCTCGTCTGTTAGCTCCATGACTGAGAGTCTAAATTGGAAAGCCCTGAAAGACTGTAGAAAAATAGCTGGGCTGACAATGTTACATAAACTTATCAACGGAACAGTCTATGTAGACACAACAAAATGTCTTATTCCATCAGACAGAACATCACGTGGGATAAATGTAAAAGGATTCCAATTACCATCCTGTCGTACTTAAGTTAGGAAAAATTCCTTCTACCCCAGGACCATAAAGGACTGGAACACATTACCAAGTGCCAGCGTCACCACCAACATGAGTCTTGATAACTTCAAGACTCAATTACACGGGATTATTTAGCCATATATCATGATGCTTTTAACCTCTCACTGTATTTGAAATGTATAGCACTATCAAACAAAAAAAACAAAAAAAATCAAACAAAAAAACATGCGCATCTTCTCAAGTGGCAGAATAATCAATGTGTTGATGGTGGCCACTCATTGGTTGAAGTAGAAGTAGAACAATGCAGTTGCCGCAGATGGGATTCGGACCTCGTGGCTTGCAGCCTGAACCTCTACCTACTGAGCAACCATGCCCCCGGTCGTAGTTTAAAATTTGGGTTTCCCATATGGTGTCCAAATATGAGCCCATTGACTTAATTTGAACAAACTTGAATCTGCAACCCCCCAAGAACGTTGTATACCAAATATGAAAAGAGTCTGACTGGTGGATCTGAATAATATTTTTCTAGAATATTCAACATGTACGCACTAAATTAACATTTGAGCTCCCATAGGGAATAAAATATAATCTCATAGACCTGATTTAAACAAACTTAAATCTACTCGCAAAGATGCTGTATGCCAAATATACTGACTGGTTAATCTGAAAAAGAAGATTTAAAAAAATTTCTCAAGTAGCACTAAGTTAAAATTTGGGTTCCAAAAGGAGACCGTACATGTAGGAGCCTGCCAAGCATATCCCAGTTGTGCTCGAATGGTGAAAGGTCTGGACTTAGTTCTGGCCAAGGCAGTGTAGTGATGTTCTGCTCCTAGACGCTGGCCCTGTGTGCTCTTGCACTGTCATCTTGGAAAATGAATCGGCGGCCATGGCATTGTGCAAATGGTACCACATGAAATGCTAACAGGTTGTCATGGTAGTACTGTCCTGTGACACGCCCTTGGATGACATGTAATGCTGTTCTGCTTATCATGGTTATGCCTCCCCACACCATAATCAATCCACCACCAAAATGATCGTGCTGCCTAACAGCCACATCATGGTATCGTTCGTTCCGCCGCCGCCACACTCTGTTTCGCCTGTTGTGGAAGTCGAGAGTGAGCCTCGATTCATCAGAAAACATGACGTTGCTCCACTGATGATTGTCCCAGCGCTGTCGTGCTCCACACCAATTACGCCTTGCTGCAATGTGACGTTCGGTCAGACATGGTATTATTCGAGGTCGTTGAGTGTACAAATTCCAGATGTACAGGCGATTTCGGATAGTCTGACCACTGACTCGCACATCTGTTGCTCGGTGCAGCTGCTGTCCAATTTCTAAGGCACTTTGATGGCGGTTACGTAATGCTGTGGTACAGATGAAACGATCCTGGTTAACACTTGTTGCCCTTGGACGACATGACCACAACCTGCTAATCACCGATTGAGTAACATTGAGAATTTGAGCCACTGCAGTCTGTCTGTTGCTAGCTTCGAACATGCCAACAGCACATAAACATTCGTCACGTATCACGTATCGACCAGAAACTATTGATGAACGAGTTAGTTTATACTAAGAAAAGAATGATGAGACCTCTGAAAAAGCCCGTCCAGTACAAATGAAAATTTCAAAACGTTCCCCACAGACCTTAATGCGATGCTCATGTGAGAAACTTGCACAAAGTTTTCGTGGGCCGGTGACATTCATGATCCACACTAAACTTGGTAACATACTGATGTGTCCATCATGTGTATCCAATACCATTTTCCAAAAATATCAACATCAGTTTGGATATCTCCTACTTCTTTTAATAGTATATTTTGTGTTACCATAGGTAACACTCGGTAGTGGCCAAAGGATGTTTTTCCTAGGAAACGAAATAAGACATCATAGTCTGCTTATTTGAAGTAGGTAGTACACAGTGTGTTGGTGTGCCAATTTTCTATTGGCAATAGGCATTTACGTACATGGAACCTTACCTACATGTATTAAATAGTGATTGCGATGTGTCAGAGTTTGTAAATATTTGTATATTTCTCTTTAAAGTTGTGCTCCCAGCATTTTGGGTTCTGATAATAATAGGTGGTTTGTCTTCAGTAGTGTGGGTGCTATTTTTAATATTACGTAGATAACATTAGTGGATGTCATTGCGATACATCATTTAGCTCTGGAGAAAAAACTGAGGCTATTACTGATATGTCAAACTGAACTAACCTTAGAGGTGTACATTAGAGTGTCTTATATAGGACAAACAGTTTACAGTAGGGAAAAAATTGCAATCCTGAGGACTGTTATTTTGTTGGTAGTGGCCCATCTCTCATTTGTTTACTGAAATGTAAAAGCTTTCCTTGAATTCTAGTTCAAAAATAGTTGGCTGCTGACAATTATGTTCTCCATGGATAGCCCAAAATATATTTTCCAAATTGACCATTAAATTTAAAATGGGACACAACTGTGAGCAGTCTATTAAAAAGTAGGTGTCGCTGCTTAGTCTGCTCGAATATTGAGTACAATACAAGTATTTTGCAAAATCCAATATGGCCACCAGTTGGCTATCTTGAATTTGATCTGGAAAAAGATTATGTCTCGCACTGCTCCTCATCATGTAGATCATTTTTGTGAAGTTTCATGAAAATGTGGCTAAAACTGTGGAAGTAGTTCGCTCAACAGGTTTACATGTGCAGCGGACCGTTGACGATGACAGACCGACCGACTGACGGACAAGTTAACTCCTATATACCCTCTAAACTTCATTTTGCGGGGGTATAATAAGAGTGGTCTTGCTCATAATTCATCATCCACTTTATGTTTGGCAATAAAGCTTTGATCT
The DNA here is from genome assembly GCA_031216915.1 of Pictodentalium vernedei. Lineage (NCBI taxonomy): Eukaryota > Metazoa > Mollusca > Scaphopoda > Dentaliida > Dentaliidae > Pictodentalium > Pictodentalium vernedei. The sequence goes on from CM062295.1 coordinate 268,950,451, forward strand.
AGCTGGCCAAACTTGAACCTATACACTAGGTCAGTTATGGGGACACTTTATAACCCGTAAAAGGATTAACCATAACTGGTGCCATAATTTTGGGACCCATTCACTTCGGCCCTGGTGAGAATCAATGTTTGTGACAAAGATTTTCTCCATGTCCGAGTTCTGTGGGAACCATCTACATTTACTGAACATATGTTAGGGTTAGGTGCAATTTAAACCTGTTTTGGGTGAAAGTGTAATGGGCCCGTGGTTTTTGATCCATCTTCCATATTCATGTCCATTTCATATTATACTATTTTTGGCTTCTTAATAAACCATGTATAAACTGTTGTTCTTATTTTATTGTGTGTTCATCCAAACCACAACATATTATTCTACCTCCAGAATTGAGTTATCTTTTATCCATGGTTTGCAAGCTGACCCAGATCCTCACGAATCTGAAGATCAACAGGGAGATTTCGACCAGGGGTCTAGCCCCTGGGGAGTCGTTCACCCCACCCCCTGTTACAATTGTAACTTAAGACAATAAATGACTGCCTAATGAAGACCCAGTTTCATTTGCCAACAATGAGTTGAGCAACTTGTCTGAGAATGAAGACAAACTATTTGGTGATTGTAACTTTGACAAAACATTTTCTGTCTTATGAAGACTTGTGTCCATTCACAGACAATGAGTTGCGCGACTTGCCTGAGAAAAAACACATTTTGTTTAACTTTGGTGTTGATAAATGTGTTAAAAAGGCAGTGTATGATAATCTACAGAAGAATTGTGTCACACATGACATGATTTTTTAAGCAGGCCAATTCAATTTTCAAAATTGTAGAATTCCAGTGGATTCAAAAATTTAATATTTCATTCCTAAAAAAAAATTCAATGAATTATTCAGATTCACATATCATAGAATTACCTGAATTTGGTTTTCCTATAGGCTATACTGGTTCAAATGTTCAACTAAAAAAGACAAACAAAAATCATAAAGGAACTACAGATTATGTTTTGGCCAGGCCTGGCAATCTAGAATATCAAGGAGTGCAAAACATTTGTCCTCCTCAGATTGCTTGAGAGTGCAATTGCACCTGAAATTTTAAATGCAAAAACTTGTATGCTATTTTGGTTATATTTACTTCAAGGTATTAATACTGTAACTGAAAAATTGTGCTACATTCGGCTACATAGTGGAAAAATTGGCACACACATCTTCTCATTATTCAAAATGTTCCATTCAATTCTTATATGACAGTCTTCTACACTCAAAATGTATTAAAATACGACACAGAAAGGGTCATGAATTATTGCGAATCAATGTAACATTGACAAATCATCCCCGGAATTCCAGTGTGTTCTCTGTGCCAGTTGGCACAGAGAACACATTGGAACTCGGGGGATGAAATGATAATAGATTTTAAAAGCAGTCCCAAACAAGTCTGGCATTCCAGAAAATCAAGGGGTGCAAAAAATTGCCCTCCTCCACTTTTTCTAGATATGCAGTAGGCATGCAGAACTCCTGTACTCCTAAAGAATGCCAGGCCCGTTCAGCTGTTGATAGTTAAATTGAAAAAGAAAAATTTTATAATTCCATATCAGGTCCATTTCCTTCCAATTCCTTTTGTTGTGATATTGCCATCAGTCCTCTAAATTCAGAGCCAAAGAAAGATAACTCAGATAGAAGGATTATTGTTGATTTGAGCTTTCCTATTGGGAATTCGGTAAATGATGGGATATCCAAGGATGAGTATTTGGAAGAGAAAGTTTCTCTTAAATACCCTTCTGTGGATATCCTGGTTGATCTGATAAAATGGAAAGGCAAAGGTTGACTTATTTAAAAAAGATCTGAAGAGGGCTTATTGACAGATTCCTGTAGACCCTTGAGACATACATCTCTTGGGTTATCAATGGAAAAATATGTTTTATTTGGGGTTGAGATCATCAGCTAAGATTTGCCAATGAGTGATAGACATTATAGTATTTATTTGTAAAAAATATAAAATACATATAGTTAATTATCTGGATGATTTAGCCGGAGCCGATATTTCTGAAAAAGCTGTTACTGATTTTAAAAAGTTTGGTGATTTGTTGCAGTTAATGAGTTTAGAGGAATCTGTCGAAAAGTCTTGTAAACCATCCACACGAAAGGTATTTTTAGGAGTTATGTTTGACACAGAGAAGTTAATGCTGGAAATAACTAGGGAAAGGGTGGATGAAATCCTACATTTAGCCAATATTTAGAGAAGTTCAGTCATTAATAGGCAAACTGGACTCTGTATCGGCATGTGTTCAACCTGAAAGAATCTTCATCAGTAGAATTTTACATTTGTTGAGACGTTTTATGAATAATAAGAGGGTGGAACTTAGAATACCAGACTATGTTATTAAGGAGTTAGTCTGGTGGTCTCATTTCCTACCATCTTACAATGGAAAATCAATGATGCTGTTTGAAGATCAGTGTAACCCAGATAAAATTCTTGACGAAATAATTGGGAAAAATTCCTCTATATGAAGTGATTCTGTTACTCAAAATATAATTACAGAGTTTTAAAAATAACTAAAGTGCAACAGAATAAAATTCTGGTGATTCTAGCATTTTTCAGTGGTTCCAACACACTAATTTTATCATGATTCCAACACACTGTCTTCAGTCAGTATGGAGTTTCTAAATGACTAAAGTATAGCATACAGATAATGTAGGTTGTTTTTTTCAATTTTTGAGTGGTGGGGGACATATCTAGAAACCAGAAGGAAAACCTTATAACATATTTTATGACCTGTAGAAGGTGACAGCATACACCAAATTGAAACTTTATAGAGTAATGTATATATACTCTAAAGCGTCCAGTGTAATATGCCAGGTGGTTTATAACATAACTATAAGGTGAGCATATTGCTGTACTGTCAACACATGTGAGGTGTTCCATCTGGAATTTGAGTTACAACCAGAACCATTTTGACATACCCAAATCACAATCTAACATTGGAAGCAACTTGTAATTTGAAGACTTCTGTTATGTTGGGAAAATGGTAATTGTGTATCAGATACGAAATATGTTAACTTTTGGATATGGTTATTTATAAATGTTATTTAACTGATTAACAAGTTCTTACTACTCTAGTGGATTAACAATACTGATTTTTTAGGGGGTGCTTCTGGTATTTACTGGTGATTCCAGTATATAGATATATCACTAATTAGGACTAGGGGGTCTTCCTATTTACCAGAATAAATGAACATTATATATTTGAAATATGTCAACTTTTACATATGGTCATTTATGCTATTCAAATGATTACCAAGCCTTTACTACCCTGTGGGAGGGGAGTGGGAGGAGGGGGGTAACAATATTTCCACTATTTACTGGTGATTCTGGTATATAGGTAGACCCCCTAATGGAAAATCCCATATCTTCTTCTCTTCTATTTTCTCCTCGGTGACTTCAGGCCTCAATTTGAATAGTGTCAAAGTTAGTGACTGTACATGGTTATTCAGAACAACACAGTGCACATAAAACAATGAAAACTGGTCTTTTGTCTACACAATCATAGGCTGCAACCTGGATTTGAAGCCCCTGATGACTTGGCTGCAACAACTGGAGATGGAAGTGCATTCCATAGCCTGATCATACTCAGGAAGAAGGAGCTCTGATGGAGAAGGATTTGAGAGCCAGGTACCAGATATCTCTTATCACAATCTTTGGTAATGCTGTGGCCAGAGTTACAAGATTTGGTTGCATCAGAATAGTGATAAGGAAGTAGACTATCTTATACGTCATGATAACTTTGAATTTGTGGAGGCATTGTTCTAATGATTCCTGGGATAGGCTGTTGAGCACAGATGTTATGCTGCTAGCACACGGTAGTCCTCTACCATGTACATGTAGCTGAACATTCTTTGCTGGACTTGTTCAAGTTTGTTTAAATTTGCTTGTGTGTAGGGAACCCCGACGATGGAGGCATACTCGTTAAATGGACAAGCCAGAGCTTTGTAGCACATCGCCTTTACATTAGGTGAGCAGGCATAGGTGTTTTGCCACGGGAAACCCAGGGTGTTGTTTGCCTTATGAGTAGTAATGTCTACATGTTTTTTCCATGAGAGATTTGAAGAGAAATTTATGCCAAGGTATTTACTGCAGTTTGAGATGATAGGTGAGAGTTTCTTGATAATTCGGATGACCTCGCAATTGTCAGAGATGAAAGCTATGAGTCATATATGTTCCCATTCTTAGATATGATTTAAATCTTGTAATTTGATGGAGATTACTGCCGTGCGGATAATTCTATACAGCAATCAGTTGTCAGCAAGGAGACGTGGCATAGAGAAAACATAGTTTGGCATGTTGTCTATGCATACATGTTGTTTATGTTGTCTATGTATACATGTTGTCTATTTATTTATTTATTGGTGTTTGAGGTCACATACTTATGCACAATGGCTAATCATGACTGTGACAGTTTTATGGGTGGAGGAAACCAGAGTACCCAGAGAGAACCACCGAGCAACGACGAGCAGCTGCCATCTCCCCAACATCGTAACTCCGCACTGCAGCTCAGGCAGGGTTAGATTGGTTGAAGACATGCGCACCATCAACGTGCAGTACGCCTTAGTACACAGTGTCATTGTGTCCCATGTGGACAATCAGGCTTAAGTGCCTTGCCCAAAGACACAATACGGGAGTCCGAATCGAACATGTTGTCTATGTATACAACAAAGGACAATGGGTCCAGAAGGGTGACCTGGTGCATGCCTGACGTCACCAATGTGCAGGCAGAATGCTGACCCTCCAGTACTACTGACTGCAACATCCGATCAGAAAGCCAGATATTCACTGTAAAAGTTGTCAACATACACCATACCAACTCAGCTTCACCAGAAAATGCTGATGGGGCACTTTGTCAAACGCCTTACTAAAATCAAGTACATGAAGTATGGCATCAACTTGCCCACTCTCATAGAGGCATTCAGTCAGATCTTGTATCTTAAGGATCAGCTGAGATTTGCAAGACCTCCGTTTACGGAAGCTGTGTTGGGCATCAGTGGGTATGGCTGACAAGGTGGTGCTTAACATTGCTATATTCCTGTTCAAGAAGTTTACAGCATATCAAGTCAATGAGACCAGACAATAGCTTGATGCCTTGCTCCTGTTTCCCTTCTTGAACAATGGAATGAAAAATGCTTCCTTCCACACTGGTGGTATCTGTCCAAAGTCTGAAATATAAGAACCAGTGCATCAACTCCTTCTTCACAAACACTTTTGAGTAAAATTCTTGAGATATTGTTGGGGCCAGTGGTCTTGTTGTTGTCCTTTAATAATATCAACAGAACTTTTCAATGGCGATTGGAGGTGCTGACACGTAGATTCGAGCTCCTGACAAAATGGGTGGTTAAACATTATAGTGAAAGTTTCTCGTTCAAGTGGTGAATATCATGACTGCATGTTAAACTCTTGAAAAGGACTATGGTAGTTGTGGATTTTGTAATTTAATTTCCTGGGAGAATTGCGCGTTAATTCTATTGGTATTTCCATTAATTCGAGGCATATTATTGATTATTATATTGATATTGTACTGAGTTGAGCTCACCACAACATGATGAATAACAGAAGAAGCTCAGATAAGTCAAAACCAACCAATCAGACTTCACTTGTTCAACTTGAAAAGAAAACATTGGGGAAGATATCTGTCAAACCATTGTCAGCAAGCCAGCCTACACTTGAGAGGTCAAAGAAGAGAACATCTGAAAAGTTGTCACCGATTGATTGTAGGACAAAGAGTTTTCGCACAACCAGTTCGTTGAGTGACTTAAGTGATATTACGCCAACCGAGATTGAGCATGGGGCAGGTTTTGTTCCAGATTTTATTTCTAGTTCGACCAAATCGAAAAATATAATTGCATGCAATATGTCGAATATGATACTATCAACTGTAACACAAAAACCTTTCTTAGAGAAAATACGAGAGAACCTGTCAACCACCTTTCCTTCAACAATGGACGATTCTAATCTTGAAAATAAACTCTGCTCTCTGTTTAGTCGTTTCAAAGATGAATTCAAGGAGGAATTACAAGGATTCAAAGATGAGCTCCAGAGTCAGCTGACCAGTATATCGGACACTGTTTTACCTGAAGCTGTGAAGGAAATAATGACTCAACACATCATACCATTGCAGGAGGAGGTGAAGAAACTGCGAACAGAAAATCAAGAGCTTTCAGACAAACTTAAATCTCTGCGACCAGGAATTGATAGATCAGCCGAATTGGAATCCAAATTGGAGGAGCAAGAACAATACAGTCGTAGGAACTGTCTGGTTTTTCGAAACGTTCCAGTTGACTCTACCAATATCAAGGAAGTGAACAAATTGACAGACAGATTGGTCCTGGATATTTGTAATTCGACACTTAATGTTAACGTTTCTCAAAGTGACATAAGCAGGACACACGTGCTTGGTAAAGTTCGCCAAGGCCAAGGAAATGGTAAAAGTCAGTGCAACATTATTTGCAGATTCATATCGTACAGACAAAAGCAAGCCGTGTACTCATCCAAACGTTATTTGAAAAACCAACGCGAGAGGATTTTTATAACAGAGTCGTTAACCGCTTTCAGATTTCGCATTATTTCAAAGCTGTCTTCTATGAGAAGAGACAAAGTGATAGCATCATTCTGGACAAACGATGGCCAGATTTTCGCAACCAAAACCCTTGGAAGTATTCCCACATTGATAACCAGTGAATCAGAGTTAGTGAAGCTACAGTAAGTTATAGTAACGTCCATCAGATCCTAAAATAACTCTCGGCCACAGTAACTGGACGTATTAATTCAGCCAAGACAACAGTGATCAAAAATTATTCCAACTGGAAGGGTAAAAGACTACAAACTGACTTGGTCTTGGCTGTCTCACAGCAGCCAAGATTCGACCGCACACAGAAATTACACACTTTCTTCTCATAATGTAATATAAATGAAAAGCAAACCACTCCAGGAAAATAAATTATTCATTAAAGCAATACAAATCTGTCAACGAATAAACCCCTTCCATATCACCACACCTCCATTCGAATAATTAATACTTGCCCAAAAACGACAGCACAATCCAATTTCCTCATACAGATATTACACACTTTCTTCACATAAACGTAACAGAATAGCAAAACCGCTCCAGAAATAATAAATTACTCATTAATCAAAAAACAAATTGTGACAGACGAGTCCAGGCTACTCCAGAGTGTCACACAACTACTGCTTACTTCAGGTGAGAGATGTTTACAATAAAGCTATTTGTTACAATTTGTTGGAGAGTTCCTGTTGGGACACACTACTGCTATTCACTTCATGTGAGAGATGTTTAAAACAATGGGTGTTTGTTACAATTTGTTGGAGAGTACCTGTTGGGACTTTCCAACAAATTGTGACAGACTACTCCAGGCTACTCCAGAGATGACACACAACTACTGCACACTTCATGTGAGAGATGTTTACAACAATAGCTGTCTGTTACAATTTGTTGGAGAGTTCCTGTTGGGACTTTCCAACAAATTGTGACAGACATCTCCAGGCCACTCCAGAGTGACATACTAATACTATTCACCTCATGTGAGAGATGTTTACAACAATAGCTGTCTGTTACAATTTGTTGGAGAGTTCCTGTGGGTACTTTCCAACAAGTTGTGACAGACATCTCCAGGCCACTCCAGAGTGACATGACATACTAATACTATTCACTTCATGTGAGAGATGTTTACAACAATAGCTGTCTGTTACAATTTGTTGGAGAGTTCCTGTGGGGACTTTCCAACAAATTGTGACAGTCACCTCCATACTGATACTATTCACTTCATGTGAGAGATGTTTACAACAATAGCTGTCTGTTACAATTTGTTGGAAAGTTCCTGTGGGTACTTTTCAACAGGTTGTGACATACATCTCCAGGCCCCTCCAGAGTGACATGACACACTAATACTATTCACTTCATGTGAGAGATGTTTACAGCAATAGCTGTCTGTTACAATTTGTTGGAGAGTTCCTCTGGGGACTTTCCAACAAATTGTGACAGACACCTCCAGGCCACTCCAGAGCGACATGACATACTAATACTATTCACTTCATGTGAGGGATGTTTACAACAATAGCTGTCTGTTACAATTTGTTGGAGAGTCCATGGGGGGACTTTCCGACAGATTGTGACAGACACCTCTAGGCCACTCCATAGCGACATGACATACTAATACTATTTACTTCATGTGAGAGATGTTTACAACAATAGCTGTCTGTTACAATTTGTTGGAGAGTTCCTGTTGGGACTTTCCAACGAATTGTGACGGACATCTCCAGCCACTCCAGAGTGACATGACATACTAATACTATTCACTTCATGTGAGGGATGTCTACAACAATAGCTGTCTGTTACAGTTTGTTGGAGAGTTCCTGTGGGGACTTTCCAACAAATTGTGACAGACATCTCCAGCCACTCCAGAGTGACATGACATACTAATACTATTCACTTCATGTGAGAGATGTTTACAACAATAGCTGTCTGTTACAATTTGTTGGAGAGTTTCTGTGGGGACATTCCAACAAATTGTGACAGACACCTCCAGGCCACTCCAGAGTGACATGACATACTAATACTATTCACTTCATGTGAGAGATGTTTACAACAATAGCTGTCTGTTACAATTTGTTGGAGAGTTTCTGTGGGGACTTTCCAACAAATTGTGACAGTCACCTCCAGGCCACTCCAGAGTAACATGGCTTGTTTACAACCATAGCTGTCTGTTACAATTTGTTGGAGAGTTCCTGTTGGGACTTTCCAACAAGTTGTGACAGACATCTCCAGCCACTCCAGAGTGACATGACATACTAATACTAATCACTTCATGTGAGAGATGTTTTCAACAAAAGCTGTATGTTACAATTTGTTGGAGAGTTCCTGTGGGGACTTTCCAATAAATTGTGACAGACATCTCCAGCCACTCCAGAGTGACATGACATACTAATACTATTCACTTCATGTGAGAGATGTTTACAACAATAGCTGTCTGTTACAGTTTGTTGGAGAGTTCCTGTGGGGACTTTCCAACAAATTGTGACAGACATCTCCAGCCATCTCCAGCCATCTCCAGCCACTCCAGAGTGACATGACATATTAATACTATTCACTTCATGTGAGAGATGTTTTCAACAATAGCTATCTGTTACAATTTGTTGGAGAGTTCCTGTGGGGACTTTCCAACAGATTGTGACAGACATCTCCAGCCACTCCAGAGTGACATGACATACTAATACTATTCACTTGATGTGAGAGATGTTTACAACAATAGCTGTCTGTTACAATTTGTTGGAGAGTTCCTGTGGGGACTTTCCAACAAATTGTGACAGACATCTCCAGTCACTCCAGAGTGACATGACATACTAATACTATTCACTTCATGTGAGAGATGTTTACAACAAAAGCAAACTGTTATGGTTTGTTGGAGAGTTCCTGTGGGGACTTTCCAACAAATTGTGACAGACATCTCCAGCCACTCCAGAGTGACATGACATACTAATACTATTCACTTCATGTGAGAGATGCTTACAACAAAAGCTGTCTGTTACAGTTTGTTGGAGAGTTCCTGTGGGGACTTCCCAACAGATTGTGACAGACATCTCCAGCCACTCCAGAGTGACATGACATACTAATACTATTCATTTCATGTGAGAGATGTTTTCAACAAAAGCTGTCTGTTACAATTTGTTGGAGAGTTCCTGTGGGTACTTTCCAACAAGTTGTGACAGACATCTCCAGGCCACTCCAGAGTGACATGACATACTAATACTATTCACTTCATGTGAGAGATGTTTACAACAATAGCTGTCTGTTACAATTTGTTGGAGAGTTCCTGTGGGGACTTTCCAACAAATTGTGACAGTCACCTCCATACTGATACTATTCACTTCATGTGAGAGATGTTTACAACAATAGCTGTCTGTTACAATTTCTTGGAAAGTTCCTGTGGGTACTTTTCAACAGGTTGTGACATACATCTCCAGGCCACTCCAGAGTGACATGACACACTAATACTATTCACTTCATGTGAGAGATGTTTACAACAATAGCTGTCTGTTACAATTTGTTGGAGAGTTCCTCTGGGGACTTTCCAACAAATTGTGACGGACACCTCCAGGCCACTCCAGAGCGACATGACATACTAATACTATTCACTTCATGTGAGGGATGTTTACAACAATAGCTGTCTGTTACAATTTGTTGGAGAGTCCATGGGGGGAATTTCCGACAGATTGTGACAGACACCTCTAGGCCACTCCATAGCGACATGACATACTAATACTATTTACTTCATGTGAGAGATGTTTACAACAATAGCTGTCTGTTACAATTTGTTGGAGAGTTCCTGTTGGGACTTTCCAACGAATTGTGACGGACATCTCCAGCCACTCCAGAGTGACATGACATACTAGTACTATTCACTTCATGTGAGGGATGTCTACAACAATAGCTGTCTGTTACGGTTTGTTGGAGAGTTCCTGTGGGGACTTTCCAACAAATTGTGACAGACATCTCCAGCCACTCCAGAGTGACATGACATACTAATACTATTCACTTCATGTGAGAGATGTTTACAACAATAGCTGTCTGTTACAATTTGTTGGAGAGTTTCTGTGGGGACATTCCAACAAATTGTGACAGACACCTCCAGGCCACTCCAGAGTGACATGACATACTAATACTATTCACTTGATGTGAGAGATGTTTACAACAATAGCTGTCTGTTACAATTTGTTGGAGAGTTTCTGTGGGGACTTTCCAACAAATTGTGACAGTCACCTCCAGGCCACTCCAGAGTAACATGACTTGTTTACAACAATAGCTGTCTGTTACAATTTGTTGGAGAGTTCCTGTTGGGACTTTCCAACAAGTTGTGACAGACATCTCCAGCCACTCCAGAGTGACATGACATACTAATACTAATCACTTCATGTGAGAGATGTTTTCAACAAAAGCTGTCTGTTACAATTTGTTGGAGAGTTCCTGTGGGGACTTTCCAATAAATTGTGACAGACATCTCCAGCCACTCCAGAGTGACATGACATACTAATACTATTCACTTCATGTGAGAGATGTTTACAACAATAGCTGTCTGTTACAGTTTGTTGGAGAGTTCCTGTGGGAACTTTCCAACAAATTGTGACAGACATCTCTGGCCATCTCCAGAGTTTTGTGACAGACATCTCCGGCCATCTCCAGAGTGACATGACATATTAATACTATTCACTTCATGTGAGAGATGTTTTCAACAATAGCTATCTGTTACAATTTGTTGGAGAGTTCCTGTGGGGACTTTCCAACAGATTGTGACAGACATCTCCAGCCACTCCAGAGTGACATGACATACTAATACTATTCACTTGATGTGCGAGATGTTTACAACAATAGCTGTCTGTTACAATTTGTTGGAGAGTTCCTGTGGGGACTTTCCAACAAATTGTGACGGACACTCCAGAGTAACATGACATACTAATACTATTCACTTCATGTGAGAGATGTTTACAACAATAGCTGTCTGTTACAATTTGTTGGAGAGTTCCTGTTGGGACTTTCCAAAAAATTGTGAAAGACTACTCTAGGCTACTCCAGGCCACGCCAGAACAACATACTTCATGTGAGCGATGTTTATAACAATAGCTGGTTTATACAATCTGTTGGAGAGTTCCTATTGGGACACACTACTGCTACTCACTTCATGTGAGAGATGTTTATACTCACTACATGTGAGAGATGTTTACAACAATGGGTGTTTGTTACAATTTGTTGGAGAGTTCCTGTGGGGACTTTCCAACAAATTGTGACGGACACTCCAGAGTAACATGACATACTAATACTATTCACTTCACGTGAGAGATGTTTACAACAATAGCTGTCTGTTACAATTTGATGGAGAGTTCCTGTTGGGACTTTCCAACAAATTGTGACGGACATCTCCAGGCCATTCCAGAGTGACATACTAATAGAATTCATTTCATGTGAGAGATGTTTACAACCATAGCTGTCTGTTACAATTTGTTGGGAGAGTTCCTGTTGGGACTTTCCAACAAATCGTGACGGAATTCTCCAGGCCACTCCAAAGTGACATACTAATACTATTCATTTCATGTGAAAGATGTTTACAACAATAGCTCTCTGTTACAATTTGATGGAGAGTTCCTGTTGGGACTTTCCAACGAATTGTGATAGACTACTCTAGGCTACTCCAGGCCACTCCAGAACAACATACTACTACTATTCACTTCATGTGGTTTATAACAATAGCTGGTTTATATAATCTGTTGGAGAGTTCCTGATGGGACACATTACTGCTACTCACTTCATGTGAGAGATGTTTACAACAATGGGTGTTTGTTACAATTTGTTGGAGAGTTCCTGTTGGGACTTTACAACAAATTGTGACAGACATCTCCAGGCCACTCCAGAGTAACATACTAATACTATTCACTTCACGTGAGAGATGTTTACAACAATAGCTGTCTGTTACAATTTGTTGGGGAGTTCCTGTTGGGACTTTCCAACGAATTGTGACAGACTACTCTAGGCTACTCCAGGCCACTCCAGAACAACATACTACTACTATTCACTTCATGTGAGCGATGTTTACAATGATGGGTGTTTGTTACGATTTGTTGGAGAGTTCCTGTTGAGACACACTACTGCTACTCACTTCCTGTGAGAGATGTTTACAACAATGGGTGTTTGTTGCAATTTGTTGGAGAGTTCCTGTTGGGACTTTACAACAAATTGTGACAAACTACTCCAGGCTACTCCTGAATGACATACTACTACTATTCACTTCACGTGAGAGATGTTTACTTCCTGTTACAGTTTGTTGGAGAGTTTCTGTTGGGACTTTCCAACAAATTGTGACGGACGACTCCAGCTACTCCAGAGATGACACACAACTACTGCTCACTTCATGTGAGAGGATGTTTAAAACAATGATGTTTGTTACAATTTGTTGGAGAGTTCCTGTTGGGACAGACATCTCCAGGCCACTCCAGAGTGACATATTAATACTATTCACTTCAGGTGAGAGATGTTTACAACAATAGCTGTCTGTTACTATTTGTTGGAGAGTTCCTGTGGGGACTTTCCAACGAATTGTGACAGACTAATCTAGGCTACTTCAGAACAACATACTACTACTATTCACTTCATGTGAGCGATGTTTATAACAATAGCTGTTTTTTACAATTTGTTGGAGAGTTCCTGTTGGGACACACTACTGCTATTCACTTCATGTGAGAGATGTCTACAACAATGGGTGTTTGTTACAATTTGTTGGAGAGTTCCTGTTGGGACTTTACAACAAATTGTGACAGAGATCTCCAGGCCACTCCAGAGTTACATACTAATACTATTCACTTCATGTGAGAGATGTTTACAACAATGTGTTTGTTGGGTGTTTGTTACAATTTGTTGGAGAGTTCCTGTTGGGACTTTACGACAAATTGTGACGGAGATCTCCAGGCCACTCCAGAGTTACATACTAATACTATTCACTTCATGTGAGAGATGTTTACAACAATAGCTGTCTGTTACAATTTGTTGGAGAGTTCCTGTGGGGACTTTCCAACGAATTGTGACAGACTACTCTAGGCTACTCCAGGCCACTCCAGAACAACATACTACTACTATTCACTTCATGTGAGCGATGTTTATAACAATAGCTGGATTATACAATCTGTTGGAGAGTTCCTGTTGGAGAGTTCCTGTTGGGACACACTACTGCTTCTCACTTCATGTGAGAGATGTTTACAACAATGGGTGTTTGTTACGATTTGTTGGAGAGTTCCTGTTGGGACATTACAACAAATTGTGACAGACTACTCCAGGCTACTCCAGAATGACATATTACTACTACTCACTTCACGTGAGAGATGTTTACAATAATGCTATTTGTTACAGTTTGTTGGAGAGTTCCTGTTGGGACTTTCCAACAAATTGTGACATATATTTCCAGGCTACTCCAGAGTAACACATCACTACTATTCACTTCCTGTGAGAGATGTTGACAACAATAGCGAGCAGTTTGTTACAGTTTGTTGGGGAGTTTCTGTTGGGACTTTCCAACAAATTTGTGACAGATTACCCCAGCTCACTCCAGAGCGACATACTATTACTATTCACTTCATGTGAGAGTTGTTCATAACAATAGCCATTTGTTACAACTTGTTGGAGAGTTCCTGTTTGGACACACTACTACTCTTCACTTTGGACACACTACTACTCTTCACTTTATGTGAGAGATGTTTACAACAATAGCTGTTTGTTGCAGTTTGTTGGAGAGTTCCGTTGGTGCTATAGAAAACAAATTGTAACAGACTACTTTACGCTACTCCAGAGTGTCACACTACTACCATTCATTTCATGTGAGAGATGTATACAACAATAGCTGCTTGTTGCAATTTGTTGGATCGTTCCTTTTGGGACTTTCCAACAAATTGTAACAGACTACTTTAGGCTATTCCAGAGTGACATACTACTACTAGTATTACTACTACTATATTACTGTTACTCCAGTGTGAGATACTCCTACTGTTCACTTCATGTTAGAGAGGTTTATAACAGTAGTTGTTTGTTACAATCTGTTGGAGAGTTCCTATGTGACAGATGTTTATAATAATAGCTATTTCCAGTTGGAACTCTCCGGCAGATTGTGATAGACTAAACTTAACCTTACCTTATCTTTATTTATTTATTTTCCCACCATTTTCTAGACCCACCGCCTGCTTGCCGTGCCATTGCCTCTAATAGCCCATTGATGCTTTTGATTTCAAAATCTAGTTTATTTTTACTTCTTTTCATGTTGTTATTGCAACAGACTGTGACCGAAGATCAAAATCGTAACGGTTTACGCAAGTTGAGCGATTTCTATTGTCCTGGGGGGAACTATTTTTCGAGTATCCTACGCTCGGTTTTACACAAATATCCGGTTGGAGATCATGTTGGTACTGTGGTATTAAATGGCGGGTAGCATTTCACTCGACGAGGTGCAGACTAATGCAGAGTACGACTTTATAGAGCTCTATAATGATAAAGTGTGTTCTTTACCTGAAAATGACGATTCACCATTCAAACAAAATGCAAATGAGTGTAAGTATTTCTCGCCGAGCGACATTCGATGCACAGTAAATACATTAGATATCGGATTTTCTTTATTCCATATCAACTGCCAAAGTTTAAAAGCTCACTGGGATTCTCTTCAACACTTGTTGTGCAACATGCAAACGAAAGAAAATATCTTTGATATAATCTGACTAAAGGAAATATTTCAAATCCCATCAAATAGCTCGTACACTCTTGAGGGCTATGCCCCAATTATTAAAAACATGAGACCCGAGAATGATGACGGCCGAGGGGGAGTGGGATTTTACATAAAAGAAGAAATTCAATACAAAGTGCGAAGTGATCTCTCAGTCTTTATTCCCCATGTTTTCGAATCGCTTTTTATTGAGATCACTGAAAAACCAAATTCCAAAATTATTGGTGTCATTTATAGACCAAATACACCACCAAAAGCCGATATTAATCTGTTCTTATCCAAATTAAATGAATTAACTGATCTTCTGAGTGCCAAAAGTAAAAAGGTTTATATTATGGGCGACTTTAACCTAGATCTGCTAAAAGCAACCACGCACTCAAAGACAGGGGAATATATTGACCTCATGTTCAGTCAAGGATTCTTACCCTACATTACAAGACCGACAAGAGTAACGAGTCACTCTGCCAGTCTAATAGATCATATATTCACTAATAATCTGTCAAGAAATACCCTGTCCGGAATAATTATTTCGGATGTTTCAGACCACTTTGGTGTCTTCTATATTGAATCAGTGCCAAGGTCAAATAACACACCACGATTCACCCTGAAGAGAACTATAAATGCCGAAAGTATTGCCAAATTCAAAATACTCCTCTCCATAAGTGACTTTTCAACAGTAAAGCAGTCCAATTGTCCAAACTCCTCATATGAAACCTTTTTAGACATTTATAAGGAAGCCTACGAAAAAGCATTTCCACTTGAAAACATGCGCCAGAACAACAAATTTATCAAAAAACAACTGTGGATGACCAGGGGACTGATCATATCTTCTAATAACAAACAAAAATTCTGTAATAAAAAGCTTAAACTACCGAATGAACAGAATAAACTAAACTACAAAAACTATTGCAGAATCTTTGACAAGGTTAAAAAACAATGCAAGGCTATTTATTATAGAGATATCCTTAATGAAAATAAGAATAATATGCGCCGAACATGGCAAATTTTGAACCAAGCAATTCAAAAAGATAAACGAGAATCAAAACTACCCTCGTTTTTTATCCAGGACAATAAAGAAATAAACGAAGGGCAAGACATAGCTAAAGAATTCAATAACTTCTTTGTCAATATTGGGAAGATAACGTCCGAACAGATTCAGCACACCAACAAGTCCTATTTAGATTACATGAACAGTAACGTTACGAATAACTTTTACTTAACTCCCACTAATCCTCTAGAAGTCGGCTACGTAGTAAACAAAATGAAGCCCAAAACATCAAATGATTCCGATAATATATCTACACGTCTTCTTAAACAAATGATTAATGAAGTTATAGATCCTGTTGCACATATCATTAATAACTCCTTCACCAGCGGCATAGTGCCAGATAAGATGAAAGTTGCAAAGGTAATACCCATCTTCAAAGCAGGTGATGAACACAGTTTCACCAACTATAGACCTATTAGTATACTCCTGGTGTTTTCAAAAGTTATGGAGAAGCTAATGGAGAAAAGACTCACAAGCTTCTTAAATAGATTTGATATTCTTTCTCCCAACCAATATGGATTCAGAAAGCAACATGCTACAATCCACCCTATTCTACAGCTCCTAAAAAGCACGGCAATAGAAAATAATAAACAAGGGAAAGATAGTACCCTAGCTGTGTTCCTGGATTTATCCAAGGCATTTGATTCAATAAATCACGATATATTATTACGTAAGATGGAGAAATATGGAATCAGAGGGCTTGTCAATAACTGGTTCAGAAGCTACTTGACCAACAGGTCTCAGTATGTAACTTACCAGGATCATTCGTCGGACCCTGCAATACAGACCTGTGGTGTTCCACAGGGCTCCATATTAGGACCAGTCCTCTTTTTAATGTATATCAATGACATTGGTAATTCAACCTCACTGAATCTTTTATCATTTGCTGATGATACAACAGCACACGGTTCAGGCCCCAACAATAACTTACTAACAACGTATTTTAATGAGGAACTTCATAAAGTATTTGAATGAATCAATTGCTGTTGAACGCAAAAAAAACCACATATATAGTATTGAACCCAAACAAAATAAGTAACACTAATATTGGCCACGGGATAACGATAAATAATCAAATAATAAAGAAAGTTGGAGCAACCGAAACAGACAAATCAGCAAAATTTCTGGGAATAAATATTGATGAACATTTGTCGTACAAAGCCCACATATCCCAGTTATGTTCGAAAATAGCTCGAGCTAATTACAGTCTCAACAAAATCAAGAAAATCCTTCCACATGGGTCCATGAAAACACTCTACTACGCCTTAATACATAGCCATCTGCTGTAAGGAATACAGACTTGGGGTAACGCTAAGGAAGTAAAAAAACTAGTGATCTTGCAAAAGCGATCTTTACGTATAATCAACAATAAAGGATATAACGCCCATACAGACCCTTTATTCAAAAAAGATAAAATACTAAAGGTTGACGACCTGTTTAAACTTCATGCTTCCTTGTTTGTCTTTGACTGGAAAAATGGAAGACTACCCCCATCCTTTAGCGATATCTTTAGCATCGTGGACAATTCGTCTGGTAGGGCCACCAGGCAGTCGGGTCTCTTATACATAGAAAAAACGCGAACCAAATCTCTAGACAAACTTCCTCTGTATGCGTTTCCTAAAAGATGGAACTCCCTAGACAATACAACTCGTCATATCAATGATAGAAACACACTAAAGAGAAAACTGACTTCAACATTTCTATCATCATATTCAGCCGATGTCTGCTGTAATAATCCCTATTGTCCAGACTGCACATTTTAAATTTGTAATTCTTTAGGATTATTCAACTATATCGTGTTTGGCAACTCTCGATCTAGTTACAGTTAACTGACATACTCTGCACATAAATCTGGAACCCTCGTCTGATCTAAACTTGCTGCTCGTGTCCGCGCCTGCACGCTCCGCGTAGCCCCACCAACATTCAGCAATTGTGAACCTAAGCAAACCCAACAGGCTTATACTCCCGCATTTAGATGTACCATAACGCATACATGTACTCCCTGCTGTGATACAAGACTCGTCGATCGGCACACATGCTGAGCACATTGAAATATGGGCTCAATGGGTGTGCTGACCGACGTGGACTTTATGCACAAAACATACCAATAGTACTCTCGACGCCGGTTTCGCAAAGAGTTTTCGCTGGGACTTGGAGTTGCACGGAGTGATGGAGAATGGACACGATAAGCAGGTTGCCCTCTTTCAATTTGCAACCACCAGTCTCCAGCCGGTATAGGTGTAGGTACAGGGCGGAACCTGTATAGCACGGCCCCCAGCAATGAATTTACCTGTGCTCTGTCCATCTTATATCAGTGACTGTAATCTGTTACATATAGATAATTTTGGGTCACAGTCTGTCTGCAATTCCAAGGGGGGTGACAGGAAGACAGCCAATCTGGCTATGACATCTCCCTCAGTATACACATCAACACTACTTGTACTATATAAATGTAATTTTTTTTCTTGTAAAGTATACTGTAAATAAAGAATCTAATCACACTGAGTAATCTGGGGCATTTTATCTTAATCATTGTCCATTTCCATCTAAGGTTTTATCATTTCTGGTTGGAAAATCAACTAATTGTTCAAGATCACAACCAATGGCAGGAGAAATAAACTTTTCATTAATCTCCCTTTTATACTGATTTCCAACAATGCTGTTTGTTGGCTATCCAATGTTTGGTGAGTTCATGTCACCAATGAGCCAAATACAGCCACAGTCCTTCTGATAGCATATGATGATGTCAATTTCAGAACACATTTTTGTGGTGCGAGATTTTTATGCAAAGTTCATTTTGTAATTTATTTATTTATTTATATTTATTGATGTTTAAGGTCACATATTTATGCACAATGGCTAATCATGACCGTGACAGTTTTACGGGTGGAGGAAGCCGGAGTACCCGGAGAGAACCACCGAGCAACGACGAGCAGCTGCCAGCTCCCCAACATCGTAACTCCGCACTGCAGCACAGGCAGGGTTAGATTGGTTGAAGAGATGCGTACCATCGACGTGCAGTACGCCTTAGTACACGGCGTCATCGTGCCCCCACGCGGGCAATGGAGATGAAGTGTCTTGCCCAAGGACACAACGCGGTTGCCGCAGGTGGGATTCGAACCGAGGACCTCTCAGCTTGCAGCCTGCACCTCTACCTACTGAGCCACCGTGCTCCCCATTTTGTAATTTTCTTCTTGTGTCTATTGCCTTATCAAGGTGGTCCATTGGCTGAAACTGTGCTCATCTTCCAGTTTTCCCTTCATTTTTATGACCTGAATTTATGATATGTTCCTGGGAGAGGGGAGTGGGGGTGATTAGGGCAATTATGTCGCCCTTCTAAGCCCAAAGTCACCTAGAAAAATAGTCGGGGTGATTACAAGTCACCCTCTAAATATTGGCCAAAATGAGGAAAGGCTGAACTGAGTGATCCTAGGTGTACATAATGAAAGTGTCAATGACACTGTAGCTTAACTTGTGTGTTGTGTTTGATGAAAAGGATAATGTTCAATGTTTATGAAAGGATTATGAAATAAGACAAGAATTGTGATAATTGGGAATGTGTTCATTTCCGTTCCCTGTATACTATGTATTTGATAAAAATAATATGAAGTGTACACTGTTCTAAAGAGCTGAGAGGTGGGTTAATATGACCTCACAGTTAATGTATGTGGCCCTCACAGTTAACGTATATCAAAGAAAGTTACCAAGTTACAGTGAAATTATTCCAAAATGAGTCATCCTATCAAGTTACATTGAAATCCCTTCATAAATATGGCCTGTAGACTGTGCTAAAGGTTTTTGGGCTTCGGGCCGTTCTCGGGGCTGTTCTCATCTAGACATTATATGAAGTCAACCTACCAAGTTACAATGAAATCCCTTCATAAATATGACCTGTAGACTGTGCTGAAGGTATTCGGGCTTTGGGCTCGGGCAGCTATCATGGTTGAATGATCGCAACCAAAAGGGGACATTCTCATCTAGGCATCATCTGGAGTGATCCTACGAAGTTACAATGAAATCCCTTCATAATTATAACCTGTTGACTGTTCTAAAGGTTTTCCGGATTCGGCCCCCTGTAGCTGTCACAGTTGCCCAATTGTGTCCAAAAGGGGACATTCTCATCTAGACATTATATGAAGTCAAACCTACCAAGTTACAATGAAATCCCTTCATAAATATGATCTGTAGACTGTGCTAAAGGTATTTGGGCTTCGGCCTCGGGCAGCAATCATGGCTGAATGATCACAACCAAAAGAGGACATTCTCGTCTGGGCACCATCTGGAGTGATCCTGCGAAGTTACAATGAAATCCCTTCATAAATATGACCTGTAGACTGTGCTCAAGATTTTCGGGCTTCAGGCACATGTAGCCATCACAGTTGACCAATCACGACCAAAAGGGGATGTCATCATCTAGGCATTATATGGAGTCAACCTAACAAGTTACAATGGAATCCTTCCATAAATACGACCTATAGACTATGCTAAAGGTCTTTGGGCTCGGGCAGCCATAAAGGCTGAATGATCGCGACCAAAAGGGGATGTTCTCATCTAGACATTATTTGGAGTATCCTACCAAGTTACAATGAAATCCCTTCATAATTATGACCTGTAGACTGTTCTAAACTGTTGTTAAAAGTTTTCAGGCTTCGGGCCCCTGTAGCCGTTTTTGCTGTTGACAGATCGTGACCAAAAGGGGACGTTCTCATCTAGACATGACCCCAAACCTGCATATGACATTTCATGACGATCAGACAAGAACTGCGGGGTGTAGCCCATGCTAAAGGAAAATGTTCACAGACTCACAAACTTCTGCACGCGTGATGGCAATAGCTTATTTTGACTTTGTCAAGTTGAGATAAAATCGATTATTTTCAAGAACTGAATGTGTTTGAGTGTGATTTTTCATTTCTATTTTGTTCCATTTCAGTCGGAGCTTCAAGTGTCGAAACGAAAATAGGTGTCTTACTTGAATCAACAAAATAACCAGTTTGAAAGTAGGTTATGTCGCTTAGGATGCCGAAAATTCTCTGCTGAAATGTATACGCAACAGACGTATTTTCTAACACAGTATTTTTATTTCGTTTTGATGATGACTGTTAACTGTTGGGCCATCTATCCCCTCCCCTCCTCCCCCCTCAAAAAAAAACAAACAAAAGCAAACCATGAATGGAATTGAAACAAATGAAAAAGCAAGAGGCCCCAAGGGGCCTGAGGGCGCTCACCTGACATGGTAGCCTAAATATCAACCCAGAGAATTGATTTCAACAGGTGCCAGCTGCTCCTCCTAAGAAAAGCTTATACCAAATATCCAAAGATTCTGATCAGTGGATCTAAAAAAAAAGAAGATTTTTAAAGAATATTCCTCATATTGAAGTTATAATTCAGGCTCCCACAGGGAGCCCGTATATGAACTCAGGGACTTGGCTTTAACAAACTTGAATCTCACCCCCCTAAGGATGCTGCCCACCAAATATCAAAACATTCTGACTGCTGGATCTGAAGAAGAAGATTTTTAAAGAAAATTCCTCATTTTGAACCAAGTTATAATTCGGGCTACCACAGTGAACCCAAATATGAACCCAGGGATTTGGCTTGAACAAACTTGAATCTCACCCCGCCTAAGCATGGTGCATACCCAATATCAAAAGATTCTGCCTGCTGGATCTTGAGAAGAAGATTTTTTTAAGAAATTTGCCTGAAATGCACTAAGTTCAAATTTGGGCTCCTATACTGAGCCCAAATATAAACCCAGGGGGCCGATTCGAACAAACTTGAATCAGATCCACCCCA
The DNA here is from genome assembly GCA_031216915.1 of Pictodentalium vernedei. Lineage (NCBI taxonomy): Eukaryota > Metazoa > Mollusca > Scaphopoda > Dentaliida > Dentaliidae > Pictodentalium > Pictodentalium vernedei. The sequence goes on from CM062295.1 coordinate 268,972,591, forward strand.
CAATGTTGCATACCAGATATCAAAAGATTTTGCCTGCTGAATCTGAAGAAGAAGATTTTTGAAGAAATTTGCCTGAAATGCACTAAGTTCGAATTCGAGCTTCTATAGTGAGCCCAAATATGAATCTAGGGAGCCGATTTGAACAAACTTGAATCAGATCCACCCCACAATGTTGCATACCAAATATGAAAAGATTCTGCCTGCTGGATCTGGAGAAGAAGATTTTTGAAGAAATTTGCCTGAAATGCACTAAGCTCGAATTCGAGCTTCTATAGTGAGCCCAAATATGAATCTAGGGAGCCGATTTGAACAAACTTGAATCAGATCCACCCCACAATGTTGCATACCAAATATCAAAAGATTCTGCCTGCTGGATCTGGAGGAGAAGATTTTTTAAGAAATTTGCCTGAAATGCTCTAAGTTCGAATTCGAGCTTCTATAGTGAGCACAAATATGAATCCAGAGGGCCGATTTGAACAAACTTGAATCAGATCCACCCCACAATGTTGCATACCAAATATCAAAAGATTCTGTCTGCTGGATCTGGAGAAGAAGCTTTTTGAAGAAATTTGCCTGAAATGCACTAAGTTCGAATTCGAGCCTCTATAGTGAGTCCAAATATGAATCTAGGGAGCCGATTTGAACAAACTTGAATCAGATCCACCCCACAATGTTGCATACCAAATATCAAAAGATTCTGCCTGCTGGATCTGGAGAAGAAGATTTTTTAAGAAATTTGCCTGAAATGCACTAAGTTTGAATTCAGGCTTCTATAGTGAGCCCAAATATGAATCCAGGGGACCTATTTGAACAAACTTGAATCAGATCCACCCCACAATGTTGCATACAAAATATCAAAAGATTCTGCCTGCTGAATCTGGAGAAGAAGATTTTTGAAGAAATTTGTCTGAAATGCACGAAGTTCAAATTTGGGCTCCTATACTGAGCCCAAATATAAACCCAGGGGGCCGATTCGAACAAACTTGAATCAGATCCACCCCCACAATGTTGCATACCAAATATCAAAAGATTTTGCCTGCTGAATCTGGAGAAGAAGATTTTTGAAGAAATTTGTCTGAAATGCACGAAGTTCAAATTTGGGCTCCTATACTGAGCCCAAATATAAACCCAGGGGGCCGATTCGAACAAACTTGAATCAGATCCACCCCCACAATGTTGCATACCAAATATCAAAAGATTCTGCCTGCTGAATCTGGAGAAGAAGATTTTTGAAGAAATTTGTCTGAAATGCACGAAGTTCAAATTTGGGCTCCTATACTGAGCCCAAATATAAACCCAGGGGGCCGATTCGAACAAACTTGAATCAGATCCACCCCCACAATGTTGCATACCAAATATTAAAAGATTTTGCCTGCTGAATCTGGAGAAGAAGATTTTTAAAGAAATTTGCCTGGAATGCCTTAAGTTCGAAATCGGGCTCCTATACTGAGCCCAAATATGAACCCAGGGGGCCGATTTGAACAAACTTAAATCAGATCTACCCTACAATGTTGCATACCAAATATCAAAAAATTCTGCCGGCTGGATCTGGAGAAGAAGATTTTTTAATGTTTTTCCCATTGCCTACAGTGTTAAAAAGTGCTGACTCAGCACTTTTTCAAAGTCCTGAAAAAAGTACCTTGTGATCAAACCGATAGGGATTTTTTTTAACCATTCTATTCTACTGGATACAAGTAAGCTTTACACAAAATAAGAATTCTCTGTGCCGTGTAGTTTTGGAGATATGGCAGTTTTAAGGTTTTTCCTATTTTTAGCTCCCGAGGTTCTCACGGGGCAATGAAAAAAAAAATTTTTGCATCAATCAACTACTTATGACCCATTATCATCTCATATCAAATTTGATTCAAATCGACTTCACGGTTCAGAAAATACAAATTTTAGGCGTGGCCAAAATTTTTGCCCCTCCCGTAATGAAGGCAAATAATGCCCGACAAACTTCTCTTGAACAAACTTGATTCTAAACCTCAAAAGGACTCTGTATACCACATATCAAGTCTCTGCTACTGGTGGTTCATTAGAAGAAGATTTTCAAAAAATTTGGCCATTTTTTCCCCACACCTCTGCTCAATGAGCCGAAACCTAATTTGGATAAAAATCAATATGCCCCTTTATAACCACTACTTACATGAAATTTAATTAAAATGTGGCCAGTGGTTTAGGAGAAAGAGGCTCAAAAACCACCTTCACGCAGGACGACGGACAACAGACGACGGACGAAGATGTGATCAGCATGAATTCCGTTGAAGCATTTCCAAAAAAAAGTCCAGAAAACTGATATTTTGGCACTTTCCATATTTCCAAGGGCCATAACTCACACAAGAATAATGCAATCAGCATGAAACTCAAACTTGATCTGTAAGTCATCGTTCTGTAGTAGGTTACGAAGAATGAAATCATTCGGTTGAAGCATTTCCAAAAAAAAGTCTGGAAAACTAAAGATTGACTGACAGACTGACTGACAGACTGACAGATGGGCAGAGTGAAAATGAAACTTGATCTGTAAGTCATTGTTCTATAGCAGGTTACCAAAAATGAAATCATTCCGTTGAACAGTTTCCAAAAAAAGTCTGGAAAACTATAGTATGACCAACTGTCTGATGGATGAATGGACAGAGTGTAAATGAAACTTGATCTGTAAGTCATCGTTCTATAGTAGGTTACCAAAAATGAAATCATTCCGTTGAAGCGTTTCCAGAAAAAGTCTGGAAAACTGATATTTTGGCGCTTTTCCATATTTCCAAGGGCCATACATGTAACTCACACAAGAATAAGGCAATCAGCATGGAACTCAAACCTGATCTGTAAGTCATCGTTCTATAGTAGGCTACCAAAAATGAAATCATTCCGTTGAAGCGTTTCCAAAAAAAGTCTGGAAAACTGATATTTTGGCGCTTTTTCCATATTTCCAAGGTCCATAACTCACACAAGAATAATGCAATCAGCATGAAACTCAAACTTGATCTGTAAGTCATCGTTCTATAGTAGTTTACCAAAAATGAAATCATTCCATTGAAGTGTTTCCAAAAAAACTCTGGAAAACTGATATTTTGGTGCTTTTTCCCATATTTCCAAGGGCCGTAACTCACACAAGAATAATGCAATCAGCATGAAACTCAAACTTGATCTGTAAGTCATCGTTCTATAGTAGTTTACCAAAAATGAAATCATTCCGTTGAAGCGTTTTCAAAAAAACTCCGGAAAACTAAAGTGTGACTGACAGACTGACAGACCTACAGACTGACGGATGGACAGAGTGCAAACCTAGAGTCCCCTCTGGCGATGCCGGTAGGGGACTAAAAAGTACCTTCCAAGCAACCTTCTTATATCTGGTCCTGTTCACACTTTCAGACTTAGGAAATTATTAGCTTAGTAGACTTTGGTGAAAGGCAACCACAGGAGTATACCGGGGGACTGGCACGAAGAAGAGGGGAGGGGTCATGAAGGAGAGGGTAGCAGTGGGGGATTTTCAATCAATAATTACTTTGTGATTTTTTAACCTGGCATAGATGCATCATAGACAACTGGGCCTGGATTAATAGGGAATGAATGGAGGACCATGAGCTGAAAATATGAAGGGGTGGCAGGGGGTGGTACATATATATTCTTTATTTTCCCCACTTGCCTATGAAGTCTCCCTATTTTTTCTTGAGGGAGACATGAAGTCTCCCTAAAATTCCCCCCTAGGCTGGTCACTGGAATGGGGTAATATTTGGAATTTATTTTATGCAAATCTTTTCCAGCCTAATGTTTACCACTCAATTGTATGAAACTATGTACACGTTCCAGCAACATTACCAATATTTTTTTTATTTAATTTTTTTTAGAATGAAATTTAAAAGAAATGGATGGGGTGGGGGAGGAGAATTACAGTTTTTGTCTTGAGTGGAATAATGAAAGTGTCAGTGACACTGTAGCTTGACTTGACTGTGTGTTGTGTTTGATGAAAAGGATAATGTTCAATGTTTATGAAAGGATTATGAAATACGACAAGAATTGTGATTATTGAGAATGTATTAATTTCTGTTCCGTGTGCTATATTTTCAATAAAAAATAATTTGAGGTGTAGATTGTACTAAAGAACTGAGGGGTAGGTTAATGAGGCACTCACAGTTAATGTATGTCAATCAAAGTAACCAAGTTACGGTGAAATTATTCCAGAAGGAGTCATCCTATCAAGTTACAATGAAATCCCTTCATAAATATGGCCTGCAGACTGTCCTAAAGATTTTCGGGCTTCGGGCCTGTGTAGCCATCATGGTTGACTGTTCACAACCAAAAAAAGGACATCCTCATCGAGTCATCCTATCATGTTACAATGAAATACTTTCATAAATATGACCTGTAGTCTGTGCTAAAGGTTTTCAGGTTTTGGGCTCAGGCAGCCATCACAGCTGAATGATCGCGACCAAAAGGGGACGTTCTCATCTAGACATTATCTGTAGACTGTGCTAAAGGTTTTCAGGCTTCGGGTCCCTGTAGCCATTTTGGTCTTCGGTTGACCGATCATGACCAAAAGGGGACGTTCTCATCTAGACATTATACAGAGACATCCTCCCAAGTTACAATGAAGTCCCTTCATAAATATGACCTGCAGACTGTGCTAAAGGTTTTCGGGTTTTGGGCTCAGGCAGCCATCACAGTTGACCGATCATGACCAAAAGGGGACGTTCTCATCGAGACATGACCTCAAACCTACATATGAAATTTTGTGACAATCGGACAAGAACTGCAGGGTGCAGTCTGTGCTAAAGGAAAATGTGAATAGACTCACAGACTTCCGCACTCGTGATTGCAATAGCTTATCTTGACTTTGTCAAGTTAAGCTAACAAGCTTTGCCATGTGAAAACCTCACCATTTTGAGTTTTTCAAACTTAACATGTCCAGGTAATCTGGATCATTGTTAATTGGTCTGTACACAATCATCATAAGATTGGAATGTTTACCCAAAATCTGAATAGTGACAAGTTCAGCGTCAAAGTTATTTCCTTACACCTAAGTTACTTTCTTAATGGTAGTCAGTGCTCTACCACAGCCATCTCATCATTGTAGTTCTTCTGAAAGACTTTGTATTCCTCAGGGGTCACCTCTCTCAGGGCTCGCCTTGAGTAAAATGGTCGGTGCCTAAAAAAAGTGCCCCACATATTGAGATCGGGGCCTTTTCGGGGCTGATTTTCCATTTTGTCCATTATTGTTAGTGCTTTTTTGTGGAAAATGTCGGGGCTTGAAAAAAAGCTCCCAGCAAGTGCTCCTCGGGGCTGATCTCGGGGTCTGAGCTGATCAGCCCCGACTCAAGGCAAGCCCTGCTCTCAACTAAGATATTAAGATCCAGCCAGGATTCAAATGCAGCAATTATACCTGGTTTCTTATCATCAATGGTTTTCCATATAATCTCTCAAGTATACTTGGCATGTTCACTTCTACTACAAATTAGTACAAATACAATAGACATATTGTTCAGCTTTATGTTTGGAGGGCAGTAGATCAAGATATCAAGCTGTTGTGGTTGTGGATCAGGCTAATGTCACCTGAATTTTTTAGAGTACTGTCGTTGCATAATAATATGTAATGGATTGATAATTATTCCGGTCAAAATACACATAAAATTTGAATTTATTTATCAGTAACCTTAAATTACTATATTGATGTTTCTTAGTGGAAACATGTGACACCGTACTGAAACATTTCTTTTCGGTTTTCATGCATGACAATTATTGCAGTGTATTAAACAATGACGCTTGTTCGCTGCTTTGGTCACTCTGGCAATCTACGTTACTTTGCACGGACTGTTCATGTCGAATAGAGTATATAGGAGGTAGCTTCTTGGTCTTCAGGGAAGAGAGTGGAATTCAAGTTGGTGTGCTGACTTGCTGAATAGACCGGCAAGACATATGAGGCAAAGTCACAGAATAAACTCTGATCCAACACCCCATATGAGTGTCTGTCGTGTTCTGAAAGAACATTTCGTTCACCCAGGAGTTTCATGCCTTCCCGCCAGACCAGTAACCATGGGACGGGCAATATCAAGAGAGGAAGAGATGTGCAGAAAACATCGAACTGTCGGCACAGCTGGACTGTTTCTGGAAGAGCAGGGTACAGATAATAATCCTAGAGACAAGGAAATTCACTGTGACATTAATGACTCTACAGTGTGTGTGACATCAACAGGTTTGTCATTTTGAGGCGGGCGATCGCCCCAGGCTGCAGTCGCCTGCCTGAGTTCAAAATTCCATGGACAGTAAACATCCGTCTAACCCAGATTTCTGCGGCCCATTAATTCAGTTGAAGGCACCTCAATTTTCGTGGATTGAAGGGGGTAACAAAGCACAATTTGTGAAGTTTGTAGTGTGTCGTCGACGCAGTCACCCAGAGACTGTAAGAAACTTTCCAAATACGAACAAGAGGTCTGCCAATTCCAACGTTGTAATTAGTTTTTACATTGTACATCAGACTGTGACAATTCTCGTGTCACGCACAATTACGGGGCGTATCATCCCCAAGCCAGTTTGACACCTGACGATTCGCCTATTAATGACGAAGTCAAAATGGCCCTCCTGGGGGGATTTGAAGTGAACCATAATAGCCCTCCTGAAATTTTCAAAATGACAAGCCTGCATCAAGAGCTGACAAAAGGTGGTTACCAATGATTGTAGATAAACTTTCGGCAGTCGTTCCATCAAAGATAAACATTGATAGATTTAGAGAAGATACATCATAAAAACATGAAATTTTCAAATTGTGTTTTGGTTTGTTTCATGGCTTGAAGATGTTGGTTTTAGAATGTTTTAAAAACAATTGCATACTTGTATATTTTCTCAAACATATCCCATTTCTTGAGATCAGATAGTCAAATATTGGGTATTTGAACTTAAGAAGGGGGGAATGTAACAGATCGATATTTATTCCGGTCGAAATACACATAAAATTTGAATTTATTTATCAGTAACCTTAAATTACTGTATTGATGTTTCTTATTGGAAACATGTGACACTGTACTGACACATTTCTCTTAAGTTTTCATGCATGACAATTATTGCAGTGTATTAAACAATGAAGCTCATTCGCTGCATTGGTCATTCAGGCAATCTACGTTACTTCGCACGCACTGTTCATGTCTAACAGAGTATATAGGAGGTAGCTTCTTGGTCTTCAGGGGAGAAAGTTGGAATGCTGACTTGTTGAATAGACCGGCAGGTCTGACCACCCAATGTCCCTCTTTCGACGTTTCTGTAAAAATGCATATATTTGGATGAGAAGTTCACGATTGTGTGGCACTCGAGATTTCATTGCCTAAAATACACTTTTAAGGGCCTATATAAGTAATGAAATTTTGTTTATTTTGAAAATTCTCACCTCTGATATTCCTTCAATTCAAATTAAATATACACAAAATGTACATCAAAATGAAGGTTGGGATGTATAGAACACGAAACACACCTGTAATCAGCTCATGGAGTCGACTGTAGGCACCACTGGTTCCTGGAAGTCTGCTGCCGTATTCGCACCAGAACTGATAATTTAATAATATTTCAAGAAAACAACTTGTGGCCAAATGTGCTCTACATATCCAAGAACAAAGGTAGGGGATAAAAATTCATCAAAACACGCCTAAAGAGCTGCATGGGGGAAAATTCCAAAGCAATTGCTTTTGCTTACGTATGAGTATACTTTCGATTTCCAGTTGACGTCATCGGACAGAAAAAGCATGTAAAAACAATGCCATCTAAAATCAAATAATGAAAAAGATCGCCTTCATACAGTATACTGTTATTTGATAGAGATTACACAGTTACCAATTCAATGCAAGGTATCATGACAACTGCTGAAATTTCTTAGAATTACGATTTTGTTTTTCGATGGAAATTCGTGGTATCGAGTGATTTGCGCATGTCTGTTGATCATGGAAACCATCTTCAATAAAAAATGCAGACAGTGTTGTCCTTTTCCGAAATGCAGTCCTGTCGCTGCACTCAAAAGTGTTTTGAATGCCTAGCTTTGTTATTGAATATCTGAAGCACATTTGGCCACGAGTTGTTCTTGCAAAATATTATTTTATTATCAGTTCTGGTGCGAATACGATAGCAGACTTCCAGGAAGCAGTGGTGCCTGCTGTCAACTCTATGAGTTGATTGCATACGTGTTTCATGTTCTATACATCCCAACCTTTATTTTGATGTATAATTTGTGTATATTTTATCTGAATTTAAGGAATATGAGAGGTTAGAATTTCAAAATAAACAAAATTCCATTACTTATATAGCCCCTTAAGCAGAAATCGCGCAATGTTCGTCCAGCATATCTTGGTACTGAGAAAGCTGTGAAGCAAACCAAAATAAACACGTTTGATCATTATCTGATGTATTCTCGTAAATAAATATAAATACTGGGTTAAATTGGTGTTTTTGTGTTTGTAGCCTAACAGATCGAGAATCTGGGGAGCAACTGTCTGGGGTAACAGCCGCCCCGACGGTTACATTTTAGTGCTGTGACCAGGATCTGGTGTGGAGAAAGGGAATGAGATGTCGGGTTGATGCCTGTGGCATAGAAACTACAACCAACTCAGAAGCCATTGGGCGAGAGCCCATGAGGAGATTATTGAGCTCCAGAAATGTAGACGATGTGGGAAGAAGTTCCAGAGAAGAAACATGTTGACAAGACATTTGAGGCAAAGTCACAGAATAAATTCCGATCCAACACCCCATATGAGTGTCTGTCGTGTTCCTAATGAACATTTCATTCACCCAGCAGTTTCATGCCTTCCCACCAGACCAGTAACCATGGGACGGGCGATATCAAGAGAGGATGAGATGTGAAGAAAGCATCGAATTGTCAGCACAGCTGGACTGTTTCCAGAAGTGCAGGGTACAGACAATAATCCTAGAGACAAGGAAATTTGTTGTGACATTAATGACTCTACAGTGTGAGTGACATCAAGAGCTGACAGAAGGTGGTTACCAATGAGTGTAAACTTTTTGGAGTAATTCCATCAAAGATAAACTTTGACAGCTTTAAAGAAGTTACATCATAAAAACATGAAATTTTCAAATTGTGTTTTAGTTTGCTTCATGGCTTGAAGATGTTGGTTTTAGAATGTTTTAAAAACAATTGCGTACTTGTATATTTTCTCAAACATATCCCATTTCTTGAGTTCAGATAGTCAAATACATGTATCGGGTATTTGAACTTAAGAAGGGGGGAATGTAACATATCGATATTTATTCCGGTCGAAATACACATAAAATTTGAATTTATTTATCAGTAACCTTAAATTACTGTATTGATGTTTCTTATTGGAAACATGTGACACCGTACTGAAACATTTCTCTTAAGTTTTCATGCATGACAATTATTGCAGTGTATTAAACAATGAAGCTCGTTCGCTGCTTTGGTCACTCTGGCAATCTACGTTACTTTGCACGGACTGTTCATGTTGAATAGAGCATATAGGAGGTAGCTTCTTGGTCTTCAGGGGAGAAAGTGGAATTCAAGTTGGTGTGCTGACTTGTTGAATAGACTGGCAGTTCTGACCTCCAAATCTCCATCTTTCGACGTTTCTGTAAAAATGCAAATATTTGGATGAGAAGTTCGCGATTGTGTGGGACTTGAGATTTCATTGCCTAAAATACACTTTTAAGCAGAAATCGCGCAATGGTCGGCCTGCATATCTTGGTACTGTGAAAGCCATGATACAAACTAAAATAAACATGTTTGATCATTATCTGATGTATTATCATAAATAAATATAAATACTGGGTTAAATTGGTGTTTTTGTGTTTGTAGCCTAAGCTGCCTAACAGATCGAAATTCTGGGGAGCAACTGTCTGGGGTAACGGCTGCCTTGACGGTTACAAATATAGGGATATTCCATTATTTTCGGCTTAAAATAATTAAAAAGGTTTTTTTTTATTCAGAACCAAGCATCAGTCACAGGTGAACCACAGGTATTTGACATGTGCCAAAGATCATTAATGAAAGTGTCAATGACACTGTAGCTCAACTTGTTTAAGACATGCACATGTATAGTATGTGACACAGCAATGACAAACATCTAGGTAATGAACTGATAACAAAGGTACATATAAAGTATTGTAATGGTCTGTACATAAATGCTGACCGTAGTCTGTAACAAATATATAGGTAAAGTATTGTAAAGGTGGGGTGACAGTTAAATGCTAAACTAGAAAAGAAATGTTTGAGTCCTAGAGTGGGTCTGACTGAACCCAAAAATATTTGTTCTCATAGCACAGTGATAACAAAGGCACCCAAAAACACTCGTTCCTGTCACAAGGTGATAACAAAGGTACCCCAAGAAGTTTTGTAAAGATCGGTTCAAAAATACAGACTCTAGCCCGAGCCGTATTGACATGTGCACTTACTGTGAATAAGTAGAACTGAACAAATCAAAGTTCATCTAATTTGCATAATGTCTGCACAAGAAAAAAAGCTATATTATATGTAATGTATTCCATGCTACTAAACATTCCTACAAAAATTTATTCAAATCAGAACTTTCATACAGAAGTTTTGTACAAAAAACTGATTGCACTAATTTTGGTACAAAATGGCTGCCAGCAGCCATCTGGAATTTTGCACCGCACCCCAAAACACTCATTCTCGTCCCAAGGTGATAACAAAGGTACCCAAGAAGTTTTGTGAAGATCGGTTCATAAATACAGCCTCCATCCCTAGCCGTATTGACATGTGCTCTTACAGTGTATAAGTAGCACTGAATAAATTAAAGTTCATCTAACTTGCATAAATTCTGCACGAGAAAAAAACCCGTATTATATGTGATGTATTCCATGTTACTAAACATTCATACAAAAATTTATTCAAATCAGAACTTTCATACAGAAGTTCTGTACAAAAAACTGATTGCACTAATTTTGGTACAAAATGGCTGCTGTTAGCCATCTTGAATTTTGGACTGCACCCAAAAACACTCGTTCGTCCCACGGTGATAACAAAGGTACCCAAGAAGTTTTGTAAAGATCGGTTCATAATTACAGCCTCTAGCCTGAGCCGTATAGAAGTGGTGTACAAAAAACTGATTGGACCTAATTTCGGTACAAAGTGGCCACTGGCAGTCATCTCGAATTTTGGACCGCACCCAGAAACACGCGTTCTTGTCTCAAGGTGATAACAAAGGTACCTAAGAAGTTTCGTGAAGATCGGTTCATAAATACAGACTCTAGCCCGAGCTGTATTGACATGTGCTCTTACAGTGTATAAGTAGCACTGAATAAATCAAAGTTCATCTAATTTGCATAATTTCTGCACGAGAAAAAAGCCTGTATTATATGTGATGTACTCCATGTCACTAAACATTCATACAAAAATTTATTCAAATCAGAACTTTCATACAGAAGTTCTGTACAAAAAACTGATTCCACTAACTAAAGTACAAAATGGCTGCTGGAGGCCATCTTGAATTTTGGTCCGCACCCAAAACCACTCGTTCTCGACCCATGGTGATAACAAAGGTACTTAAGAAGTTTCGTAAAGATCGGTTCATAAATACGGCCTCTAGCCCGAGCCGTATTGGCATTTGCAGTTACAGTGCTGAAAGTTACACTGAATAGATCAAAGTTAGTCTAATTGGCATAATTTATGCACGAGAAAAAAACCTGTATTATAGGAGTTGTATCCCATGGTACTAAACATTCACACACAAAATTATTCAAATCAGCGCTTTCATATGGAAGTTCTGCGCAAAAATCTGATTGCACCTAATTTTGTACAAAATGACTGCCAGCGGCCATCTTGAATTTCGGACCGGACCCAAAAACACTTGTTCTCGTCTCATGGTGATAACAAAGGTACCCAAGAAGTTTCGTAAAGATCAGTTCATAAATACAGTCTCTAGCATGGACAGGCAGACGACTGGCCATGGCATAAGCTCAAATTTGACTTACGTCAAAGTCGAGCTAAAAATGGTGTATTTGAAGCTTTTTTTGACAAATTATGTATTTTTCCATGATTAAGTATTAAAAGAGGGACAAGGTACACAACTCGCTGGCTTGGAAGTTATCTACCTGTCTTATTCAAACTCAAAGAAAAAACAAACGCATGAATTTTTGGCCGAGATATTGGTATCATCCAACAGTTGAAGAAAGGGGTGGAACAACTAAATTCTAACATTTAATGTTCAAAGGTGCACACCATGTGCATTTAAATGTACTACATCTATGTAATTGTGACTGAAATATATCCTGTAAAAAGCCCCATTAATTCCCCATTACACACATGTTTATCATTCAATCGTTCAGGCCAGCCTGGAAAAGTGGGAAACAAAAAATCAACAAAAGTGGAAAATGTTCAGAGTTTTATTCAATTCAAATATCAAACTGAAATATGCACTTTATTGTCACCAGATATACGAAGTAGGTTCAGCTTGTGCAGGTACTTCTGATAATATTTTATAGAATGAAATTTTACAGTGCTCGGAAAAATCACAAAATCTCACACATTTAAATTCTCCTGAGCAATTAAACATACATATAGCAAACAGTAAGCGGTGCTACTACATGTAAACACCAAACACAGCTAACCACAAATAAAATTACCGGATAATAGTCAAATAATATACATTTACTGATGAACATAAACAAAGGTGAAAAAGAAGTGGTTTGATTAAAGGGCAATCCCTCATTCAGTCTGAAGTTTTGAACACCCTCATTGGACATTTTAAGCACCTTTCAGTGTCTTCCAATGTTAGTACAAACTCGGGGAGACCTAAACTTTTTACATTTTTCAATTAATGCATATTTATTTAGTTGCATCTCCAATATGTTTGCCTTGTTACAGTTTATAGGTGAGTGCCTATAGGCATTCTCCCATGAATTGAAAAGATGCAGATCCCTGTAGATTAAATACTTTTACTTCAAAGATAATATGAAGAGCATCGAAAGAATACGAAGACTATGAATTGCAGTACCTACAGTTTGTTTTTAGAGGAATGTTTTATTTTTCAAATTAATGAAAGTGTCAATGACACTGTAGCTCAACTTGTTTATGACATGTACATATATAGTATGTGACACAGCAATGACAACCATCTAGGTAATGATCTGACAACAAAGCTACATGTAAAGTATTGCAATGGTCTGTATGGAAATGCTGACCGTAGCCTGTAACAAATGTGTAGGTAAAGTATTGTAAAGATGGGTGACAGTCAGATGCTAAACTAGAAAAGAAATCTTTGAGTCCCAGAGTGGGTCTGACTGAACCCAAAAATATTTGTTCTCATAGCACAGTGATAACAAAGGCACCCAAAAACACTCGTTCCTGTCACAAGGTGATAACAAAGGTACCCCAAGAAGTTTTGTGAAGATCGGTTCATAAATACAGACTCTAGCCCGAGCCGTATTGACATGTGCATTTACTGAGTATAAGTAGCACTGAATAAATCAAAGTTCATCTAATTTGCATAATTTTTGCAAGAGAAAAAAACCTGTATTATGTGTGATGTATTCCATGTTACTAAACATTCATACAGAAATTTATTCAAATCAGAACTTTCATACAAAAGTTCTGTACAAAAAACTGAACTTTTGCCCAGTGGCCATCTTGAATTTCAGATCGGACCCAAAAAACACTCGTTCTCATCCCATGGTGATAACAAAGGTACTCAAGAAGTTTTGTAAAAATCGGTTCATAACTACGGCCTCTAGCCTGAGCTGTATTGGCATTTGCACTTACAGTGCTGAAAGTAACTAAATAAATCAAAGTTAGTCTAATTTGCATAATTTACGCACAAGAAAAAAAACGTATTTTATGTGATGTATCCCATGGTACTAATCATTCATACAAAAAATTTATTCAAATCGGAGCTTTCATATGGAAGTTCTGCGCAAAAATATGATTGCACCTAGTTTTGGTACAAAATGGCTGCCAGCAGCCATCTTAAATTTCGGACTGGACCCAAAAACACTTGTTCTCGTCTCATGGTGATAACGAAGGTACCCAAGAAGTTTCGTAAAGAGCGGTTCATGAATACGGCCTCTAGCCTGAGCCGTGTGTACTGCCCGATGGATGGGCAGGCGGACGATGGGCCATAGCAATACTTCAAATTTGGTTCGCCAAAGTTGAGCTAAATATGAATTTATCTGTAGTATAAATATGCTCTTTCTATATTTCTGTGTGTAAAAAGACAGCCGAAATCCTCTCCATGTTTGCTCACTTTTGCAAAAGAAAAATAAAAATTAAAAATTAAAAATAAAACCTTCCCTCACTGATTTGAAAAAAAAATTGCCTGAGAATCAATTAATTTATTTTGTGTTGCCCAGTCAGACTAATCACACTGTTTTAGCAAAACAAAGTATCTGTGAAGTAAGAAATGATTATGCTGTTTTTGCAAAACAAACAAGCATGTTACTACAACATATATTCCAATATCTGTGTAGCAAAATGTGACAAACTAGTGACAACCAGAGAATAATAAAAGAATGAACAAAAAGGAAACAAATGAATAAATATGCAGTTATTATTATTATTTATTTATTGGTGTTTAAGGTCACAAATTTCTGCAAAATGGCTAATCATGACTACGGCAGTTTTACGGATGGAGGAAGCCGGAGTACCTGGAGAGAACCTCCAGGCAATGGCGAACAACTGTCAGCTCCCCAACATACTAACTCCACACAAACAGGGTTAGCATTGATTGAAGACAGGTGTACCATCGACGTACAGTACACCTTAGTACACAATGTCACCGTGCCCCCCACCTGGGTAATGGGGGTGAAGTGTCTTGCCCAAGCAAACAATGCAGTTGCCGCAGGTGGGATTCGAACCGAGGACCTCTAGGCTTGTGGCTGCACCTCTACTTACTGAGCCACCCCCTCCCTCCCCCCCCTCCCCCCAATAAATATGCAGTGCAATATTATTTATTAAGGTGCTATATAAGTAATGAAATTTTGTTGATTTTGAGATTCCACCTCTGATATTCCTTAAATTCAAATTAAATATACACACATTTTACATTAAAATGAAGGTTGAGCTGTATACAACACGAAACACATATGTAATTAACTCATAGAGTTGACAGCAGACATAACTGGTTCCTGGAAGTCTATTACCGTATTCGTACCAGAACTGATAATACAATAATATTTCCCAGGGTAGGATTTGTTTTAAAATTTTGTTAAGCAGTTTTTTTCCTATCTCTTTAAATTGATTAGCAAGTGGGTGTAATTGTTTAGCAGTTTTCATTCATGATGGTTCTACCCTCAAAAGTACTAAAATAAGTCAACAATTACATGTATAATTAAATCATGTTTCAATCAACCGAAAAAAATAAAACATTCTAACATAGCAATGTCACACTCCTGGGACATGAACTTCAAAGACTCCACTATTCTATATGATGAACAACATATCAGACTTTCCCCCTCCTGGCAGTCATCATACTGATTGTGCATCCTACATATTACCTGCCAGTCTCCCACCCAAACAAAAACAAGAGGCCCCAAGTGGCCTTAATCGCTCACCTGCCAAAGTGATTCACAGAAGTATTGGGGGTCACAAAGAGTTAGACATGGTTCATCAACACTACAAAGGAATGAAGTCATGAAAGGCAAATGTTATAGAAAAACACTAAAGAATGGATTTGAACAAACCTGAACCGAACATGCACCCCCCTGCCACCCCCCTCACCCCACCCATAGAAAGCCCCAATATTAAGCTGGGGACTCAAATTGTACAAACTTGAATCTCACCCTCTTAAGGATGCTGCATACCTGATATCAAAAGCTTCTGATTGGTGGATTGGAAGAAGAAGATTTTTAAAGAATATTCTTCATATTGCACTAATCTGAATATTTGGGCTCCCATAGAGAGCCCAAATATGGACCCAGGGATTTGATTTCAACAAACATGTGAATAAATCTTCCAAAGATGTAAAATGTGAAATATAAAAGCCTTTGGAGCAGTGGTATGGGAGAAGATTCTTTAATGTTTTTCCCATTAATCGCAGTGTTAAAAAATGATGACTCAGAATTTTTTCAAAGTCCTGGAAAAGTACCCTATGAAAAAAAAAACGACAGCAATTTTTTTTTGTTGACCATTCCTTTCTGGTGTTCCTAAGGAAGCTTCACACAAAATTAAAAAATTCAGTGCCATGTAGTTTTGGATATATGGGCGTTTTAATTTTTTTTTCTATTTTCAGCTCCTGCAGTTCCAATGGGGTGATGGGAAAAATGTTTTTGGCATAAATTAGGTACTTATGACCCAATAAGCCCTCATATCAAATTTGGTTCAAATTGGCCTCTCAGTTTGGGAAATAGAAATTTTGGTACAATTCGGGCTCCCACAGGAAGCCCAAATATGAACCCAGGGACTTGGCTTTAACAAACTTATATCTCACCTCCCTAAGGATACTGTATACCAAATATCAAAAGATTCTGACTGGTGGATGTGAAGAAGAAGATTTTTGAAGAATATTCCTCATATTGAACTAAGTTATAATTCGGGCTCTCACAGGGAGCCCAAATATGAACCAAGGGACTTGGATTGAACAATCTTGAATCTCACCACTCTAAGGATGCTGCATACCAAATATAAACAAGAGGCCCCACGGGGCCTGAAGCGCTCATCTTGTACAGAACACAATTTAAACAGAGTTCAAGAATGAGTCTACATTAAGCAAGCCATCTCCATATGCTACACTGTCAATCCTTGAGTCCCTCGGGAGTGACAAAAATAATCTGGGCATCATGCCTTTTCTTCAGTTGATCATAAGTAAAATGTAGAGCTCCCCTATGAAGCCCCTTGATACAACCTATGTGGATTAATATTAGTACCTCTAGAAGGTACTGAATACAAAATTTTTAATTCTTCAGCAAAATGGCCAATTCCGGCTCCCATAGAGAGCCCAAATATTAATCCAGGCTCTTGATTTGAACACAGTTAAATCTGACTTCCCTAGAGATGTTGTGTACCGAATATGAAAGCATTCTGACTGTTGGATCTGAAGAAGAGAAATTGTAAAGAAATTTCTTCGAATTGCACTAAGTTCAAATTTGGGCTACCACAGCGAGCCCAAATATTGACCTATGGATCCGATATGAACAAACTTGAATCTGACCCCCCTACAGATGTTGTATACCAAATGTGAAAGCATTCTGACAAGTGAATCTGAAGAAGAAGATTTTTGAAGAAATTCCCTCATATTGTACTAAGTTAAATTTCATGTTCCCATATGGAGCCCAAATAATAACCTGGGCACTCGAATTGAACAACCTGGAATCTGACCCCCCTAGAGATGTTGTATACCAAATATAAAAGCATTCCGACTGGTGGATCTGAAGAAGAAGATTTTTAAAGAAATTTTCTCATATTGCACTAAGTAAAAATTTGGGCTACCATAGTGAGCCCAAATATATACCTAGGGATCTAATTTGAACAAACTTGAATCTGACCCCCATAGAGATGTTGCATACCAAATATCAAAGTATTCTGACTGATGGATCTGAAGAAGAAGATTTTTTTTTAAATTACCCTCCATATTGAACAAAGATAAAATTTGGGCTTCCGTAGGAAGCCCAAATATTAACCTAGGGACTTGGTTTGAACAATCTAGAATCTGATCCTCATAACAATGATGTATACCAAATATTAAAAGATTCTGACTGGTGGTTCTGAAGAAGAAGATTTTTAAAGAATATTCCCCATATTACCCTATGTTAAAACTTCGGGCTCCTGTAGAGAGCCCATATATCAACCAATGAGCTTTATTTCAACAAACTTTCATCTGACCCCCCTATGAATGCTGTATACCAAATATCAAAAGATTCTGATGATTGATTCTGGAGAAAAGATTTTTAAAAATTTTTGCAAATATGCTGACTCAGCATTTTTTCGATGCCCATTACAGAACACCCTAACATAACCGATGGCAATTTTTTTTTACCATTCAATTCTACTGGTCATAAGGATACTTCATATCAAATAAAAGCTTTCTGTTCCGTGGGGTTTGGGAAATATGGGCAGTTGAAAATATTTCTATTTTCAGCTCCCAGGGTTCCCATGGGGATGCGGGAATTTTTTTTTGCATGGGTCAAGTACTTATGCCCCAATACTACCACAAACCAAATTTGGTTCATACCGGACCATCGGTTCAGAAAATAGAAATTTTGGGCGGGGCCAAAAATCTTACCCCTCCTATTACAAAGCCAAATATTACTTCACGAACTTCGTTTGAACAAACTTGATTCTACACCTCATATGGAAGCTCCATAGCAAATATCAAGTCATTGTACACACTGGTTCTTGAGAAGAAGATTTTTTAAATATTTTTGTGCATTTTCCCCCACTCCCTCCCTATAGGGCTGGGCATGCTGAGTTGAACAAAAATGAAATGCCCCTTTGGGACCATCACTCACACAAACTTTCACTTGAATTGGCCCAGTGGCTTTGGAGGAGAAGACCAAAACATGGTGTTGACGGACGACGGATGCCGGACGACGGAGGGAAGCGATGAGATTAGCTCAGCTTGACTTTGTCAAGATGAGCTAAAAATAGGCCGATGAAATCATCAGATATGTACCCATACGCACAACTAGAAGAAAGCTGTATGACGGAGGGCCACCCTGGATGCCGACATTATGTACACCATACATGGTATGGGTACATATAGAAATCTAAATTTTATAGTAAATGTCCTTTCTTATTATACCTACCACAATTGTTTACTACAGGCTTGCACTACAGTGGAAGTCCCTAACTCAGATAAAATACTCTCTATTTTTGTTTTTCCCAAGCAATTTGGGAAAGAAAAGTGGTGCAAAAGCACCAAGAAAAAATAAGCCAAAACTGGGTCGAGTGCAACCGGAACAGACCCAGTACGGGACGCTCTCTCCCAAGTACAACTCCCTGACTTCCGTTGCCAGTGTGCATATACCGTCGCTAAAGACTCATTCTTTTTGAATCCGTCAACGTTAGAGTTATGTGATCAGCGGGGAGGAAAGATTCTTTACCCGTAAAGAAGACGGGAGGGCCTCCATGTAAACAATTGTGGTAGGTATAATAAGAAAGGAAATTTACTATAAAATTTAGATTTCTTATCAACCTACTCACAATTGTTTACTACAGGTTGAATAGACAAAAGGCTGGAGGGAATCGCATAACCAACCCACACATAACCCCAATGCACTGGAACCGTGAAGCAGAAGGAAGAGGTCCCGAGGCTTATCAACCATAATGTCGCAATCACTGGTAAAGGACAATGAAAGGAGACATATGGGCCTGTGTGACACACAGACAGCAGTAACAGCACAAGGCTGAAACTGACCTTCAAGAAGCCTAATGGCTAGGGCAGACAACAGCCTGAGCAGAAGAAAGAGGACCCAAGGCAAAAAGGTCCTCCGACTGCTCCTGCAACTGGCGCAGATAAAAGGTGGAGAAAGTAGAGGCATTTCTCCAGTAGGCTGCCTGCATAACATCCGACAACTTGACGGAGTTAGAATAAGCCCAAGAGGTGGATAATGCCCGCACCTCGTGGGCAGAAATACGATTGGTAATACAATCGCCAGCTGCTAAACGACTGTAAGCCGTACAAATAGCAAGACAAATCCATCGAGAAATGGATTGAGGAGAGATCTTCTGTCGACCCGGAATAAGAGACAGAAAAAACGTTTCCTGCCTTTCCGTATGAAACGTGTCCGATCGAGATAAATGCGAATAGCACGGACCGGACAGAGCAAAGGGCGATTACCCTCAATAGAAGGAAGAGACCTGATACAGATAGGAGGAGGAGTAGTATCTGGTAACTGATTCTTGGCCGAAAAAGAGCAATCAGTGGTAAAAGTAACACTGTTGGGAGAGCTCCTAAAAAAGGCCTGGTCAACCGAGAGGACGTGAAGCTCACTAACCCGTCTGGCCGAAGCAAACTCCATCACAAACGCCATCTTATATGTGAGAAAATGCATATCCACCTGGGATAAAGGTTCGAAGCCCCCACCCCCCCCCCCCACCCCAAGCCAAGCGACACCCACAAAAGATTCCATCGTGGGGTAAGCTGCAAAGTCCGAGAAAAAGTCTCTGAAAGCATGGAACCTGTAACCCTTGATGGTAACAGACTGGAGACCCCGAGAATCAAACAGCTATACCAGAAACTCTGCAATCTGTGAAATCGAAGGATTTGCATAATCAACAGAGTGATCAGCACACCATCAACAGAAGACCTTCCATTTAGCTGCATAAGCTAAACCAGTGGAGTGCCTCCTTGAAGAAGAAATGCACTCCACTGCTCATCTCGAAAAACCTCTACGGAGGAGACAGGACTGACAAAAGATATCCGTGACGGCACAATGAAGTCGGGTCGACGTGAAACCTCCTCGGGCGACCTTGACAAAGAAGGTCACGACGTAGCGGGAGATGTGCCAGAACCACCGCCATCAGTGAGCGGAGCTGATTGATCCACACCCGCTGAGGCGACAGGGGAGCGATCAGAATGATTCGACAACTGCAGGTTCGAATTTTGGCTAGAACCTGAGGCAGAATCGGAACCGGCGGGAAGGCGTAGCCGACTAGACCGTTCCAATCGAGTGACAGAACGTCCAAGGCAAAAGCCAGAAGATCTGGACACGGGGACACGAAAGTGTCCACCTGATGGTTCCAACGAGTCGCAAAGAGATTGATGTGGGGACGTCCTCAGAGATCGCAAAGCGACTGGAACACTGTCCTGTGGAGCATCCACTTGGTGGGAATAACCCTGCCCTGTTGGGACAGGGAGTCTGCTAGGACGTTCAGATGACCGGGAATGTGACGAACAATCACTCCGGCGTGAACATCCTGAGCGAGCAGTAAAAGATCCCGAGCCAATTCGTACAGCGGAACCGAGTGCGTGCCGCCCTGGTTCCGAATGTAAGCAACCACTGTCGAATTGTCGGACAGCAGAAGGACCTGGCGATTCGACAGGTGAGAGATCCACTGCCTGAAACTCAGAAGAAGAGCGAGAAGCTCCTTCTGGTTGATGTGTAGAGCTGCCTGATCCTGGTCCCACATCCCGTGTAGGGAAAGACCGAGAGGATCCAACGTCGCACCCCATCCGAGATCGCTGGCATCTGCCATCAGAACGCGATCGGACGTGGGTAAGTCCAATGGAACACCCTGCGTAATCCACTGAACATCTGTCCAGGGAAGAAGGTGAGGATAAAGAGATTCCGGAAACGGAAGCACCTGATCCAGAGAATCTACATTCGGCCTCCAATGACTGAGCAGAAAGTGTTGGAGAGGTCTGACACGCAGCCGACCTAGAGGAATGAGATCCGTCACCGAACCGCAGAGACCGATCAGCCGGAGAAAACTCCGAGCGGTCGCGGACGTGGACTGGGACAGAGTCAGAGCAAAAACTGAGAGAATCACAGCCTTGGCCTGGGGAACCGCTACCAAATTGAATTGGGTTTGGAAAGCCATCCCCAGATGACAAAACGACTGAGAATGGACCAGGTCCGACTTCTCCTCGTTGACTCTGAATCCTAGCGACGTGAGCAAGCTCAACAGAGTGGCGACATCCAACTCCAGTAAGGCAGCATTGGAATGCCTCTGGAGGATATCGTCCAGATATGCTGAAGTAGTCTCCCTGGACTGTGTGCGATGGAACGCTATCACATGCGACATCAGTCTGGTGAAGGCCCAAGGAGCCAGGTTGAGGCCGAAAGGCATGGCCTTGAACTGGTAAACTCGCCCCAGAAAAGCGAACCTGAGAATATAACTAGAAGGGGTATCAGTACCCCGTGGCTCACCAACAGGTGGCCAATGCAAAGGGGTGGCTGAAGTAAAAAAAAAAAAGTTCAAAACTTGCACACAAAAGTCCAAAATTAAAGAAAATAAGCAGCTAAAGGGTTAAATAATATAATAATAACCCCTAAGAAGCATGCTAACATAAAATAGGAACCATGGCAATATGCTACAAGGTAAGTCTCCACTTTGAAAAAAAGAAAGACAAACCTCAAAACCTGCACATAAAAGTAAAAAAAAGTATCACATTTGTTTCAAAGGGTTAAAATTTAGAAAAATACCCTGAAAATATTACAATAACCAGCATGGCAATATGCCAGTGAGATAAAACTCCACTTAAAAAAAATATCAAAACCTGCACACAAAAGTACAAAACCTGCAAAGAAAAGAACAAAATTAAAGTAAATAAGCAGCTAAAGGGTTAAATAATATAATAATAGCCCCAAGAAGCATCCTAACATAAAATAGGAATGATGGCAATATGCTACAAGGTAAGTCACCACTTGGAAGAAAAGAAAGACAAACCTCAAAACCTGCACATAAAAGTAAAAAAACATCAAAACCTGCACACAAACGTCAAAATTAGTCCAAAATTTGATTCAAAGGGTTAAAATTAAGACGAAATACCCTGGAAAAGAGTTAAATGTTGTCGTGAACCCCCACAGCAATATGCAAAGAAGAAAAACATTTTTTTAAAAGCACAAAAATCCAAACCTGTAAACAAAAGAAGTCCAAAATTGAAATAATTAAGCAGGAAAAGGGTTAAAGAATACAACGTAGCCCAAAGATGCATGTTTACATACAATAGAAAGCATACACTACAAGGTAAATCTACACTTGGGAGAAAGGAAAAAAAAATACATGAAAACCTGCACGCAAACGTCAAAATAAGTCTAAAAATCTATTCAAAGGGTTAAAATTTTTTAAAAAATGCACTGGAAAGATATCAATGTTATAATAACCACCACTGCAATATGCAGTGAGGTCAACCTCACTTGAAATTGTTTTTTTTTTATCACAACCTGTACATAAAAGTAAGAAGCTGTAAGCCTAAGTCCAAAAGCTGTACATAAAAGTCCAAAATTGAAGTAATTCAGCAGGAAAAGGGTTAAATAATACAAACATAGCCCTAAGATGCATGTTTACATACAATAGAAAGCATGGACATATGCTGCAAGGTAAATCTCCACTTGGAAGAAAGGAAAAAAAAAACATCAAAACCTGCACGCAAACATCAAAATAAGTCTAAAATTTGATTCAAAGGGTTAAAATTAAGACAAAATACCCTGGAAAAGAGTTAAATGTTATAGTGAACCACCACAGCAATATGCAGAAACTCTACACTTGGAAGAAAGGAAAAAAAAAAACCCATGAAAACCTGCACGCAAACGTCAAAATAAGTCTAAAAATCTATTCAAAGGGTTAAAAAAATTTTAAAAATGCACTGGAAAGATATCAATGTTATAATAACCACCACTGCAATATGCAGTGAGGTCAACCTCACTTGAAATTGTTTTTTTTTATCACAACCTGTACATAAAAGTAAGAAGCTGTAAGCCTAAGTCCAAAAGCTGTACATAAAAGTCCAAAATTGAAGTAATTCAGCAGGAAAAGGGTTAAATAATACAAACATAGCCCTAAGATGCATGTTTACTTACAATAGAAAGCATGGACATATACTGCAAGGTAAATCTCCACTTGGAAGAAAGGAAAAAAAAACATCAAAACCTGCACGCAAACATCAAAATAAGTCTAAAATTTGATTCAAAGGGTTAAAATTAAGACAAAATACCCTGGAAAAGAGTTAAATGTTATAGTGAACCACCACAGCAATATGCAGAAACTAAAAAAAATTTTAAAAAGCCCAAAAATCAAAACCTGTACACAAAAGTTCAAAATATTTGAGAGCGGACGCCGACGCCGACATGAGGGCTATGCCATAGGCTCACACAACTAACGTTGGTGAGCCAATAAAAACTGTTCCTGAGAATACAAAGGATACTCTGATACACTATGAATCAGGAAACATCAATCAACGAGCTGGATAAACACTGATAAGCGTGCAGAACATCTCGACACAAGGTGGATGACAAAAAGAATGAGTCTTTAGCGACACTATATGCGCACTGGCAACGGAAGTCATGGAGTTGTACTTGGGAGAGAGCGTCCCGTACTGGGTCTGCGCCGGTTGCACTCGACCCAGTTTTGGCTTATTTTTTCTTGGTGCTTTTGCACCACTTTTCTTTCCCAAATTGCTTGGGAAAGACAAAAATAGAGAGTATTTTAACCGAATTAGGGACTTCCACTGTAGTGCAAGCCTGTAGTAAACAATTGTGAGTAGGTTGATAAGAAATGGATTGGTGGAGTTTCTATTTTGATGGATAAAGGGTTAATATCTACAGATCAAATTATTAGATTTACATAAAAAACTATACAGCACAGCACATCAGTAGCCTGAATACATATATAAAGTAACCTGATAATTGGATTGATATTTATTGAGTTATCGCATGCCGAAGAAATGGATTGGAGGAGTTCTCAATTTGAAGGATAAAGGGTTTATATCACAGGATCAAATTATAGGATTTACACCCAAAACTATACAGCTCGACACATCAGTAACCTGAACACATATGTGAAGTAACATGACAATCGGATTGATATTTTTTGAGTTATCTCATGCATGCCAAAGGGATTGGAGGAATTTTCAATTTTAAGGATATGGTTTCGCGCACCGAAGGCGCACAAGGATGCTGTGGGGCAAGCCCCTTTCGACCCTCAGTGACTGTTTGTGATCTGATACTTTCATGTCTTAGGCGTGTTGAAGGATTAGAATTAGGTTTTTTTCTTCAACTCAAGAAATAGTTCATTGAATTCGGACAGCTGATAATTTTTACACTTATTCCCAATTAATCGACTTTGGATAGAGAAGTCACACCTCAACATCCTTAGAGTTAGCACATTTAACTATAATTAATAATTCTAGTAGTTTGTTTAGCAATTAAAATCATTGGCAATAATCTTTTTAGACAGTCACTGCAATGGGATTAGTGATCAG
This sequence comes from Pictodentalium vernedei, assembly GCA_031216915.1. NCBI lineage: Eukaryota > Metazoa > Mollusca > Scaphopoda > Dentaliida > Dentaliidae > Pictodentalium > Pictodentalium vernedei. The sequence goes on from CM062295.1 coordinate 268,997,406, forward strand.
AAGTTTAATCAGCTACCAATTATTGTATAAACCTTATGTTATTCTTAGTAGCCTATTGATATGGATGATTTCGCTCGAATTTTACTTCAAAACAGAACCGCTGGACAAAACAAAGACATTTGATGAGATGAAGTGAGAAAGGTGAACTTATACCCGAACCGTAAAACATGTTTAATCAGAACCATGGAAAACATATAGCTTGTTAATGATGGGTGGGGTGGTGCCCATTTTTTTTTCAAGAACCATAGGCATATGAGGCCGGGACGACTGCATCCCTCCGTCCCTAGAGAATCGATGTGGCGGGGAAGTGTGTGTCGGGGGGGGGGGGGGGGGGGGGGGGAGGGGGATTGCATCACTTGAGAGAGGAGGTGTATGTGCGGGGGGGGGGGGGGGGGGGGCATTTTCCACAAGAAAAAATCTGCCCAATGACCCAGTAAGCTGGTTGATATGTGCTTTGATATATTGTGAGATGAAGACTTTAATGGTACTATAAGCACTAAGAGGTGATAATTTAAAGCCATGGGCTTTACTCTAAAACAAACCTCAGCACTATTTTGTACAAATCCATAAAATTATATTACGGACTTGCACCAAGGGGTGAGAGAAATAGAGAGGGGTGGGGCACAATGATAATATATGGATGCAACTCGTAACATAATTTTATGGGTTTGTACACCCTTCGTGCATGGAGGCTGTACAAATCCATAAAATTATATTACAGACTTGCATCAAGGGTGTTCTCATCTAAGTCGTCTTGTAAATTTATTCCTAGCTGTATTATCACTGTTTATCATAGTTTTATTTGTGCTACTTGAGTTTAGTGCTAATTGGTCGGACAACCAGTACTTGCACGAAGGTGAAGAAACACAGAGAGAGGGGAGAAACAGAGAGGGGTGGGGCACAATGACAATATATGGATGCAACTCGTAATATAATTTGATGGGTTTGCACCAAGGGTGTTCTCATCTAAGTCGTCTTGTAAATTTATTCTTAGCTGTATTATCGTTGTTTGATTTATCCTAGTTTTATTTGTGCTACTTACTACATGTATATTATTATCTTGAGCTAGCTATTTTAAAAAAGAATAAACTGTTACATTAAACCTTAATTACATTTTTATTTTTATTCTTCCAATTTTTTTTCTATTTTATTCCATGAGAAATTAAAAAAAAAATCTATGAGAACATGTCCTGGGTGAAAAATCTAGGAGTAATCAGTCTAGGGGAAAAAGTCTGGGAATGAATAATTAGGGAAAATGTGCTAGGGGAAAATGTCTTGGGAAATAATATCCTAGTGGGCAATGTCCTAGGGGAAAATGTCCTAGGCGAAAATGCCCTGGACCCGGAATCACCAGGTTTGAAAACAATTTGCGCAGTTTGAAGCACATGGCTGTTGACATGACAATGATGTTTTTTCCAGCGCACTTGAGTTACTTGTAGAAATAAATAACGGAAAATGACCACTGTACGTTTTCAGTCAGACGAGCATCGCTCTTAACATAGTTTTGTCTAAAAATATCACCTTCACATATTTATTCGGAGCAGCAGATTACCCAAAAGAAAAACTTTTCCCATGTTTGATTTCGAAATGTCCCGGGGAGTTTCCGAAGATTGTACTTTAATTGAAAATGTTGTAGGGTGTGTTTGCTGTCTTGACAGTGGTGAGAAAAAATATTTAGTTGACAGTGGTGAGAAAAAATATTTAATGACGATAAAATTGACTCGACATGCTTCATATTCAATTTTGAGTTGGTTACTTTCAGACATTGCTTTGCATTAATACATTTACATCAGAAAATGCTTACGCGGTGACGAGCGATAATGCACGGGAAATATATTAGCAATTGATACATCAGAATCGCTACTGTACCAATGAGCATTAATCTCTCATCCTGGAGATCGCAGTGGTAAAATTCGACACCGCATCGACGCCGGATGCCGCCGGGTCATTTTAATCTCTTTTCCTCGTACCGGTGGTGGATCATCCCCCTGGCGTGTACTGTAACCCAACTGCACTGGAACCGTGGACAGAGGAAGAGGTCCCTAGGCCTATCAAACCACAGCATCACAAACATTAGTAAAAGACAATGAGAGATGAGGCGTATGGTTATGTGCGATGCACAGACAGAAAGGGCAGTAACAGCCCAGAGCTGGAACTGACCATGTAAGCAGCCGAATGGCTGGGATAGACAACAGTCTGAGCAGAAGAGAGAGGGCCCATAGAACAAAGGTCCTCTGCCTGCACCTGCAACTGTCGCAGATAAGTGGAGATAGTATTTCTCCAGTAGCCAATCAGCATAACATCCGGCAACATGACAGAGTTAGTAGCCAATCAGCATAACATCGGGCAACATGACAGAGTTAGTATAAGTCCCAAGAGTTAGACAATGCACGCACCTCGTAGCAGAAAAACGACTGGTAATAAAATCGCCAGTCGCTAGACGAGCGGAAGCTGCACAAATAGCAAGACAAATCCATTGAGAAATGGATTCAGGAGAGATCATCTGTCGACCAGGAATAAGGGACAGAAAATCGATCCTACCCTTCCAAATGAACAGAGCAATGGGTGTTTACCCTCAACAGAAGGAAGAGTCCCGATACAGATAGGAGGCAGAGTAGTTTCCGGTATCTGATTCTTGGCCAGAAAGGAGCAATCACTGGTAAACATAACACTGGTGGGAGAGCTCCAGAAAAAGTCTGGGTCAACCGAGAGGGGCGTGAAGTTCACTAACCCGTCTGGCGGAGGCAAAGCCATCAGAAAAGCCATCTTGTATGTGAGAAAACGCATATCCACCTGGGATAAAGGCTCGAACAGCACCCCCAAGCAAAACAGCACCCAAGAAAGATACCATCTTGGGGTAAGCTGCAAAGTCTTAGGCCTTTTCAAGGAAAAGTTCCGAACAAGCTTGGAGAGGCATGGAGTAGTGGCGATACTACGCTGTCCTACATACGAAAAGGTCTCTGAAGCATGGACCTGTACCCATTGATGGAAACAGGCTGGAGACCCCCAGAATCAAACATATACCAGAAACTCTGCAATCTGTGTTATCAAAGGAGTGACAGAAGCAACAGAGTGATCCACACACCATTGACAGAAGACCTTCCACTTAGCCGCAGAGGCTAAACCAGCGGAGTGCCTCCTTGAAGAAGAAAAGCAACTCCTCTGCACGTCTCGAAAAAACCACTACGGAGGAGACAGGACCTGACAAAAGACATGCTCGAAGGCACAATGAAGTTGGGTCAATGTGAAACCTTCTTGGGAGACCTTGGCAAAGAAGGGGTTGCGATGTAGAGGGAGACGTGAAGGAACCGCCGCTAACAAAGTGCGGACAAGGGTGCGATCGAAATGATTTGACAACTGCAGGTTCGTATCTGGGCTAGAACCTGAGGCAGAATCGGAACTGGCAGGAAGACGTAGCCGACAAGACCGTTCCAAAGGAGGGACAGAACGAGGGACAGAACGTCCACAGCAAAAGCCAGCGCATCTGGACATGGGGACACGAAAGTGTCCACCTGATGGTTCCAACGAGTCGCAGAGATCGATGTGGGGAAGACCCCACAGATCGCAAAGAGAATGGAACACCACCATGTGGAGCATCCACTTGGTGAAAAAAGAACCTGCCCCGTCGGGACAGGGAGTCGGCTAGGACGTTCAGACGACCGGGAAAGTGATGAACCACCACTCCGTCGTTGACATCCTGAGCGAGCAGTAGAAGATCCTGAACCAATTCGTACATGTGAACATAGTGTGTGCCGCCCTGGTTCCGAATGTAAACAACCACTGTCGAATTGTCGGACAATAGAAGGACCTGACAATTCGAAAGGCAGGGGATCCACTGCCGGAAACTCAGAAGAAGAGCAAGAAGCTCCTTCTGGTTGACGTGAAGAGCTGCTAGATCCTGGTCCCATGACCTGTGATGGAAAAGACCTAGAGGATCCAACGTCACACCCCATCCGAGATCGCTGGCGACTGCCATCAGAACACGATCGGACATGGGGAAATCCAACAGAACTCCCTGCATAATTCACTGAACATCTGTCAGGGGAGACGGTGACGAGGAAAAGACTCCTGTAACGGAAGCACCAGATCCAGAGCATCAACATTCAGCCTCCAACGACTGAGCAGAAAGTGTTGGAGAGGTCAAACATGCAGCCGACCCAGAGGAATGAGATCTGTCACTGAACCACAGAGACCGAGCAGCCGGGGAAGACTCCGAGCTGATGCGGACGTGGACTGGGACAGAGTCAGGGCAAAAGGCTGAGAAAAGCACAGCCCTTGCCTGGGAAACCGCCACCGTACCATGAGTACATAAGCCCATCCCAGATGACAAAACGACGGAGAAGGGACCAGGTCCGACTTCTTCCCGGTGACTCTGAACCCTAGTGATGTGAGCAGGCTCAACAGCGTGACGACATCCGATTCCAGAAAGGCAGCATTGGAAAGCCTCTGGAGGATATCGACTGGATATGCCGAAGAAGACACCCTGGACTGTGTGCGATGTAAGACTAACAAATGTGGCATCAGACGGGTGAAGGCCCAAGAATCCAGGTCGAGGCCAAAGGACATGGCCTTGAACTAGAAAACATCCTGCGGAATGGAGCGGCGAACCGACCTGAAAGCCTCCATGCTGAACTGCGGATCAATGAGAGACTGGGTCAGGAGACTCAGATCGATAACCTGTCTTAGTCAGCCATCTTTCTTTGGCACCAAGAACAGGCGGGAATAAAATCCCACTGAAGAATGTTCTTGATAACCTCGATCGCCCCCTTTGACAGGAGATTGCCTATCTCCGTGATCAAAAGTTCCCAACGTGTAACGTTGAAAGGGACTTGTGTTGGAAGAGGCACTCTCGACTGAGTGGAATGCCTCAACCTTTGACGAATTTGAGGTGACTACTGCTGATGCCTACTCTTACCCTGTGAGTGAGTAGAAGTGGCGGGAGGAGGATCAGCCCTTAGCTTCGCAGAGGAAGCAGAAGGGTACTTGTTAGGCTTTGGACAGCCCCTGCCTCCAACAGAAGGCTGAGCAAGCTGACGAAGCAGCAGCTGATCTATGGAATGACATAGGAAGTCATCCCGGACCATCGCCACCGAACCATGGAATATTAGCAGACCTGCCGATAGAGGCAGATCGAAGAGCACTGCCTCTCAAGAAGGGAACAGCATGTGTCCAGCACAGCATCCCTGCGAACTAATTCTAAGTGAGCCGTGTTACAGGGATGTGTGTGAGAAGATGCATGAGCGCCTTCGACAGCACACACAAAAAACCTGTTCGTCGTCAAACTTATCTGGGAGCAGATAAGCAGCAAAGCATAGATGACGTGATCGAAGAGAGAAAGCATTCCAGCATCTCTCCCGATAAGCCCAACATGGACTCCAGAATGTCCATATGAAAAATGGCCGGCTTGGGAGTTGGAGTCCCGATCCAAGACCGTCAAAGTCTGGCAGACTGATGGATTGGCGGAATTGTAGGAACGATAGCGCACTGGAGGCAAAAAAGTTTCAACCCTGATGAAGAACGACATCTTCATAGCCTTGGAACTCAGCTTAGAGTCCAAAGCTGCAAAAGCTTCAACCACCTGTACTGACAGGCACAGTCAAAGGCGCCCAGAAGCAGGTTGCTCCACAGGCTGTAGGCGTGCGACCGATGATCGCGGCTGGGCTGACACTGTCGGCTGGTTTGGCGGTTTGAGATCTGGAAGGAACCCAAACACAGTCAAGAGCTTCCCCCAAGTCAGAAGACTGTTGGCTCTCGACGTCAGGTATGTGGGACTCATCCCATGAGTCGGAAGACACACAGCCCATCATGGGCAAACCAGCCGACGCCTCCCGTGGTATAGGCAGACCAGGGGGATCAGAAAGCGGCCTGTTTCCAATCCCGGGAGGCGGTGCCACAGGGGGCGCCCGGAAACCACTCGTAGCCTCGCTGGAAGCAACGGAAAAGGCTCTTGGACAGAACCTAAGTGAGCAAGGAGAGGGCCTTCCTAAGCTCACTGACTGTGTCGGAACAGTTTGACATGGGAACGAACCGACAAAGTGGCTTCACTCCTGACCCATTTACTAGCGAAGGGTCATGATTCTCAAATACACCCGACGCGGGGCGACGGGCTGCAGCCAAAACATCTGAAGGCAGATGTGTATTGGGGTATGACATGTCCTGAGGATCTACAGACCAGAAACTCAGGAGAGTCACTGCGGACCTCTGCGGGACAGAAGGTTCAGGCTGCACAAAAAGCGTTGGTCCCGCAAAACTGGCTATGGGACCAGAGTGCATGGATGGTAACACCACCGAGCTCATGGTGACCCCACCATGAACATCCGAATCCAATGAGAAAAACTGAGGTACTCGACGGCTGTGAGACCACAGTAGATGGTTCGGCCAGCAGCCCCTTCCAACTTCACCAAGTTGAAGTCAGGGAAGGCTGAGGCCAATACCCCACATCTACACCACCAGACATCTCTGCAGACCACTGCAGGGATAAAACTGCTGTGCTCAACGGCGGAGAGGACACAACAGGGGGTTCGGTCAGCAGCCACTTCCGACTTCGCCAAGTTGAAGTCAGGGAACGCTGAGGCCGATACCCTAAGTCTACATTACCAGACACCTCTGCAGACCCCTTCAGGGATAAAACGGCTGTGCTCAATGGCTGAGAGGACACAGCAGGGGGTTCAGTTGGCAGCCACTTCCGACTTCGTCGAGTGGAAGTCAGGGAAGGCTGAGGCTGATACCCACATCCACACTACAGACCCCTGCAGGGATAAGCCGAGGCCGGCTAAAACAGTGACCAATGACGTTGTAGACGGAACAGCAGTAGCAGCAGATACGACGGGAGCTGTTGAAACTGGCGGAAAAGGGGAGAGAGGAACCTAGCTCGGCCTCCAAAGGAGGAGTCACAACCCTAGTGACAGCCTCAGATGTCGACTGGAGAGGGCGCATAGTCCTGGAACCAAGCACAGACATCCAACAGCTCCCGTAGTATCCACCACGCTAAAAAACTGCACATCCCCAACGGAGGGGGTATAACTCTCACCAGACGTGGTCGTGCCGGGAGGCCCTGAAACGATAGCGTTCCCCAACCCCCAGTGGGTGTGGGAGGAGCAGCACATCCCCCACGGAGGGGGTATAACTCTCACCAGACGTGGTCATGTCGGGAGGCCCGAAACGACAGCATTTCCCCCTCCCCTCCCCCCACAGGTGCGAGAGGAACAGCCACGAGAACGCACCAAAAGTGAGGGCAAAAGGCACTGCCCTAAAGGAACCGAACTGGACATAACAGAGGTGGGAGCAGTAGAAGAAAAAGGTGAACTCAACAGATACAGAAAGTAAAAGAACACCCCCAACTACGAGAGAAAGGTGTCAGAAAAAAGAACCGGTAGTACACAACAGAACCCAGACAGCCGACAGGGACCTAAAAAACAGAAATTCAGACCTCAACAGAGTGAAGAAATCCTGTCCATACAGTCCCTCATTGACATCTAATTCCAATAATAATATTAAAATTTATCAACCGAAAAATTTTATGTCTGAACCGCGTTGAAACGATCTCGAAAACAAGCGCAAAATCGGAATATATAAATAAAATTCAATGAAAATGTGGTTGAAAATATTAACGAGAATATATAAAACACAGTCCTGTTATTATACGATCTTCAGATCCATAATTCCAGTCACAGGAAAACCATTATCGACGAGTTGAATTATCACTGTTTCGTAATGCAAAATGGCGACATGTCCTCCCCGTTTTGCGGACAAAAGAAGAATGGTTTGATGACTGCTTGTGCACTGGTTAACAGAAGACGTGGAATTGTACTAAGAGAAGAGCGTCCCCTACTGGGTGCGAGCTGATAGCGCTCGACCCAGTTTGGGCTTTTTTTTTCATAGTGTTTTTATGTCACTTTTCTTTCCCAAATCTCTTTGGAAAGATTAAAATAGAGAATATTTTATCTGAGTTAGGGTCTTCCACTGTAGTGCAAGCCTGTAGTAAACAATTGTAAGATAGGTTGATAAGAAATTCCGACTGCTGGATCTGAAGAAGAAGATTTTTAAAGAAAATTCCTCATTTTGAACTAAGTTACAATTTGAGCTCCCACAGTGAGCCCAAATATAAACCTAGGGACATGGCTTGAACAAACTTGAATCTCACCCCACTAAGGATGCTGCATGCCAAATATCAAAACATTCTGATTGCTGAATCTGAAGAAGAAGATTTTTAAAGAAAAATTCCTCATATTGAAAGAAGTTATAATTCAGGCTCCCACAGCCCAAATATGAACCCAGGGACTTGGATTTAACAAACTGGAATTCCCCCCCCCCCCCCCCCCCCTCCGTAAGGATGCTGCACACCAAATATCAAAACATTCCGATTGCTGGATATGAAGAAGAAGATCTTTAAAGAAAATTCCTCATTTTGAACTAAGTTATAATTCAGGCTCCTGCAGTGAGCCCAAATATGAACCCAGAGACTTGGCTTGAACAAACTTGAATCTCACCCCCCTAAGGATGCTGCATACCAAATATCAGAACATTCTTATTGGTAGATCTGAAGAAGAAGATTTTTAAAGAATATTCCTCATACTGCACTAATTTAAACATTTGGGCTCCCATAGAGAGCCCAAATATGGACCCAGGGATTTGATTTCAATAAACGTGTGAAACAATCTTCCAAAGATGTTATATGTGAAATTTGAAAGCTTTTGGAGCAGTGGTTTGGGAGAAAAGTAGTCTTAAATGTTTTTCCCATTACCCACAGTGTTAAAAAATGCTGACACTGCACTTTTTCAAAGTCACAAAAAAGTACCCCATGATAAAAGTGATAGCAATTTTTTTTTACCATTCCATTCTGTTGGTCCTAGGGAAGCTTCACACCAAATAAGAATTCTCAGTGCAGTGCAGTTTTGGAGATATGGGCGTTTTAATTTTTTTCTATTTTTAGCTTGTGGTTCCCATGGGGCAGCGGGAAAAAAGTTTTTGGCATAAATTAAGTACCCAATAAGCCCTCATATCAAATGTGGTTCAAATCTGCCTCTCGGTTTGGAAAATAGAAGTTTTGGGCGGGCCGAAAATTCTTGCCCCTCCCATAACGAAGGACAAATATAGCTCCTCGAACTTCTCTTGAACAAATCTGAGTCTACACCTCAAAAGGAAGCTGCACACCAAATATCAAGTCTCTGCTACTACTGGTTCATAAGAAGAAGATTTTTAAAAATTTAAGCAAACTTTTTGGGCATGGTCCTACCGAGGGGCGAGGCAACTTGATTTGAACAAAATCAAATTGCGATGTCATAAACTATTATCTCAAATATCAATTAAATTGGCTCAGTGGTTTGGGAGGAGAAGACGCAAACACCATGTTCACGGACGATGAACAGTGAGTGATCACTATGGCTCTCCTGACTGAAAGTCAGGTGAGCTAACAAGAAGCAATCCAATGTGACAATGCATAGTGCAGAATGTGGACACACAGAACATGTAATGCAGGTAATTATACATACATTCCCTTTTCTGGCAAAACTATTGTGTGTATGTGTGTATGTTTAGGTGTGTTTGTTTGGGCTTGTAAAATACAAATAACAATGACCATTTTAAATTCCATTATTTTAAATTTATACTACCCAAAGTTTGCTTAGCACCACATATTTGACACATCATTGTGAAATTTGCTTGTGACATATTTGCGATATTTGTGGTGGACATGACTGAGGAATGTATTGAGATGGTCCCCAGAAATTTTGTGACAGTCATGGAAAGCATGAACCTCTTGATTTTCACGATGTTTTCTTGTACTGGCTACATGTACGTGACATGTGTGGGGTATTCAATCTTCATTTCAACACAAACCCTTGTGGATTAATGATTGAATATGGCAAATGCAAATTTAAGAAGACATTTTTCTGAAGCAGAAATGTGGCGGGCTGTTGGGATGGTGGAGCAAGGGACTACCCATTGTCAGGTTGGTAAAGCCCTTGATGTGCACCATACACCGATCAACAGAGCCTGAGCAAGATTTCTGCAGTTTGGCACACCAGTAAGACGGCATGGTGGTGGCAGAGACAGGGCACCACCTGCAGCTGGAGACCGGTTTTTGATCATTCAGGCCCATAAGAACCGATTTGCAACAGCAACCCATCTTCGCAGTGACCTTCAGATTGAATCAGGGGTAAATGTTTCGAAACAGACTATCCAGGCAAGGTTGCACTAAGGTGGTCTCCGATCGAGAAGACCATGTATTCGCATTCCGCTGTCCCAGAAACACCACCAGACATGATATGAATGGGCCATGAACCACATTGGATGGACCATAGAAGATTGGCGACCTGTCGATTTTACAGAAGAGTCAAGGTACTGCCTAGACCAAACAGATAGGCAGTCTAGGGTATGATTCCATGCAGCCAGCATTGCTGAGCATGACTGCTATAGTGGAGGGTCAGTCATGGTCTGGGGTGGCATCAGCAGGGATGGACATACAGAGCTCTGTGTCCTTGACCGTGTTACATTGACTGCATAGCGGTACATTGATGAGATCCTGGATGCCCACATCAGATTGTATGTAGGTGCAGTGGGTGATAGATTCATTCTAATGGACGATAATGCCCATCCTCATGTTGCCTATACTGTCCGGGAGTACTGACAGGCGGGAGGGGATTGAGCATATGGACTGGCCAGCAAGTTCCCCTGGACTCAATCCAATCGAACAGGTCTGGAATGAGTTTTAGCTTGCAATTTCATCGCGGCCAGTCAAGCCAAGAAGTGTCCAGGAGCTTGGTGTCACGAATGGTCCAAGAATGGAACAACATCCCACAAAGGACCATCAGGAACCTGATTGGGAGCATGAGAAGGCATCGTCAAGCTGTAATTAACAGTAATGGGTCTCATACTCAATATTGAACCCATACCAGTTCGCTCCGTCAACTTTTTGGCAAATTTGAAAAATTTCCTCTTTTACCAGTTATATCCATTTTCATGGTTATCATATTCAAAAGCTAAAAAATAATGTCAAACACAAACAAAATCTTAATTTCTGTTCTTAAATCATTAAAGATATAATTAAATAAAAAATATATACACTTTTCATAACAATATTTCAACTAAAACGTAAAACAGGTAGTTGGAAAAACTTGGTGCTTAGCAAACTTTGAGTAGTACATATTAGTATTCTAATATAACAGTATAATAAGGCATATAAAATAACATTATCTTTTTTTTTTAGGCATTGACAGAAACATCTACAGAGTGGAAGTGCAGGAATGACGCGAAATAGCTTTCACATGTCAACTTTGCCGGAGAATATCCCAGCTTAGCAATATTGAAACAGACACCAAGACTACAGAGTCTAATGCACCTGGACCACTCGAGAGCACTACATCAGACAGAACCATTCCAGTAGCACAGTTTGAAGTACAGTTCAACTTATTGTCAAATAGCACATTCGATGTCTCCAGAGATCAAAGATCGATGAGACAAAATACAAATGAGAAGTAAGTATATAATAATCTCCATATAATCTCTATTCTTTTCGGTAAAAAAATGGCTATCACTAAAAAGTGTAAATTAGTGCACTAGATGTCAAGAAACATATTTGAAAGATATGCTAAGTTGTGCATTCATAAAATAATATACTATTTATTATCTTGTGCTATTTGATACAGAATAAATATCATTGAAGTTATTTTCCATCACATGTTTTGATGATTTTTGGCATGCTGGTGAACGATTTGGGTAGAATTGCAAATGTGGAGTCTTAAGTTATGGTTTGTGTACATGTAGATTTTCAATGTGTAGGCTAACCTGTAGGTAAAATTATCACAAAAATATGGCAATCAAACAAATATACAGCTAATCTTTATTTATTTATTTCATTTTGTGTTTTACCACAGATATCTGGACGTAGTTGGTTATCAGGTCCTATTATGGAATTGTTACAAAGAAAGTGCAATTTATCGTATAATATGGGTGAATATTAAGAACTAGGCAAAACATGTCCCACAAGAGTATTATGCATGCTTTTTAATCATCTCTAAAGTTGTAATACCCTGTATAGGCTCACAGGGAACTGGGAATATCTGTTGTTTAAACTAACTACCATTTACAATGTAGTGAAAGTGTGAACATGAAACAGAGTAGCGTACATCAACAATCAATTCCTATTCATTGTATTGTGAGAATCAAATATTCATAGTTTGTTTAATTATTCTTAGTTAATTTTCTTTCTATTTCAGCTCGGTTGCTGATGACACTGTCAGAGAAGCCGCTGTAGACCTAGAGGCAGAGGCGACTTATGAGGTAGTAGGGACTGGTTCTGAGTGAGGTAAACGAAAACTAGTTTCCAGCGATGGCTACATATTCGTCCATAAATCTGGAGATGATATGAAACAGCTACCATTGTGTTACATTATAATGTCTGGTAAAGAAAGAAAGACTATAAGAAAGTATTGGTAAAAGTGTTGGAATTGCTACCATCATCAACAGAGGTGGAGTCATTTGTGGTAGATTAAGAAAGTGGTATGTGGCAGGCACTAAAACAGGTATTGCAAGAGCCAGAGATCCATGGATGTGTGTCAAGGTGATAGCTAAAAGTTGCGATTTTTTTGTTTAAAAGTGTAGATATTTTCGATAATATTTCTGCCTGGGTTAAAATATAAAGCGTAAAGATAGGTATATGACAGACCCAGAAGACTGATGTATAATTCAAACTCTGCTAATTAGGCATGAAATTTAATGTCGAATATGGCGCACTTGTTGAGTGCCACATGCTGCTATCTGATAACAGATCAACAGTAAGAGAGACAATATTCTTTTCTATAATAATTATCTGGGTAATTAAAGCCAGTTAAAATCTAATTGTAGAATACAGTGCATCACTTATGTTCTGGACACACACCCATATTACACATCTATCCTGTCTCCGAAATGTCAAAAGATACCAAAATGCGAGTCTTTCAAAGGAACTTTAAAGCAAGCATTAAATTAAGATAGATCTAAGCGGCCAAGTTCAAGAGAAGCGATTAACCGAGAATAAATGTTCTGGCCATCTAAATAAAAATCGGGGGATTTCTCGAAAAATTCATTCCAGCCAATTCCAGTCGGAAGGTGTGTGAGGCTGTGGGTCGTTGTGAGTAGATGGGGAGGTCCCATGCTATAGGTTAGAGAGAAGGTGCCGCATCAGTGCGTAAGTTTAGGCACATTGTGATGTAAGGGAGCCACAGAGCTCATATTTAGAATAGGAGCAGTCGCGGGCCAAGTCGGTGGCCATATATGAGAATAGGATCAGGAACAGGAAGTATGAGCTCACGAAGCTATATGCATTTAGGTAAACGGCATTACCTGTTTTAGAAGGCAAGACATACATAGGCAGTTGGCCTGAGGGCACTCAGAGAAGGTCCGAATTTAGCCTTGACCGTCGAGAGTCATAGGCACCGAAATTGAAAGTCTGCGTATTGTCGTAACCCTGTGAGGGTTGTAAGGAACCGATCGTAGTTTGTTAACGGTTGCGAACCGTAGTGGCATAGTAGCCAAAGAAGTAAAAGCTGTAACGTTGAGGTCTAGAAACCATATCAAGAGCTTGAGTAAGTACTTGAATAGCTCGCGAGAAAAGATAGTTTTAGACGGTGCGAGAATTGGTGATCTTGAGAACACTTTGCAGAATATTATTATGTAAGCTTTGTTAAGTATATATCCAAAGGCGAAGAATAACTTAACCCCGTTAGAGACAGGCAAGGCGCAAAGTGATCGAGAACTGTGGTAGACGCTGACTGAATTGTGATTGAACTGTGAGAATGCTGGTAGAGTCATACAAGCAGAACATTATATGTGTTAAGCTAGACGGTGAAGTTAACCCTGTGAGGAGGTAGCAATGAGAAGTGAATAGACACTTTGTATTTGTCACAAACCGTGAGAGGATGAAGATGGTGTGAGGTTGATCCAGCGGACACAGCTAGCTGTGGGAGATGTCGAGGGCCCTAAAGAATAAACTTTTATTCGCATAATTAGTGTATTCTTACGGATAATTTTGTGAGTAATTTGTTTCATATTATATTTCTTCGTACATGTAAATAGATAATCTTTCAGTGAATTATCTTTGATCATCCTTTGGCGTTGTAAGCCACAGGCACCTTCAGGAATCCTTATAGTCCCAAGCAGATAGGGCATTGATAAGGTGGCAAGGTTTACATTTGAACTGGGGTTCAGACGTCAGTCACTGGCTGTCGGTTGAGCACTGATAAGAACATAAATTTTCCTCCATCACTTAACCCCCGTAATGCTGCGACACTGTGCTTTTCACTTTGGGCAAGTACTATGGTGCAAAGTCCAACAATCAGGTCTACAGATGGCTTACAGCAGCAAAGATGATGCCCATAAGTTACTGAGGAAGGTATTTGCACTGCCGTTCCTTCCTGCCGATGATATTCCTCAAGCTTTTGACCATCTAAAAGAAAAAGTCCACAAGGATGCAACAGCACTGGGTCATTTCATGACATATGTAGAAGATACATGGTTCCACAATCCAGTATGAGACGTCCCTTCATGGTCAGTATTTGGAAGAAGCATCAGAACAAATAACGACATGGAGGGATGGCACAACTGCCTTAATAAAAGAGCCAAAAAAGCTAATTTGCCATTTTACCTTATTATAAATCTCCTTTACTCGGAAAGCAGTGATATTCCTACCAGAATAAAGATGGTTAGTGAAGGAAAGTTACAAAGAAATCAGAGAAAGAAAACAAGACAAACTGGGGGAAAACTGATGCCGCTATCTGAAGATTATAATAACCATGTGATATCAATGAACAGACTTTTAAAAGGTTGTGCAAAATTGTACACTCCATGTTAGTTCTGTCTCTACTGTATTATTGTATTTCATTTATTACTAGTACTGAAATGGTTAACCGGAAAATTGGTTTGAATCCAGTTAGCAACCCAACCGATAAGAAAAACCGTCAACCGGTTATCAGAAATATCGATAGTGATCGTCATTCCACGTTTAAAATGTATTAAATCAGCCGCTTCTCCTTTATGATAGATTACACATCGAAGCCGCATTTTAGACATTGAGAAATAATCGACTTTGGTGTTCAAGACTTTGTTAATGATCAGCAGTTTCCGTGAATAATGAGTAATCACAGAAACTATTCTGCAGTGCGCATACAAGAGAAAGTTTTGAGTACTCGACAACATTCGCTTATACATAAGAATACTGACGAGGCGTCAACGGATATTTCGAAATTGGCCATGTTTTTGTATAAATATAAAACAGTAAAAACAATAACCTGGTAATGGCGCCAAAACAAATAGACCTTTTCATAGATGCGGAATCTCGATCGCAATTGCGCAGAGTAGGGTATCAAACTCGATTGCATTCGCACAGAGCAGGTTATCAACCCCCTCTGCGCAATCGGGATCGAATTTCCGTTTCCATATCGATGAAAAGGTCTATTCATTTCGGCGCCATTACCAGGTTATTGTTTTTACTGTTTTATATTTATACAAAAACATGGCCGATTTCGATATATATCCGTTGATGCCTCGTCAGTATTCTTTTATCGATAATTAAAGGATAAAACATAGTTTGGATCAAGAGACTCTGCACAAATGTAAGGAAATACATGTACTATCAATTGCAGCCGGTAATAAGCGCAGAAGCTTAATATATATTCTAATTTCGAGTTTTGAGTTCCCATAAAAACTTGATGGGAACTTTTTCTATAGGATTGAATGGTAAGAATCTGAATGTAGAGGGGTAGCCACTACATTCGGATCGCTGAACTAACACACTACAGAATAGTTTGAGAATACTGCTTTCCAATTTCTATAGTTTTGATCCCATATGCGGTGAAATAATGGACATGGATAACCTGGATATTATCCGGTTATAGCTCTCGGTAAGTTGGTTACGAAAATGAGCCAACCGTTTTCGCCCTATTTATTACAATTATTAAAATGTTAAAAATCATGTTTAAAATCAAGGATGTTTCAAAATCCACTTGTAATTTTATCTGTTGTTATTCATTACTGTGCTATATTATTGTACTGTCATGTGAGAATATTAATTTAAAATAAATAATAATAGTTTTAATGTTTATTGTTATTTGTATTGTGTCTGTCAGACTCTGTCCACCTTCAACTTTGTCTGAATCGTCCAAGCAGTTGTACTAAATACAGCACGTCCCTAAGTTCCTAAGTCCCCTCAGATACAAAATACAGCAAGTCCCTCAAAACACACCCGAATAGCATCAAAAATTAAAAATTAGAGACTTTATCATAGAACTGCATGTTGACTATTTAATTTTGTTTTTATTTGTTTGTTTTTTTTTTCAAATTTTAAAGCAGTAAATGCTTGACAATCTTTTGTTGTTTTGAACAGCAGTTCCGGCGATCTCCAAGTCATGTGTGTGTAAAATAAAAGTATAACTTTCAAAAGAGATGCTTCTGAAATGCTATCTAAAAATGTTTTTTTGATACTTACTTGTTTTATTTTTTATTTTATTTTTTTAAATCATTTTTGTTGTTGTTTATTTATTTTATCATGTTTAAAGAAGGTGCACGTGACTCAATGGAGGCTTTTCGTTGAATTTGTTCTCTTGCTTCAAAGTCTTTTATCATATGATAATTCAATTTTTGTGGAAATGATTGTGCTATGGACATGAAGAAGTGAGAGTGGAGTACCAACTTCGATCATGAACTCTTACTCTAATGATACAGATCTCTTGAAAAATCAAGTAGTTTGGATGAGGAAGTGTGGTTTCGTTATCTCCAAAGCGCCATTAGTTTTGTTTGTATTGGAGACTAAGCGTCGTCTGCAAATATTATTATCAAAGCACAGTCTCAAAGTGTGAGATCAAGATATACTAGTTTATTTCTACTTTCTTATTAACATGTGCGTATATTTGCGAAGTATCTCAATCCAATGATTCCTCAACTGCGATCTCTCAGCCTATAGTGTCAATATGACATGCTGATTGTTCAAGACAAATACTGAACAAGTGAGTTTTGTGATCGAGTGGTCAATTAACCATTATGCTAACTATACTATACGTTGAACGGTCAACTTATTCGATACAATGTTTTCAGTGTGTTCATGCATGACGACATGTTCAACTTGATGATCCTGCGCCTTGTTCCCGAAAGAACAACTCATATCTCGTTTGTGATTGATACCGATTAATCATCAAACTGTTCTGCTTTTGTGAGTCAAAGTAACTATCAACAAGTTTACCGTTATTGTATTCAAACTCTTAGCAGATTCCCGTTCTCGTTGATTGGTTCAATCAATTACTGCCAGTAGTCTTGTCCTCTCCATTCCGAGAATACCATACGCAATATATTCCAAAATAAGTCTTAAATAATTTCCAGTAAAATTTACCAGTATGGAGACCTCCCTCACAGACACTGATGCAACTACCGCCAAAGTGAATGACTCTAAAAGACTGTGGGCCGAGGTTGGCCAAACCCCCTCACCAGGTGTGTCTAAAAAACATCGGGAAGGCAGTGACTCTGATGAGGACTTGGATATTTCTGAGTGTCTAGCAAGTAGTCCAGATACACCGCCTGAACTTTCGGGTTCCGAGGATCGCCTTAGTTTAGCACTTATTAAAGTTCTCCAAAACCAGTCTGTGCGTGTAGTCCTCAAGTCTGTCTTTTTGGAAGCTGCCAATGAGCGCATATCAGAACTTGAACAATCTGTTCGGGACCTTAGAGAGGAGATCCATCTAAAAGATAACAAACTAGAGGTGTTGAAAGATAGGATTGATGACTTAGAACAGTATGGGTGGAGAACCAATCTAAGTTTGTCTGGCATTCCCGAGAAACCAGGCGAAAATACGGACGACATTGCCAACAAAACTGGCATTGATCTGACTCTACAAGATGTGCCCAGGAGTCATCGAGTCGGACCTACATTAATAAACAGTAAACAAGTTACAGCCAGGCCCATAATATTCAGCTTGAATAACTACAGAACTAGGGACAGACTATTTAGAGCCAGAACTAAACTCAAGACTCTTAAGACAGAAAGTCATAAACCAGGAGTCTTCATAAATGAAGACTTGACAAGAACGTGTGCCTCCCTGGCGAGACGCATGAGACTCTTAGCTCATGAAAGCAAGATAGCAGAGACGTGGACTTTTGACGGAGTCATCTTTGCAAAACTCAGGGATGGCTCCATCCAAAGGATCATGACCACCCCCCCCCCCCCACCCCCCTTGCAGATGACAGAGTTCGTTCAGAAAATTGATCTAAATAAATCCCAGTCTCAAATTTTGTAACTTTCCCTAATTATATTCAACCATAGCTGAACTCTACTCCAGATGACCCTTGTAAAAACTTTAAATCTTTTATTAAAGACATTCCTCTTTTCATCTTCTGTCTCAGCAACACAGCACATTGGATTTATTGGATATATCTCACTGAGTGCATTCTTTTGTGGGCCTTGTCCGTTATTTTCTGAGACATTGAATGGAAGGGTGAAAAATATTAAATTCTAAAATATTGATCATTGTGAATAGTGCTGATGTTTTTGTTAACTATGTTATGCCTGTCATGTGGCCAGTTCTAGTGCATCATCGAGAAATTTTGATGGCGTATCTCCCAGATATAACCTCTGGGTTATTTTACAATTTGTAAAGGTTTCCAGTACTGCGAAACTATCCACAGCAAACGTCATTTACCCCCTTGTACACTAATCGCTCACTTCTTTATGAACTCAAATACTACTCACTACTAATCTGACTGACTCTAGATAAGTAAAATAAAGAGAGTGTTGGACCCAAGGAACACACATATTATCAAGACTAACATGTGAGTCTTGCTATCGGGGGTTGGGAACATGTAACGTTTTTTTTCATAGTTTTTTCAATTGCCAGATATTGTGTGTGCTATTCGTTGAGGCTTATTGCAAGTTCTCAATCAGTTTGTAATATTATGAGGGAAAAAAGTTATTTACTCCCCACCCCCCTCGTAGATATTTATCACTTCTCCACCCTCACCTCAACATTACATAATGATTTGAATGATGTTGTCCCTTCAAATATTTTGGGTGGGACAAAAACAATTGACTTACGTCAACACAATAATGTAATGGACTGGTAGGCCGACAAAAAAGAAGAAAAAGTGTTATGCACATACCAGTAACATGAGTTGGTCTTTGTTTAGTACCGGCTAATGTAAATCGTAAGTCTTGTAACTGTTGGCTCCTAAAAGGATCTATGCTAAATAACGCCAGCTGAGCGTTACATAATGGTGTAACAGTATGGAAACTATAAAATTTGCCACATCCTGCCAACTCCCTTAGATTCTTTCGGGAGCCAGCTGTACCAGGATTTTATCCATAAAACCATTAATGTGCTGACGAACTAGTAGACAAATCGATTCCCAATCAGTATGGTTAACATTCATATCATGTCACTTGTGATCCTGTCTGGTGCCGACTGTAGCAGGGCTCCCAGTCTGTGATAACTGAGAATCCTGTTGCAGTCGGCGCCAGACAGTTCTAATACCGTGAGGGAAGTGAGTGTGCTGTCCTGTAGGCAAAATGTCACCTACTTGGCCATAGTGGCTCCCAAGTCTTGAGAAATGAAAAATATTAAACCCCCTCACATGAAGGGGACATTTTTTAGAACTTTAAGAAAGTGGTAGGGTGAAGATGGTTTTCAGTTTGAGTGACATGTAACCATTAAATATGTGGCAACAGAATATCCCCTCTTCTCCAAGATACTAACCCACTCCAAACATGTTAAATGACAATTCGATTGATTTGATCCGTTCATACCATAGAACCACAACTCCATCATCAGAGTTAAAATATTTCCCTCTACCCAACGATCTGTCATATCCCGCCAGTGCAGTATCGAAATTTGTTGTCCAGAGTACGGCTTTTGACCCCTCGTTGAAGGGAGCTAGTCGAACTCCTTCTGACGATGGGTTATGAGCTGTGGTCTGAGTAAATGGTTGCAATTTGTTACTGTAGCTTTCACCTGCTGTTGGGTAATGAGTTCACACTAGGCACTGATACCTTATGCCTGAATGAATCCAGCACAACCATTGTTGTTTACAGTTGGCTCCCTCTAAGGCCCTGTTATATTAAAATTTAATCTTACTATCACAGGAAAAAAAAATTGCAGTATGAATATTTTATGGACCGCCTTCCCATTACAGTTAACAATCTCTTGTTTAATCACCTATTGTAAATCATTCTCCTGTAACCCCTTAAATGTTGCTAATGACTTTGTAGCACTTGTGGACATGTAATTCCCAAACTCTTTTCTTCCTTGGGAATCTTTATCTATCAAATACTATTTGTCATACCTGTACATATGTTAATGTTTCTTATTCTTCCAATTGTTACACCTCTTAATCATTCAACTATTTTATTTTAATTTTAACTGTTATCCTCTAGCCAGCTTGAATTCATAGGAATTTCATACCTTTCCACTCACAGACTTCAAAATGTGCAATAATGAATTGTACCGTGCTCGAATTAGAACATTAAATGTCGTTGTCTATGTTCACAGCTTAAAAGATAAATTACCATGACATCAATCATTATGTGCTTTGCTTTACTTTTACCTAAGACTGAGTGGTGTCGAGATACATAAAAGTTTCACTGCCACGGTTGTCCTGTATTTCTTGACTCCGAAAGATTCCGTTACTATGTACTTGTTGAATCCAATAAATATCGAGCGCCATCCAGTTGATATAAAATCCTATCACCAGAAATGCAAACTGATAGGTTTTTTGCTAAGTGTGAAGTCGCTCAAATTAATACCTGCAACCCGTATTCTCTGCCTGTGTCTCATAATCTTGGTTGTGTTACTGTTACTGTGGGGAGATATTGAGTCAAACACAGGTCCATGCCTCGTCAACTCAGAAAATAATCAAAACACCCTGACAATTTTGCATCAGAATATTCAGAGCTTAAAGCCCAAACTCGATACTACTGAATGTGAATTGTCAGAATATGACATCCTAGCTTTCACTGAGACTTGGCTACAAAGTACTCATCCATCATCTGATATCCTGATGCATGGTTTTCAGGAACCTTTGCGATTCAACCGTTTGACAAGGGGAGGTGGAGTGGCTATCTATTTTAAAGACAATATTTGCTTTCGACATAGACCTGACCTCAAAATCCTGAACACTGAATGCCTATGGGCAGAAGTATCCACAATATGCCGTAGACCACTATTATTAGGTGTATTCTATCGCCCACCTAACAGTGCTCCAGAAATATGGGATAATATAGCTGCATTCATTGAAAAAGCTAAAGACATGCCAGTTGAAGACTTAATTATTACAGGTGATTTTAATGATAACCAGTTAGCTTCTCTGAACGGCCGATTTTCAGATATGATTAAGTATTTTAACCTCTGACAGCTTGTGAGTGAGCCCACTTACTTCACTGAGTCGTCTGCTTCACTCATCGATCTCCTCGCCATTAGCACCTCAGTGAACGTACTAACGTACGAAGTTCTAGAGTTATTACCAGAGATGACTCATTTACGAAACAATCATCTTCTAATTTTAAGAGATGTATATGGTTGTACTCACAGGGAAATTACAAAACCTTAAACGCGGCGTTCAGCAATGAACGATGGGACATCATTTTCAACAACGCATGTCTTGATACGATAGTTTCCAATATCACAAGTAAGATACTTGATACTACTACAAAACATATTCCCACCAAACTCATTACTTTTAGGCCAACCCAACCCAAATGGATGCGTAACCAAATACGACTACTGATAAGACAAAGAAAACAGTTATATCGTATAGCTAAGCGCAATGGGTCTCCAAAAGCATGGATAAAATATAAACACAAAAGAAATGAAGTTGTAGCAGCCATTAGAAAGGCCAAGAATTCATACTTCTCAAAAGTCCAATCCTCACTAGGTAGTCACGAAACATCACCGTCACAGTGGTGGAAAACTCTGAAATCATTCAATAATAAAATACCAGGAATCCCCTCTATTACCCATTTAAACAATATTTACTCATCTAACACAGAGAAAGCGGAAGTGTTTAATGAATATTTCTGTTCGATATCGACGATTGATGATACTAACGCTTCCATTCCAGGCCCAACTCCCACAAACTATTGACACCATTACCCTCCAATGAAGCAAAGTATATGAAGCAATGAAATCTATTAAACCTTCCAAGGCATGTGGCCCAGATCTTGTAAGCCCTCAACTGCTAAAAGAATGTAAATTATCTCTTTGCGAACCACTCTTGATCTTGTTTAATATTCTTCTTAACAACTGCTATTTTCCTTCCGTGTGGAAAAGGGCCAATGTTACACCTGTTTTAAAAAAAAAACCCATCAAATTTGGTAATGAACCATTGCCCAATTTCCCTGATTACATGTAGTTGTGTTGGCAAGATATTTGAGAAATGTATATTTAGACAACTGTGGCAATTATTGAAGAAAACAATATCTTAAGTAAGTTCCCGTCAGGCTTCACTCATGGCGACTCAACTGTCCTCCAGCTTACTGACTTATATGATGAATTCTGCTGAGCTCTTGACAAAGGAAAAGAAATTATGGTGGTATTCTGTGATATTAGTAAGGCTTTCAACAAGGTTTGGCATACTGGTCTCATTCACAAGCTTGAGCGAATCGTAATTTCGGGTGATCTTCTGCTGATTTTAAAATCTTATCTCTCAGACAGCTCCCAGCGAGTCGTCATAGGCTCTGAATTGTCCGCCTGGAAACCCATTTACTCAGGTGTTCCACAAGGCTCCATACTTGGCCCTCTATTATTTCTTATATATATCAATGATATTACCAAAAATCTACTTAGCTCGATACGACTCTTTTTGGATGATACATCATTATATTTTATGGTCGAAAACCCAGACCAGGCTTCGATCTTGATGAACAATGATTTAACCTCAATAGAATATTGGGCTAAAACATGGTTAGTCGAATTCAATCCCCAGAAAACTGAAAGTATGCTGCTATCACTCAAACTTAATCCTACGGTACAGCGGCCATTGGTTTTCAGTGGTACACAGATTCCCCAGATTAGTAACCATAAACACTTAGGGGTAATCTTAAATAATACTGGTACATGGAATGACAACATTGATCACATTTGTAGCAAAGCATGGGCCCGCTTAGATTTATTGCGTAAACATAAATTCACTCTTGATCGCATGGTTCTTGAAAAAATCTACTTTGCATTTATCAGGCCTCCCCTAGAATATGCAGATACTGTATGGGACAACTGCTCGTCGGCTAAGGCAGAGGATCTGGAGAAAATACAGATAGCCATGGCAAGGATCATAACAGGTGCAACCATTAATGCGAGCAAGGCTCTGCTCTATTCTGAGACCCGCTGGGATCCACTCCAAGAAAGCGCTGTCAACATAAATTAGTTCAATTTTACAAAATGTACCACCGAATTACTCCCCCATACATTGCTAATGAAGTCCCACTGGCCGGCTTGATGACTAACATATGACACTATCTTCGATCCTGCCAGAACCATCGAGTTCCATTTTGTTGAACACATTTGTATCAGAGCTCATTCATTCCCAACGTTACCAAGCAATGGAATAGCTTACCTCTGTCTGTTCGAGAGAATTCTTCAATTTGTAACTTCAAAAATTTTATTAATAAAGGCAACCAGAGACCACCAAAATTTTTCAGTGGAAATAAATCTTGTATAGCTCAAATATATCACTGTAGGTTGCGACTGCATTGCAGTAATCTTAACGCCCACTTATTTGACAACCATTTATCACTTTCCCCATTTTGTCAGTGTGGAGAACTTCAGACATCAGAACATTTTCTCTTATATTGTCCCATTTACTCAAATGCTCGTATTAATACAATCAATGCTCTGTGTTTTACCATCGATCTCTCCACTCTCTTGTTTGGTTCTGAATTTCTGAATCATGCCGAGAACTGTCACACTTTTGAAGTTCTACAAAATTTTATCATGTCAAGTGGACGTTTTGGGTAGTGCAACGCTCTTGCAACTGACAGTAAAAGCCGCCACATACTCGTAAGTATTTCTACTCAAACATATTTCTATACTTTAGAAACTGTCTATGTCCCCCACTCAGCAAAGTGTTCAAGATGTTTTATTGATAAATGTATTGTCCTAATTATTCTATTCTCAAGATGGCTATTGCTAACTCCTCTCACACCCCCCCCCCCCCCCCCACCCCATGCCTAACTTCCTTCTTCTTGCTGTTTTTATTCTTTTTCCAACATTTATTTTGATTCAGGGGTGTAGGATCCTAACATCTCACAACTCTAAGTGTCGCCTTCATAGACTTGGTATCTAACATCCAAAAAGTAATGTTGATTGTACATTCAATCCACTGTTTGTGCTCCTGTTTTGCCTCGTGATTCATCCGTGGCAACCGTCCTTTTTTGGGCCTCCTTGAAACGTATATGGGCTTGACCTATCTCGTTCAAGCTCTTAAGACGAAGCTCAGCTCCTTCTCTGGATATGTCTGTGTACAAGCAGTAATTTATTATTCTCACCCAACTAAAGAAAATACAAAGTTTGTTTGAAAATGTCCCCAGTCCGTGACGACATGTGCTCCCCTCTATACCTTCCCACTATTTGAGCGTAAGGTTAATCCTATTTATTGTACTCATCTCCCTACTCATCAAGCGTCATTTGTGTCCTACGTCCCTGGGTTTTTTATTTTTTCTGATTATCTCAATTTGTTTTCTCTTAGTTTAAACATTCCTAACAATATCTGAAAATTGACAACAGCCTCCCATTGGTGCAAGTTATTTATCTTATCAGGGAGATGACTATTAAAAGCTTCAAGTTTACTGTCGAATCCCTTCCTTACATTTTGTGCCTTTCTTCATATTTCTGTTATATTGTGTACAGTTATTTAGTTTTTATCTGTTATTCATAGTGCAAATTATTTGATATGTATACATGTCACAAGATTTTTTTTTTTTTAAATGAAAATATTGTTTAAACTAAAGAAGGTCCACCGGCTTGAGCACTCTAATATTTTACCTGTTCAAAACAAGCTAGTGCTTAAGTTCTGTCCGGCTTTCATCTACAATTAAATCTCTCTGTTCCGACCCTGGCTGCTAAAAGTGCAGAGAAATAAATAAATAGTTTAAGCAAAACTAGTCGACGCAAGTCGTAACGGGTCAAACAAATGCAAACACCGAATAGCAAGCTTGCTTTAATTTCATCATGTTTTGTGAATTAAATCTAGAAAATAATTTACAAAAATCATCATTGAGACACATGCTTTGAAAATTACAATTTCAGTAAATAATTTAATAAATAATTATAAACAACGAAACTGCCAACCCGAATGTCTGAAGTGTTTGTTTATAAACAGTCAAAAAAGTTCCGAATTTATCGATGAAAATGCTTGATATATACTTAATAATTGCACATAATAAACAAATTTGACAGTCCTTTGCAAATTCATGTCTGAGGTTAAATTTTGTGAGTGCTTCACATGATAAATGATGTGTTTTAAAGGGACTTGTTGTAATTAGTACACAAGGGGACTTAGCGACTTATTAGGGACTTGCTGGGTAAAGCTGAAGAATAGGGGATGTTTTCATTTACGTAAAAACAAAGTATTTTTATTACCTTTTTTCTACATTTTCCTATTACTAGTAATGTTTTCGACAAAATGACCGAAAGATATTCACTTTTACTGGCAATTATAACCGCCCAACAAACGTTTCTTACCTGTTTGATTTGTGACATTCGCACTCATCTTTCCTCCATGTTTTTGGGTGTTTTTTTTTGGCGTCTGATCTGTGTATTGGTTGTTTTTGGTACGCTTGTTTGTTCTGTTCCCGACATGGTCTAGGGTCAGTGTAGTGTGGGCTAGGGTTAGCTTACCGGTAAGCTAACCCTAACCCTCACTACACTGACCATAGACCTACAATCGCCAGCCAAAGAGAAAATGAAAGTCATGTAAACGTGCACTTCTAAATCTTAGTCAAAAGTGAATATCCTTCGGTCATTTTATAAAAAACATGACTAGTAATAGGAAAATGTAGAAAAAAGGTGAGAAAAATGTGTTGTTTTTACATAAAAGGAAAAGTCCCCCATTCTTCAGCTTTACCACTTGCTGTATTTAGTACGGGATCAGGTTGTTTCGTCCCATGGTCGTTTTGTCCCAGGACGTTTCATCCCATTTTGGTCGTTTTGGCCCATTTATTTTGGTTGTTTCGTCCCATGTAGATTTTTCACTTTGGTCGTTTCGTCCCATTTGGATTTTTCACTTTGGACGTTTCGTCCCATCCGAGATTGACATGAAAGCGGTATTTGGTGAAGTCGACCCACGTTGAAGTCGACCTGAGTGAAGTCAACCCAAAAAAGTTAAGTCGACCCACTTTTGGTGGTCTCGACCCGAAGTGATCTCGACCTGAAAAAAGTTAAGTCGACCCACTTTTAAAATCCTTGAAGTGATCTCGACCTGAAAAAAGTTAAGCCGACCCACTTTTAAAATGCACTTCAGACCATCTCAGGTCCACTTGAAACGGACTGGAGACCGCCTCAGGCCCCGTTTGAAAAGGGGGAATATAAGTGATCTCCACCCACTTTTGAAAATGACAAGATACCATCATTAGATTCACTATGGACATTGACCATCTCAGACCTCGTTTGAAAGGGGAAAATAAAAACAACAACAAAAATTTCAAAGCGATTTATTCAGGCCATAATAACACCGTTATAATATTAATTTTCATCGAGCATAAACCGTCCTACTATTTAACGAACACAAACGAACATAAACGAATATAAACGAACAGAAGAGAAAATAATAGGAAATACAAGTTAAAAATGGTTGAGGGTACACATGCAGGTATATGTGGGTATATATTATTCGTTTGTAAAATTTTATTCACTTCTGATGAGTATTTTGATGATTAATAAGGTTTATAAAATGTACGACGGCGCGAAATTCTTGTGTCGTTAAGTAGTAGCCTGCTTGAAGCTGTTGACAAGATGCGACAAAGGTGTGAAATCAATTAGCTGTCTATCTGAGGAAGAATGTCGCTGAGGAAAACAGCGAAATTTAGGTTTAAGAGGATGGCAAGCGCCCATTTTAATCGTGTTGTAAAATTGTATCCACGTTCCTGATGAGTATTTTAGTGATAAATAAAGATTATAGCCATTATTTGGATTGACAAACATGTATCAAGCTCTCGCTTTGGATTCCGAGGACGCATCACGGCGAGTCGAGGACAAACCGTTATCTACCCTTAGAAAGGGAGCAAGACTCGGATACATGTAGCATATTGTACACCCACATAATGATAATAATCTAAAGATCTTACAATATCTTGGGGATAAGCCATTAAAGCCCAGTTTAAGCTTTCCTGAAAACTTTCCCCCGAACAAGCTCACCCTCCACCAAAGCAGGCTCCCACTAACGAGAGAGGACAACCAGGCGCGTAGCCAGAAAAAAGTTTCCGGGGGGGGGGGGGGGGGGGGGGGGGATAACTGGCGGGGATGGGGGGATTATAGCCATCAGATGCACGAACAGTGGGGTGGGGGGGGGGGGGGGGTATGGGGAAAATTTCCCAGGAAAATTTTAAAATCTAAGTCTAACTACTGGCGGGGAAACAGTTGGAAGGGGGGGTACAGCTACATTTTGGGGTGGTGGCACCTGCCCCCTGTGGCAACGACAAATCCCGAAACACCTCCACCCACAGACTCTCACCAACGTGCCCCATCCACCCCCGGTTCTTTCCAGGAAACGTGTTCCGTGATACAGTAGGCCTAACCGCTTTGTTTTTTCCAAAATGTTTTTTTAGCAATAAATTTTAAACTCCCCTCATCCTTTGTCCGGGCTTGGGACCGGCAGACTTAAGAGAATCTCCTGCCATACAACATTCGGCTTTTTTTTTTGTCATTTTTGACATAGCAGTGCCTTTTCGCTACTGTAAGCAGTGTGTTTCGAACATCTCCTGCTATGCGGTGCATATTTCTGCTACCGCGCCGTACAACATTCGGCTTTTTTTTTTGGTAGATTTAGAGGTTTTTTTTCCAATTTTTTTTTTTATTATTAATAAATTTTAACCCCCTCCCCCCCCACCCCCCCAACCGGCAGACTTAACAGAGTCAAGTTAGTCGGATTCAGAGTTGTTGTTTTTTCCAAAATGTCTTTTTAGCAATAAATTTTAAACTCCCGTCATCCTTTGTCCGGGCTTGGGACCGGCAGACTTAAGAGAATCTCCTGCTGTGCGGTGCATATTTCTGCTACCACAGCCGTACAACATTCGGCTTTTTTTTGTCATTTTTGACATAGCAGTGCCTTTTGGCTACTGTAAACAGTGTGTTTCGAACACCTCCTGCTAAGCGGTGCATATTTCTGCTACCGCAGGCGTACGTTTTTTTTGTCATTTTTGACATAGCAGTGCCTTTCGGCCACTGACAAACAGTACAAGCTGTGGAAAATAAGTTGTATGATACCCACTAAAATGAAAGTGACCATTTTAGTGGGTAACATACAACTTATTTTCGCTAGTACTGCAGCATTGCCTTTTGGCTACTGTAAGCAGTGTGTTTCGAACATCTCCTGCGATGTGATGCACATTTTTTTGCTACCTCTGCGGTGCAACTTTTGGTAAATGTGGGCAGTGCACTTTGGCTACTGTCCTCTTTAGCATCATTTTGATATAACTTTTTTGCATATTTCATTCAGCAATGGGAACAGACTCGATCCAGTGTGATCCAAGAAGGCCGGACGCATGTGTATCCCTGTTGTAGGACTTCATGGGGTGGTATCGATGGACATCTGATGAATGAACGAATGGAAGAATGAATAAACGAATAAATGAGTAGCGTTTCACACCAATAAATAAATAATGAACGAACGAATGAATGGACAAATGAATGAACAAACGAATGAATGAATAATTTGAGCAGCGTTTAACGCCAATAACAATAATTAGCAGAGTGTTTTTCCCCAACTGAGAATAAAAAGTTATTAAGAGGGATAGTATTTTCCCTTTTCTTCGTGTACGAGTAACCAAGATCATCATACAGTTTATCTTGTTCCCTTATAGATGTACCTGTGCTGATTTTGAATGAAGGGTTGGTTGTTGTTGTTGTTGTTTCGCTTGTTGATGGAGTTGGATCTAGTATTGATGACTCATCTAGTTGCTGTGGAACCACGAAGCTAGTGACGTTATCTTGAGTGCTATTTGTTACGGTTTTATGCTCAGAATCCAAAAGAGAATTGTGTAATGTGAAACTTGGCAACTTGGCACTTCAGTCTCGGCCTGCGAAGTGTTATCAGATACAGTATTTAATTAACATTAAAGTAATTAGCCTCTTTTCATATATCATTGACGCCTACAAACAGCGGAATGTCCCAAGCTGTCTTTTTTTCATAAGTTAGCTAGTAAAACATAAAAGAACATGGACTTAATGTCTTAAAAGGATAAATTCCACTTCTATTGAGTTACAAAAAAATTCTAACACTACAGTACAGTAACCAAGATACTTTTAGATAGGGATGGAGATGGCTTTCAATAAATTTTAAAAGTGGGTCGAGATAACTTTTTTCGGGACGACATCACTTCGGGTCGAATTCACTTTTGGTCGACTTCAACGTGGGTCGACTTCAGTGCTATTCGTGAAAGCGCCTAGCTTCCCTAATTTAAAAACTTATCTTGTTCTGTAACAAATGTGTAATGTGTAAACAAACCTTTATGTCCTTTGCTACTAATCTCAATGTGGACTCACAGGATTTTTTGTTTGTTTGTTTTCAATAATTTTGATAAGGATTGTAATTATATTTTTGTTTTGTTAATTGTGTGAACAAGTCGGTCCTAATTTCAAGGGTTGATTTTCATAACTATTCGCCGTGAACTATAACTCGAACTTAGGTTACATTGCAATTAATTTGAAATTCCTGAATTCAAAGTAACATTGATAATTGAAATAAATTTAATACTCTACATATAGTGTAAAAAATTCAATTGGGGCATAAATTGTAACTAACAATCACCTCAACATTCAAAATTTACAATCAATCGTTTTCAATACGACATCGCACTGACTCTACTGCTTTATCCTTGACCTTTGTCTTGTTCTGGATGGCAAAATGAAAGTCAAGAATTCATTCTACAAAAAGGTTGTAACCGGAAACATGTTTGAAGAACGGCCTACATTGAATGTTGTGGTTCAGAAGGCTGAATATACCAAAGTGATTCTAACACTCCGTTGGCCAAACGGGAACGGGACGGTTCGCCATCGGGACGATTCGCCATTGTCGACCGGGACGGTTCGACCGGGACGATTCGCCATTTTTCGTAGGCGGGACGATTCGCCATTCGGGGTTATTTACTGGTCTAAAAATAAACTACCACACCTACCACAAAAACTCTTAAAATCATTCAACTGGATTGACTCCGACACTGCGGCTTTAGGGATAGGGGAGTTGCCCTACACAGGCACCATTGGCACTGAGCAGTTGGGAAAAATCCCTGCAATTTGGCTCGAAAACAGACAAGTTTCATTAAATTTTGCAGGGGAGTGGGGGGGGGGGGGGTCCCCAACAGCAACTTTGTCGGAAATGTATCGGCGCTGTTGGAAATACATACACATGAGTGATGACTTTATTTGGGTTTAGAGAATAAGAGAACAAACATTTTGTCAGAAACATCAGAATCAATGTGCTTTAATTGTACCTTTCCGACAGGTGCAACGTGTCTTTCCCGTGATTAACTTCACTCTGTATGCTTTTGCTTGGCGTCCATTCGGAGTTGAAGACTAATGATGCGGTTCCCATCGCGAAATTAGTGGTTATGACACCGTTGTCGTCTCGTATTTAACTATTTATCTAACGCAGTTTCTTTTTTTTAAATAAATGAAATTTCATATTTCAAGGAAAGTTTGGTTGGTTATTCTCAGTAAAACCATGCATATTTGAATATCATTGGAACCGACTTGAACAGCCTGTTCCAATGATATCGATATTTGCATGGTTTTATTGTGACATCCCCAAGATATTCTAGCCTGTGGGAATCCTATTTAAGTTAATTTCGTGGGCAGTTTTTGCCACTTCGTTGGCTACGGGTTGAATGTCGCTTTCGCAAAGTGTCGGCTTGACACCCCCTCCCCCCCCCCCCCCCCCGAAAAAAAACTATCTACGCCACTTCTGGCGGATTGCTGGCTCGGGGTTCCAGCCTTGAAATGTCCCGAAGCAAGAGCTGGAGGGGTGGAAGGTGCGTCGTCTGGGACAACTTCCTATACCATAGACAGATCATCTTCCTTCATCTCCTCTTCAGATGAAGAGTCAGATGGGTTGGAGATCGATCTGTCACCTGACGACCCATGGTCCTCCGGACCCTCCTCCTGGGGGGGGTGGGGTGCTGAGTTGGACAAGGATTGGTCAGGGGTAACAGGTGTTGATCCTATGACGCCCTCACTTGCCTCCTTCTCTTCCTTCTCCTTCTACTTCTTCTCTAGAAACTCCGTCATTCGGCGGGCATCTCGTCGTCTGGCGGAGGGTCCCTTCTTTCTCTTCCTCTTCTTCTTGGTGGTGGCTGTACTGTTCCGGTGGTCTTTGTCCAGCTTGTCCGAGCCGCAAGAAGGGTGACCAGTGTGGGAGGAAATCCCCCACGAAAGGTGCTACACCTCTCCAAGGGCGTCGTTTCTGTATTAGTATCAAAATCCACTGTCAAGTGAATTGTTCCCTTGAGCACCTGGATACTCCAGGTGGTAGCAAGGGCGGCGTTCACTTTGATCAGTGTTTCTTGAATGACTAATGGTAGCTCCATTGTTCTCTAGATGTTTACACCTCGGATTCCAAGGTGCGAAAGGTACGAAGGAATGAATGAATGAAAGGTTTTAGCGCGCCGAAGGCGCGCAGGGATGATGTGGGATTTACAAATCCCTTGCGACCCGGTTA
This sequence comes from Pictodentalium vernedei, assembly GCA_031216915.1. Classification (NCBI taxonomy): domain Eukaryota; kingdom Metazoa; phylum Mollusca; class Scaphopoda; order Dentaliida; family Dentaliidae; genus Pictodentalium; species Pictodentalium vernedei. The sequence goes on from CM062295.1 coordinate 269,029,278, forward strand.
ACCTTATTTTATTTCACTTGGAATCACACAGGCCTAGCTTTCCTATTGCCCAAAATGAAGTCTGAGGGGGCTTTTGCACGCGGTTAGAATACCCGGCAGTTTACGTTGGAGTATTAGATGGTCAATACTCAATCCCTCAACGCCTTTAAAACTATTAGAGACCAATCCAAATTGTTATGTAAACATTTTGTTCATATTTTTCATTGCACACATGTCCAGTATTGTTTGTTTTGACAACAATTTTCCCTCTAATTGACTCAGTTTAAGTAAGTACCTAATAAGATATTAGCTAATTTGATATAAGATCTTTTCAGAAAAAATTATGTTGATTTAAATGTTCTTTTCGTGTAAATTTCAGAAGTAGAATAAAAAGAAACAAAAATATTGAAATATTGAAAATAAAGGAAAAAATTAAATGAAAATCTTATATAAAAAATTTTTTAGGTGGGACGATTCGCCATAAAATCGAGGTTATGGCGAATCGTCCCGATGGCGAACCGTCCCGTACCCCAAACCGCCCTCTGCAAGCTGACTCAAACCGACCTCTACATTTTAACCCCAAACTACCGCTAATAGACCCAAACGTTCACCCAGTGGAAATATATAAGTAAATGAACATTTGGCAAAACCAGCAGCGGCAAGGATTATTACGGGGGCAACTCTTAGTGCTAGTAAGTCCTCACTTTATTTAGTAACACGATGGGACCCATTACAAGAAAGACGCCGCAAACACAAGTTAATTCAGTTCTTTAAAATGTATCATCGCATGGTTCCTCCACATATCTCCAGTAAAATCCCCCAATTGCCTCTTTGACCAATCCATCACTCAGTCTCAGATCAAGTCAAAACCACCGTGTTCCCTTCTAATAATAATAACTCTTTGGCCAGCCGCTGATTTGTCGCGGTCCTCATAAGAGAAGGCCATCATTCCCCCTGCACCCCACCCCCTCTTCCCCTCCTCTCCTCCCAGCATTCAGATATAAACTGCTTAATAGTGTCCCTCACTTCATCTTTTTCAATTTCTTCAATAAGCATTCCTACCCTCTCCCTCGTGTCCCCCTTCAGCCATCTATCCTTTGTTTCTTCACCCCACTTCTGCATTATTCTTCCAGTAAATTTTATTCTATGAGGTATATTCTGTGGGCATTCCAAGAGAAAATGTTCCAGGGTCTCCACTACTCCAGAGTGGCACATTTGGCATCCCTTTTCCCCATCTCTCCCAATTTTTCCCCGAAGCTCCAGTGATCTTGATCTCAGTTTGAACAGCAGTGACCCTCCAAAGGTGCCATCTAGGTACTTCTCAAAAGCTGGCTTTTCTTTATATTGTAACCCCTGCAGTGATCTTTTCACGCTAACCCCTGCTCGCCAGTTTCGATTGCAATCTTCCATGACTCTCTCTTTGACAAACCTTTTGCCTTCTTTCATTCCTACTTCTATGTTTGTGACCTCTATAGAGTAATTGTCCATTAGTTCCCTCACATGTTTTGACCACCCCGTTTCTATATTAGAATTCCAAATGGTATCGAGCATCAATTTGCACCACCGGTTGTCAGGCAGGTTTCTCAAGTAGTTAAAGTAACACAGTTTTCCCAAATCTACCCTGTCCTTGATTTTCATCCACCCAAGCTCCCCCCTTACTGCTTCCAAAGCTGCAGCATTACTCGCCCCTGTTATCCATCTGCCGGCATCATTTTGAGTATTTTCCAACTTCTTAATAACGGTTTGGTTTAATGGAATCACGTCCGTGCCATACGTTATACTTGGTAAACCCACCCTCTCCCACAGTGTTTTCCCCACAAAGACCTTGTTGAAACTATTTTTCCCTAAAAGTTTTAGTTGGTTCAGAATTCTTTTCCCCTTCAGAATCAGTTTGGCTGAGTAATTTCTGTACACCCCTCTTCCCGTTATATTTATGCTTACCCCTAGATACTCATACTCTCCCGTTTCTCCTACAGTGATTTGTTTGCTTTCCCCTTCGGGGATTGAGAACTCCCCCACTCTCCATCTCTTCGTCATATCTACCTTGCGCCCAACGGGTATTACCTTGCTTTTATTTTCATTTAGTTCGAGCCGCCAAGCGTTCCCATATCTACCAACAATTTCCAGCAGTTTCTCTAGCCCCTGTTCAGTTCTAGACATTAACACCATGTCGTCCGCAAAGAATAAGCCTGGTATCTTTATGTCTCCAACATTTACCCCCTCCGCACTCTGAATTAGTTCGTCCCCTAAATCTTTAACATACAATGCAAACAAAATCGGTGAAAAGATACACCCCTGCTTGAGGCCTATATCCATAGGGACTCGTTTTGTAGTGATACTCCCTAGACTGAGTTGGCTTTGCACATCTGTATACAGTGCTTTCATGATCCCCACAAAGTCACCCCCCAGTCCGATGCCCTCGAGCTTTCGCCACATACCTTCCCTCCACACTCGGTCGTACGCTTTTTTCACATCTAGAAATGCCAGAAACATCTTTTTCTTTTCAGCCTTTGTTGATTCTATCAGTTGGGTGAGTGTAAATAGGTGATCAGTGACTCTTCGTCCTTTCCTGAAACCATTTTGAATTTCTCCTAAAAAACCTTTCTCTTCAATAACTTCCTCTAGTCTGCCGTATATGACCTTACAGAATACTTTTCCGATAATAATAATAACTCTTTGGCCAGCCGCTGATTTGTCGCGGTCCTCATAAGAGAAGGCCATCATTCCCCCTGCACCCCACCCCCTCTTCCCCTCCTCTCCTCCCAGCATTCAGATATAAACTGCTTAATAGTGTCCCTCACTTCCTCTTTTTCAATTTCTTCAATAAGCATTACTACCCTCTCCCTCGTGTCCCCCTTCAGCCATCTATCCTTTGTTTCTTCACCCCACTTCTGCATTATTCTTCCAGTAAATTTTATTCTATGAGGTATATACTGTGGGCATTCCAAGAGAAAATGTTCCAGGGTCTCCACTACTCCAGAGTGGCACATTTGGCATCCCTTTTCCCCATCTCTCCCAATTTTTCCCCGAAGCTCCAGTGATCTTGATCTCAGTTTGAACAGCAGTGACCCTCCAAAGGTGCCATCTAGGTACTTCTCAAAAGCTGGCTTTTCTTTATATTGTAACCCCTGCAGTGATCTTTTCACGCTAACCCCTGCTCGCCAGTTTCGATTGCAGTCTTCCATGACTCTCTCTTTGACAAACCTTTTGCCTTCTTTCATTCCTACTTCTATGTTTGTGACCTCTATAGAGTAATTGTCCATTAGTTCCCTCACATGTTTTGACCACCCCGTTTCTATATTAGAATTCCAAATGGTATCGAGCATCAATTTGCACCACCGGTTGTCAGGCAGGTTTCTCAAGTAGTTAAAGTAACACAGTTTTCCCAAATCTACCCTGTCCTTGATTTTCATCCACCCAAGCTCCCCCCTTACTGCTTCCAAAGCTGCAGCATTACTCGACCCTGTTATCCATCTGCCGGCATCATTCTGAGTACTTTCCAACTTCTTAATAACGGTTTGGTTTAATGGAATCACGTCCGTGCCATACGTTATACTTGGTAAACCCACCCTCTCCCACAGTGTTTTCCCCACAAAGACCTTATTGAAACTATTTTTCCCTAAAAGTTTTAGTTGGTTCAGAATTCTTTTCCCCTTCAGAATCAGTTTGGCTGAGTAATTTCTGTACACCCCTCTTCCCGTTATATTTATGCTTACCCCTAGATACTCATACTCTCCCGTTTCTCCTACAGTGATTTGTTTGCTTTCCCCTTCGGGGATTGAGAACTCCCCCACTCTCCATCTCTTCGTCATATCTACCTTGCGTCCAACGGGTATTACCTTGCTTTTATTTTCATTTAGTTCGAGCCGCCAAGTGTTCCCATATCTACCAACAATTTCCAGCAGTTTCTCTAGCCCCTGTTCAGTTCTAGACATTAACACCATGTCGTCCGCAAAGAATAAGCCTGGTATCTTTATGTCTCCAACATTTACCCCCTCCGCACTCTGAATTAGTTCGTCCCCTAAATCTTTAACATACAATGCAAACAAAATCGGTGAAAAGATACACCCCTGCTTGAGGCCTATATCCATAGGGACTCGTTTTGTAGTGACACTCCCTAGACTGAGTTGGCTTTGCACATCTGTATACAGTGCTTTCATGATTCCCACAAAGTCACCCCCCAGTCCGATGCCCTCGAGCTTTCGCCACATACCTTCCCTCCACACTCGGTCGTACGCTTTTTTCACATCTAGAAATGCCAGAAACACCTTTTTCTTTTCAGCCTTTGTTGATTCTATCAGTTGGGTGAGTGTAAATAGGTGATCAGTGACTCTTCGTCCTTTCCTGAAACCATTTTGAATTTCTCCTAAAAAACCTTTCTCTTCAATAACTTCCTCTAGTCTACCGTATATGACCTTACAGAATACTTTTCCGATGTTACTACTAACTGATATCCCCCTATAGTTATCTAGAACTTCCTTATCCCCCTTTTTGTGTATGAACGACACCTTACTTTCCCTCCACTCTCTGGGGACCTCTTGCTTTCGCAGAGCCAGGTTGAAAAGGTTTGTCAGGACTTCAATAAGTGCCTCCCCTCCATTTTTGAGGAATTCGTTCGGAATTTCATCAGTCCCTCCCGCTTTACCATTTTTTAATTTCGAGACCACGTTCCGCACTTCTTCTGCCGTTATTTCGCTACATACACGATTGGATAGGTTCTCCTCCACCAGTGTATTTCTTTTTGGTGGGGACCCACTGCCCCATCGCCTATCGTTTATCTTTTCCCAGTGCTTGACTAACTCTGAAGCGATACGGCCTTTATCTTCTGTACTTTCCCCATCCACTTTGATACTCTGCACACTACTTTTCCCCCGTTTATTTATCCAGTTCCAAAATACGTTTGAGCTCGAACCCCCCGTTTTCTTTATTGTTCTGGCAAGACTGCAATTGTGCTCCTTCCTATTATTATTCTTTATCTCATTCACCTTTCTCCGTGCCAGTTCATATTCTCCTTTCATTAGTCTCGTGTCATTGTTATCCACCCCTTTAAGCTTCCTACTTCTTCTGTAAGCAGCGCATTTTACCTTCCTTTCTTTTATAGCCTTTTTCAGTCCCTCGTTAACCCTGTATCCAAGTTCTCTCGTTGGGACCCTCACCCTTCCTATACAATCCCTCCCTGCCTCTGTTAGGCTATTTACTATGCCATCTGAAATACTCTGGACATTTGCATCCCTAGGTATACATTCAAGATTTGGTTTTAGTTTTTCCCGAAACTGCTTCCAGTCGGTTCCTTGTTTTAGTCCCCAAACTTCCTTGAAGGTATTTCTGTCTCTATTCGTCTTTTTGCCCATAATCTTAACTGTTATCAGGTTGTGATCACTACCCAAGTCATTTTTTCCCTCGTCATCTATTTCTACATCTATAACCTCCCTCCATACGCTAATGTCAGTGAGTATATAATCAATTATTGTTTTCTTATCGTTCCTCTCCCAGGTCCATTTACCCTTACATTTCGCATCCCTGTTCAGGATCTTTAAACCAAGCTCTTTTGATAGGTCCAACATCTTCCTCCCATTCGTGTTAATTTTCCTATCACCTCCCTGTATGCCCTCCTCCTCATCCCCGATGTGCCCATTGAAGTCCCCCATTAGGACAATACTGAACCCCCTGCTTCCAAGCTCTGTGATATTCGATCTAAGAGTTGTATATATTGAATCATTCCACTCAGGCTTACTTCCCTCCACTGCTAAGTATACAACACCAACGGCAACACTCCTGCTTCCTAACTTGATTTTTGCCCATACTATTTCGTTGGATACTGGAATCTGAGTCCTTGCTTCTGTGAGATCTGTAATCAATGAGGGCTGTAATTCCTCTTTAGCGTAGATGCCAACACCCCCACCCCGTTTCTGACCCTCAGTTCGCCCAGCTCCTATCCACACGCAACCCTTCATCTGATCAACCCGCTCATCCCGTCGTATCCACGTCTCACTTAGACCCATTATATCAAAGTCTCCTTCGTCCATCATTGTTGATATTTCGCTTACTTTCTTGTGCAGACCCTGGATGTTGCAGTACCCAAACTTAATGAATCTTTGTTTTTTTGTCATCATTGGCACATTATTATAACCCTGGTATGTCCCTGTATTGTGCATGTTTGTTGTTCTTCCTATGTTCCCAGCATTTGTGCCCCTCTGGGTTATCGGCTGTGGTCCCCTACCCCCCTTTTCTCCAAAAAAGGCCCAGTCACCTGTAAAATATTTTGGCCCAACAGGTCTGTACCCATCCTACTTAAATGCAATCCGTCTCGCCCATACAACTCTCCTTGTCCCCAGAATGAATCCCAGTGGTCAATGAAATGTATTCCCAAGTCTTTGCAGTGCTCTTCCAGCTCCCCGTTTAGTGCCATAATCCGCGAGTTCCTCTCATTCCCACCACCCATAACGGGGAGCACCCCTGAAACGATGGTCCGAGCATTCCTGCTAAGTAGCTTACTAATTAGGTCCTTGTATGTGTCCACCAAACGAACTGATTTCCTCTCCCTGATGTTATTGGACCCCACATGTAATACCACTACCGGATCAGGCCCCGACCCAGCTACAATACCGTCCACTCTATCCCTCAGGTCCTCCACTTTAGCCCCCGGAAAGCACAGAACTGTTCTATTTTTACTGTCCGGACCACAGACAACCTTGTCGATCCCCCGAACTATGCTACTTCCCGCAACCACCAACTTACTTTTGGCCCTCGCCCTATTTATCTCCTCTAGTCTCCTATTGTTTACAGCGTCCTCTTCCTCTCCAACAGTCCCACTCGGAGTCATTATCGGTATCGGTATCTTTGACCTAGGATTACTCCTATCCTTGTCCCTCCGTCTCTTTCCAGGCCCTGAACTACCTGGACTACTCCCCTGGTCTTCTCCCGTATCCCTCCTCCTTTTTCCTGGCCTAGACCCCAAGCTACTATCTGTTGCAACTACCTCCATCTCCCCCTCTGTCTCTTCCGAACCGAGCACATCAAATCTGTTTCTGGTGCTGCACTCCCCACTGCCTTTGGACTTTACACCCCTATCTACCTGCTTCTCTGGCCCCCCTTTCCTACCACTTTTGATAGTCCACGCCAAACGCTTTACAGCATTGCTCCGGCATGGGCCCCCCTCATCTGTCCTACGTACTTTTCTAGCAGCCCCCACCTCATCACCTACCTCATTCACATCAAAGGTTCTACCCCCATGTTTCCTCTTGGAACCACCGACAACCTTCCATCCTTCTCGGAAAGCTACTTTCACAGGCGTAACTCCAGACAGCCCCGCCCTACCAAGTTTTCCCTTCAGCTCAGCAATCTCCCCCTCAAACTTAACAATTGTCTCAAGTAGGCGGAGGATTTCCTGGCAGTTTGCACATACCTCTCCATATCCCACCGAGCGACAGTCCCCATACATCATAGAACACTGTTTACAAACTTCAAGCCCAATATCGCCATCGGTGGCCCCACCAACCCGGCTCTGACCGACACCCCCAGTGACCTCTGTCTGCACACCAATACTTACCCCGTTGGCACCGTTGACCTGGACCGCGATATTACACGTATTTACCTCCATACTTACCTCCGTCTGAACAGACTTGCTCGCCATCATCAAGACAAAATTACGCGATCGGACAGGGAAAACTGTACACACGCGACAAAAGGCAACGCGACGAACCGTTCGACAACTTAGCGCTCACAGTTTTATTTAAGACCTCCTAACTTTGTCCCAGTTACTATACTAAACTAACTCCCCACAAAGTTGAATAAAATAACCTGAAAATGAAATATATATGATTAGTAAACAATAAAAATACTTAATTTCGATTCGTAACCAAGGAGACTTCTTCTGTGTACTTGCGGATCGAGACTCAAGAAAAAAATCATGTTACTACTAACTGATATCCCCCTATAGTTATCTAGAACTTCCTTATCCCCCTTTTTGTGTATGAACGACACCTTACTTTCCCTCCACTCTCTGGGGACCTCTTGCTTTCGCAGAGCCAGGTTGAAAAGGTTTGTCAGGACTTCAATAAGTGCCTCCCCTCCATTTTTGAGGAATTCGTTCGGAATTTCATCAGTCCCTCCCGCTTTACCATTTTTTAATTTCGAGACCACGTTCCGCACTTCTTCTGCCGTTATTTCGCTACATACACGATTGGATAGGTTCTCCTCCACCAGTGTATTTCTTTTTGGTGGGGACCCACTGCCCCATCGCCTATCGTTTATCTTTTCCCAGTGCTTGACTAACTCTGAAGCGATACGGCCTTTATCTTCTGTACTTTCCCCATCCACTTTGATACTCTGCACACTACTTTTCCCCCGTTTATTTACCTTCTGTCGGACCGAATTGTACAAGTCTTCCTTCATTCCCATCGTTACCGACCAATGGAATAACCTGCCCCTGCCTGTTCGTGAGAACTCGTCATTGATTAATTTCAAAACTTTCCTAAACGATGGTAATCGACGACCTCCAAGGTTCTATATTAAGGCAAAATCTCGCACAGCCCAAATATATCATTGCAGGCTACGACTGGGGTGCAGTAACCTTAATTCACACCTATATGATAATCATTTATTACCAAACCCCATATGCCAGTGTGGCGAGCAAGAGACCACTGATCACTTTCTCTTGCATTGTCCTATTTTCACAGACGTTCGTAATTATACAATTAATCTGCTCCCTTTTGGAGCAGACGGTTACGGGTCGTTTCGTACCTTTTCCCTTTCGTACCGGGTCGTTTCGTACTGAGTCGTTTCGTACCTAAAGAGGAACGAAACGACTCGGGTAATTTTCACTTCTATTTTTCTAAATTTTTATTCGAAAGTTTTAGACATAGTTTTTAACTTAAAAAATCAATATAACTTATATATTTTTAAAGAACATTATGCCTAAAATTCAAGAGCTGTGACTGGTGGTCTTGGTATTTATCAGCTTGTGCCACTATTGAGAAGAGAGACTGAAAATACCCATGTAACTGTGGCTTCAGAAGAATTGGAACGACAGACAAGGAGGAGATACACAAAAATCGTAGAAAAACTCAACTCAGCCTGGGATCAATATGTAAATAACGACATAACCACTTCACATTTCCTGAAAATGTGTTCAAATATATACTCTGCATACAGTACAGGTGAACTTTTAGAAACTTCCACCGAAGAAAGGCCATCGGCCTGAAAAAACTTTGACCTGTAGCAGATGGGTTAAAATAGTGTGGTAAAGGGTTAAATGTCGGATTGTGGAGGAACCAGGGAGGGGGGTCCTTCTAAGGGGGAATTTCAGTAAGGGGGGGGGGGTCAAAGTTCTGAGGCAACGTAGAGTATTAGACGGGTTAAGATAGGAAGGTGGGTAACAAGTCAAACAAATTGAAAACAATGCAGTCTTGTCGTGGACATCACTGCATTGTTTTTAATTCAGTTGATCTGTTTGTAGTATTATTAGGGGTGTTAAAAAGAATGTCAATTATTGGCTGATAGAGCAGTTAATCTCTTTGATAATAAAATAAACGATTAATCGTAATGTTTTTTGATTATTAATTTGTGGAACCGTGGCATCATATTTTAGTAACAACGCGTGAAATGTGAATAATATTGAGGCAGAACGTATTTGACGCTTCTCTTATATGGGTTACAAAAGAGCTTTCAAAGTAGTGCTTTTGTAAAAATTATGCCATTTTGTTTCTTATTTTTTTAAATCTGTGTGAATGAATGAACTTGAGAAACACCGTTAGTAGTATAGCATGTACCCGATCGTGCCTTATTACCCGGACTTTTGGGGGAGCAGCTAGTGTTAAATTCCCATAGGAACCGGACTTTTGGGGGAGCAACTTTGGGGGAGCAAAAGTACGGCTTCATGCAGCTAGATCCACCAAATGGTGTAGGTACTGTATTTTTAGTATGCTATGGAATGTATAGTGATATATGTACGCATGGGGCTATAGGTATATATTATGGGTAAGTGGTGGAAAGATGATGGGAAAATTGGGTTTTCTTGAAAGTTTTTCCTGCGAAACGATTGACGTTGCTATTTGACGTCGTGACGTCATGATACGCGCGCGACGTCATAGAGACGCTGACCGCTGTTATTGTTCATTATACAATCTGACATAACGTAATTCGGGTCAGGGGGTGGCTGAATTCTGATAGGAGAAATCTAATAGTAGCGGTATATTCTCCTGTACCCCCCCCCCCCCCCCCCCCCCCGCCTCCGAAAGCCATTGGTACTAGTAATCGACTTGATGCTTTATGTCATCCCATGATTAGTATAGATAGTATGTAATGCGGTGGCGGGCGTTATTGTGGGATGGGTGGGAATGCATGGTCGCCTAGTGTGGAAGTACAGTATGCGTGGTATATCCCTTTGAGGTCCCAAGTTAGCCCTTAGTACTATTAATCCACCTTATGCTTCATATTATCCTATGTCTGCTATAGCTAAGTCAAGCAGTAGGGTGGGTGGGGGGTAGTGTGGTATTGCGAGATAGTCATTGGTGGTTTAGATTGGCAGTACAGGATGAATGGTCTGTTGGGTTATCACCCCCTTAGTACTATTAACCTACCGAATCATTTATAGTATCTAATGGCTGGTATTGGTAGTATGGAATTCCAGACCAGGCAGTGCTATACTAGGTTGTTTAGAACAGTAGTAAAGGATTAACGGCCTGTTGGTCTATTATCCACTAAGTTCTAACCTATTAACTCGTTTCGGGACGGGGGTGGGTGGGGGGTGGTATTGGTAGTACGAAATACGGACTACTAATGAAATGAGGTTAGCCTTTGTGGTGTTTTTGGCAATTAAGGTCAGATTTTTTTTTTTTTTTTTGGGGGGGGGGGGGACTTTCGGAGACCGAAAAAGAGCCGATTTATGGACTATTGGGGGCGCTGATGTTGCACTTGTGTAGTTTGGCTCTTGAATCCCAGAAAGGCCTTCAGGCCTCTTACTTCCAAACTCCTACAAAACCTATTTATGGCTCCTATATGGCTCCTATTTCTATAAGCGTCATATACAATAGATAACAGAAGGCTTTTCAACATTCAATACATTTTATTCTATACAGCATAATAATATTACAATATACATTCATTTGACAAAACACGATTTAATTGCAGTTTTCAAATATACACGACTAATGAATGACGTGTAACACAGAAAAATGAATTTTTCACATCAAGATTGCAGTGACAAAACAGCTGATGGTCAGAGTACATTAATGTCTATATATCCAGTGGTTTGGTCGAGGTTCCATCTTCTTGAACTTTTCTTTTCGGGTAAAAATATGGCAGTCCATCTTTGATCTGACTATAAGTGTACATGTGATTATTGTTCACCACAAATCCACGGTTAACTCCTGTTCCACTCTGTTGCGTTTTCAACACATGCATATATTTGTTCTTCGTTAGGTCGTTTTGGTGTTTATTTATTCCTTTGGAACTGAACTTGCTACTGGGGCCGAAACAGTAGTAGGTTTTGCTACAGAGACCCACAATTCCACCTCCGCTCCATTCAACCTTGAAAAGGCCAGGTGTTCTTTTATCGAATGCTTTCCGGTCGCTGCAACATGACCCCTTCGGTGACCATATATCTCCTCTAATCTTGGTTTGAACAAAGTCTTCTCTGTGTTCATCGCATGATTCTGACGGTAACCATTGATGATACTCTCTATAAAACTGTTTTTTCTTTTCCGGTTTTATTACTTCTTCCAGAGATGATTTGGAGAATGAGATGTATCCAGAATCTGTATCCATGAGGCAGTACTGAAAATCACGTCTATCCAAGAAGGTATCAATAAAATCATAGTAAAACTGCAACATCTTCATCTTTGCGTATTGGTACACGAAGAATCCGATATGAAGTGGTAAGTTCAGCTCGATGCGGTTCTTATTCATTTCCAACTCGTATACTGTTTCGCTCAAAGGGTTCATTTGTCGGAAGTGCACGTTGTTTATTAAGCGAGAAGCTTCGTCGTCATTACAGTAAATAATATTTCTGTGTTTTTCTTTGTTGGTTACTGTCTTTCCGTACCCGCTATTCCCAAGGAGTTTCATTGTGTCAGCAACTATTGCCTTATCTGGATTCCGATCACCGTCTCTTCTAGCCTGTGATACCTCTTCTCCAAATTTCCTGAAGCACGCTTTTTGTTCGTATTGTATAACTTGGTAAATTTGTGTCACCTCGAGGCCGTGATCAAGGTACCATTTCAGGAGTGGCGTTGCAAGCAATATCCTCTTCGCATGGTAACTCCCGATCAAACTTCTCGGCTGGCGCATGACGTGGTTTTTCTCTGCAAACTTTCTCAAGTGATCTCCAAGTTCGTCTGTACAAATGGTGGTATTTTTAAAGATGGGTGTCATTTCTTCAAAGTGATGCCTGAGGTGGTCTGGAACATGAACGTCACACTCAACTAATCCGAACAGATTGCCCGAAATCACATGCTGCGTTACTTCACTCTCGTCCATTGTCCATGTTAAAGTGTTGCCCCCAAGTTTCTCTAGGTAACATTTTACTGCAGGATCCTTTCTCATTTTCAACCACTGACATTCCCAAATTTCAACAAGTTTGTATCCTTGATCAGCAATGTATTTGGCGTTCTTGATAGTCTCTTTGTGAAGATCTTCCATTTGTTTTTCTCGAACACTGTTGAAAAGAACTGCTTCTCCATTTCTTTTGGTGTTCAGTCGACAATTGTGGCCATGCCAGAAGCAGCCGTGAAATTAGTTTAGTTTAGTTTAAACAATATTTATTCATGAGAAAATATGATACATACATATCGTTATCTACAAGATGGTTGTTAAACAGAATACGTAATACAATGATATGCATTAAAGTTATGTGTCAAGAACGAGATTTGTCGGAAGGATTCAGCATTAAGCTTTTAGCTTGTATAAGCTGTCTCCTTGGGAAGACTGACGAAGTTTAAAGGTAGCTGGAAACACTAAGTAAAATATTGTTTAAACATGAGAAATAGAGAGAGAGTAAGGAGAGTAATAGAGAGAATAGAAGAATAAAAAGGGACAAGGAACTTAACCCCTTTCCCAACACGTGTAGAAGACGACACTTGAAGAATAATTTTTGAATAACTAGAAATGTTCAATGTCCGTCTCAAAAGCACAGCCCATGACCCCTCACCGGAACGAGCTCATCGAACTCGTTTCATTGAGGGGTCACTAGCCATGTTCCCGAGACGAAAGCTGAAAATATAAAGTGGGTTAAATGGTGATTTTCTTGGATAACACTGACCGTTACATTGGGTAAAGGGTTAACTAGGAAATGGGGAAACAACCTGAATTCAATGTTGGCTATCACAGAATATTCAATAGGGCAGCCTCAATGAACAAATCGGTAACGGTGGCCCATATGTGTGGCAAATAATACCAAAATGTCTTTAGGCTCACTGTTACGTATTAAAACGTCCACTCACCATGATGAAGTCCTGCACAGCTCTGAAGACAAGAAAGTTTTCATTGTTATTCAAATGTTCGGATCCAAATAAAAGTGTTGACACCTCAAAAGTAAATGGCAATGTATTGATTGTGGTATCACGAGCATCGTCATAGATTGGGCAGTGCATAAGAAAGTGCTCAGTATTTTCAAGATCCCCACACTGGCAACGTGGAGATGGTGAGAGATGGTTATCGTATAAGTGGGCGTTGATATTACTGCAATGCAGGCGTAACCTGCAATGATAAATCTGGGCAGCACGAGATTTGGCGCCATAGTAGAAAATTGGTGGTCGCAGGTTCGCACTATTTATAAACGTCTTGAAGTTTATGAAGGAACAATTTTCTCTTACTGAGGGGGGTATTCCATTCCACTGGTCGGTAACTTGCGGGATGAACGAGGACTTATATAAATTGGTGTGGCAAAAAGGAACACGGTGGTTATTTTCCGATCGCAGATTGTGGTTTTGGGTGATAGATGAGATAATTGGTGGCACCTTGTTGGAGATATATGGAGGCGTTAATTTATGATACATCTTAAAAAATTGGATAAGCTTGTGCTTTCGGCGTCTTTCTTCCAGTGAATCCCATTGAGTTTCTGTGTAGAGAAGTTCTTTTCTGCAGCTCACAGTGGCGCCAGTGACTATTCTTGCTGCAGCTACTTGTATTTTCTCCAGGTCAGCAGCTTGAGTTGCTGAGCAGTTGTCCCAGACAGAGTCAGCGTATTCTAAAAGAGGTCGGATAAATGCGAAGTATATCTTTTCAAGGACTTTCCGGTCAAGTGTAAACTTATGGGCCCTGAGCAAGTCAATACGTGTCCAGGCTTTAGCGCACATATCATTGATATGGTCGTTCCATGTACAACCTTTATTCAAAATGACACCCAGATGCTTGTGGCTACACACCTCCGAGATTTGAGTTCCGCTTAAATATATTGGTGGGTGCACTGGAACGTTAATTTTACGTGATATGATCATGGTTTCCGTTTTATGGGGGTTGAACTCAACGAGCCAAGTTTTAGCCCAATGTTCAATTGTGGCTAAATCACGGTTGAGTATGATGGCACCTTGGTCAGGATTCTCAATTATAAGATAAAGGGATGTATCATCTGCAAATAAACGTATGCTGCTAAGTAGGTTTACAGTAATATCGTTGATGTAAATCAGGAATAACAGGGGACCAAGGATAGAACCCTGTGGAACACCAGACGTTATTGGTTTCCAAGGAGATGCCTCAGAGGCTACAAGGACGCGCTGGTACCGATCAGAAAGGTATGATTTTAGGAAACATAGCAAGTCACCAGATATTCCTATTCTCTCGAGCTTGTGAATAAGACCAACATGCCAAACTTTATCAAATGCCTTACTAACATCACAAAAGACGACCCTTACTTCTTTTCCTTCGTCAAGAGCGTGACAGAATTCATCATAGAGGTCTGTCAGTTGTAGAACCGTAGAGTCACCTGGAGTAAAACCAGACTGAAACTGGCTTAGTATGTTGTTATCACATAAGAAATGCCATAATCGTTTGAAGATACATTTTTCAAGTAGTTTACCAGTACAGCTAAGCAAAGATATTGGCCGATAGTTAGTAACTACATTAGACGGATTCTTTTTCAGCACCGGTGTCACATTGGCTTTTTTCCATAAATTTGGAAAGTAACAGTTGTCTAATAACCTATTGAAGAGGGCCGTAAGTGGGTCACACAATGAGTCTTTACATTCTTTTAAAAGTCTGGGACTTATTAGATCAGGACCAGACGCCTTCGATACCTTAATACTCTTGATTGCTTCGTACACTTCCTTGCTTTCAAGTGTTATTTTGTCAAGCGATTGTAGGGTAGGCAGGGGTGAATCTGGCAAGGATGCATTAGTGTCATCCAATGTCGAAATGGAACAGAAGTAATCATTGAACACTTCCGCCTTTTCTAGATTAGCTGAATAGAGTTTATTGAGGTGACTTATAGTCGGGATTCCATGGATATTTTTACAGATAAATGTTTTTAATGTTTTCCACCACACTGACGATGGTGTATCCGGACAACTTAGTTCTGATTGGACTTTTGATATATATGTAGATTTGGCTTTCCTAACAGCTGATACGACTTCATTTCGTTTATGCTTATATCTCGCCCAGTCTTGCAGTTGGCCAGAGCGCTTTGCTCTACGGTATAAACGTGTTCTTTGCCTTATTAATAATCGAATTTGATTATGCATCCATTTAGGCTGGTTAGCCCTAGAGGTTATCAATTTGTTGGGAATAAATTTAGATGCCGTTTCGAGTAATTGATCGGTGAAGGTGGATACTACAGTGTCCAGGCACGAATGAGCAAGCAGTCTTTCCCAGTCTACGTTATTGTATGCAGTGTTCAGACCATCAAAGTTTCCCTCTGCATACAACCATATGCGTCTCTTAAAGTTTTTAGGCTTTTCTTTCTTGAATTCAATGGCAATATAAATTGGACAATGATAGCGAGTCATGTCAGGTACAAGTGGTTCTAGGGCTTCACATTCCAGTACATGTACAGTATTACTAACCGCAAATAGGTCGATCAGAGTTGCAGATGATTCGGTAAAGCATGTTGGTTCTTCCACAAGCTGTCTAAGATTGAAATAATTACTTAGGTCCCGGAAGCAACCATTGGGAGAACCATATTGGTTGTCGTTGAAGTCACCAGTAATAATTATGTCTGAAATTAAGGTATCTTTGGCTTTGTCAATAGATGCCGTAATTTTATCCCAAACATCTGAGGGACTACTGGGTGGGCGGTAAAATACTCCTAGCAGCAGTGACGTACCATGGGTCATGAACACTTCAGCCCAGATGCATTCAATGTCATTCACCTCAAGATCAGTTCTATGCCGAAAGCACAAGCCGTCTTTCACGTAGACGGCAACACCCCCTCCCCTCGACAAACGGTTAAATCGTACAGGTTCTTGGAAGCCATGGATCATAATATCTGATGTTGGGTCCGAGCATTGAAGCCATGTCTCAGTAAATGCTAAGATATCATGGAAGGATGATTCATATTGAACAATGTCTACTTTAGGCTTCAGGCTTTGGATGTTCAGGTGAAAGATTTTTAATGCATCATGGTTATTTTCTCTGTACACAGAGTCTGGTCCAGGGTTTGATTCAATGTCTCCGGACAATAACAAGACCACAGCCAATACCAAAGTCATAAAATATATAAAATAACAGATGGCTGAGGAAGTTGGCATTGTATATGGTACATTAAGTGTCGGTGGGAGATTGGGTCTTTCAACATTCGTACAAAGATCATTACTGCATTGGCAGCGTAGGATAAATTTGTTGAATAAAAGATGAAACAGGGCTGATGTTACAGTAATGCTGATCTGGACCTTAATACGAATAGACCACATGTAAAGATACACAAGAGCACAAAGGGACTGGTGTTTTGTTAGTCTTCTTTTCAGGCCGCGGGCATGAACTACAGTATTGAATGTACCAATCCTGGCGCGGTATGACTCAAGACTATACATTATGTAATCTGTGGGTGGTAATAATACACACGTATGCATGATGCCCGGAGATTGGTAACTTTCAATGACAGGATCATTTCGCAGTGGTGCGAATTGAATTCAGGTTGCTTTATACGAGAGTTTGGATGAAAGTGGAGAAGGTAACTCAGAAGAAACAAGCAAGAGAAAATAGTAAAGAAAAATAAGGAAAACAAGCTGGAAAAACAATTCATATTCCGAAGGAATGAACTGCTTATTCAAAGTCAAATGTCAAACTAAATAACAAGATAGTAGTGGATATCATACGTAAAATAATTCGGGAGTGGGTGAATTGTGACGCAAGCGACAAACCAAAGGTGAGGAGACACACACACACACAAAAAAGGGAAGACTATAATATTTGCTAAAATAATAGAGTTGTGTTATTGCTGCTTGGCACAGGCTGCATATATGCACATATACGTCCTCTCACACACACAAGCGTATCTACATACTCGCACACCCTCACACGCACACGCTGCCCCGCATCCTCACACACAACCTGTGCATTCTTTCTCTCTCGTACACACACATACGCATGTGAACAGGCTCTAACATAAATATACCGATACAGTTGACACCCGCCAGTTCCAAGTTCACCCGAGCGAACCACATTCTGAACCACAGTTGCCCCCAAGTGATATTTCCATAACGCACCTGAGGAACCTGGAACTGAGCAAAAGGACACGCCATCACGCATTCCAGAAGATAGAGACCATCATTGACTTTGTCAATGTCGGCCCACATCATCTGGGATGGGTGGTGGAGGGTTTATACTTACTAGTTACTGACTATTTGGGCCGACTTCTACACACATACGTGTATGTGCACACATATATGCTCTCAGATATACATAGACACAAACACACGTACACATACACACACATATATACATGCAGATACACACACACACACACACACACACACACACACACACACACACACACACACACACACACACACACACACACACACACGGATACACACACATATATACAATCCATTTTCAGGAACCTGGAACTGAGCAAAAGGACACGCCATCACGCATTCCAGAAGATATAGACCATCATTGACTTTGTCAATGTCGACCCACATCATCTGGGATGGGTGGTGGAGGGTTTATACTTACTAGTTACTGACTATTTGGGCCGACTTCTACACACATACGTGCATGTGCACATATATATGCTCTCAGATATACATAGACACAAACACACGTACACATATACACACATATATACATGCAGATACACAAACACACACACACACACACACGGATACACACACATATATACATATACATGTACACATATATACATATACATATACATACATACACACATATATATATATATACATCTTTACACACATAAATACATGTACTATACTTGTGGGTTATGATAATCGTACATATATGCACAATCGAGGAGATGAGATACAGACGGTAATATATTTGGCTGGTCAGGATTCATCAAGCTTTATGTACCACTAGCAAGCTTTGTAATTACGCCAAGGAATAAAAATCAATGAGGGAAACGTATTCCCTTCTGACACGAAAGATCGAAAATTGTCAGAAGGGTGTAGCTATTATGCTGCGGAGGTACCTAACAAGTGGGATCCACCCCATATCTTACAGGCTTAATCCTTCTTGCAACAGGTGAGTTTCCATAGGAGGACGATATTACCTGTGATATTGGTAATAATAATGGTAATAATAATGGTGATAATATTGATAGTAACGAGAAGGAGGAGAATCTCAGCTGGTCACTTTGACACCTTGATCCCCAATGCCATCCTCCATATCAATTCAGTCCACTAAGGTAAGAGAGTCCATTTTCAATTTTAAGGGCAGACCAATCAACACTTTCGACGCGCAGCCTTCCGGTAGCCTTCGGGCTGGTCTACGCCACATGATGTTATTATGCATTTTGCAATCCTTGATTAAGAAAAATCAGAAGGATCGTGGGCTGATGGAAGGTCATTGGGGCCCAAAGGGCCAAAGTTACATTGTGAAAACAGAGACTGGCATTAATGCCGGTGACAGTAAAACTAATAACTGCGATATGATTATCCAAATGAAATTGCTTGCAAGATGGATTGAGATAAGGGTGTCCCAGTTGATAATAGTTGATGAATCGTGTTCAAGCAGAAGAACAAGACGATCGATATGAAGCCTTTGATAGCTACTTGCGAACCCCACACCAGGGAAAAAGAAGGCGCCCAAAGAGCCCAACATTCCTAATGACCAGGACAAAATTGCACCCAGTCTCAACACCCCTAGACAAAAGTTAGTAATCACGCCGTTAATCGGAGATAACCCCATGCCGATCAATAGCAGCAGACGACACCTTCAAAACAAATTATTGGATAACTAAACATTTGAAAAAGGAAAAAAAAAAAAAAAAAAATCAAACAGAAAAATTAAATTAAACACAGCTCATGACCCCCCACTGGAACGAGCTCATCGAGCTCTTCTCAGTGATGGATAATGAGCTATGTTTTCGAGCCAAGAATATAATTAATAGATACTGATAATTAATAGATACTGAATTGAAGCATTGTTGTCGTTAATCGGAGATAACCCCTTGCCGACCAATAGCTGCAGACGACACCTTCAAAACAAATTATTGGATAGCTAAACATTTAAAAAAGGAAAAAGAAAAATCAAACAGAAAAATTAAACACAGCTCATGACCCCTCACTGGAGCGAGCTTAACGAGCTCCTTCCAGTGAGGGATAATGAGCTATGTTTTCGAGCCAAGAATATAATTAATAGATACTAATAATTGATAAATACTGAGTTGAAGCATTGTTGCCGTTAATCAGAGATAACCCCATGCCGATCAATAGCAGCAGACGGCACCCTCAAAACAAATTATTGGATAATTAAACATTTAAAAAAGAGAAAAGAAAAATTAAACAGAAAAATTAAACACAGCTCATGACCCCCCCCCCCCCCCCCCCCCCCCCCCCCCCCCCCCCCATTGGAACGAGCTCGTCTGCACTCTCACATTTGATAAAACAGCGGATAAGGGTGGGCTGGGATGATCAATGTAAATGTGTTAGTTTATGTATTTATTTATTTATTTTTGTTTGTTTATTTGTTAATTCATTGGTGTTTAGTGCCAGGGTGACAGGGTGTGTTTCTCTTACACAGGCTAAGTTTAGATACTGGATTGAAGCAATGTTGCCAATAGCCACTATTTATGATGAGTGAGATCGCCTGTACTCACACATTTGTGAGTACAGGCGATCTCACCCATCATAAATAGTGGCTACGGCGATAGATTCACTATGCTCGATTTAGCCAATTCTTACCCGAAGATACTCGAAAGAACCGTTGTACCGGTACCTAATATAGGTGTAGGTGCAGGCTTCATGTGTCTTAATGAAGTCTAATCTACAATATGGGACTGTGATGTGTTTAAGTTAATTTTTTGAACAATCCTGAAACTTTTTTCCAGGTTGTCCATCTGCCATGGGCTCGTGATCCTTTCGACTGAGCCATCTCTGCGTTTAACAAAGATGACTCCGTCAAAGGTCCACGAGTCCTGGAGCTTCCCGTCGCGCACCATAAAACGAGCTCTGCGAGCTATCGAAGCACGAGTCCTGGTTAGATCTTCATTGATGAATATACCGGGATGGTTAGGCCTTTGATGACTAGAATCATGACCAAGCTTGACTGACTTTAATTTAGTTCGTGAGCGAAAGAGTTTGTTACGTATTCTGTAGCTGCTTAGACGGAAAATAATTGGACGGGCTTCCATGGGCTTTCCATTGACAACTTTGGGTCCTACTCGGTGGCTCCGAGAAATATCCTCTATTGACATGCTGACGCCTATTTTGCTGGCAATGTCTAAAACAATATTGTCAGTATCTTCTCCTGACTTCTCAATTACTCCGGAGAGACGTAAATTGGTCCGTCTGCCGTACTGTTCGAGGTCATCGACCCTGTCAGTGAGCTCCTGAAGTCTTTCATCTTTGGAGCTTAATTCGTGTTTCAAAGTTTGAACAGTCTTTTCCAACTCACTGATCCGCTCGTTAGCAGCTTCAAGAAAAACAGACTTCAAGGACTCCCGGACAGATGGGTTGCGAAGTGCTCTCGTAAAAGCGATGATCATTCGGTCGTCTTGACTTAGTTGAGGTTGTTGTTGACTACGAGGATCTGAGTTCCAAAAGTCGGAAAGATCAAGCTCATCTTCAGAGCTTGTATACTCGCGCTGCTTTTTGTTTACAACTGGTGACGGAGACAAACTAAGTTCCGATCTATTTCTTTTGTTATCATTTTCGTTTTCGACTGTATCATCATCTTGATGAGAGGTGATCTCAGTAGCAGTTGCAGTGTTGGAATTTTCCATATTTTCCATATTTCACACTTGATGAATCGAACTGTATAATCGATGATTCACAGACTCATAAATAAGAAGAATCACTGACATGCATGAGTGAGACGACCGATGATCGAGTCAAACGTCTATCACAGTACAGACACAATCAAAATTAATATCTGGCCAAGTTAATTATCGAACATTTGCCTAAATGCCAATTTATACTCGAGCTTCTGACTCTCATTATATATTAACCCAAGTAGTTCAGTTCGTCAGTTATCAAACGGCGGAGACCTGGTTTATCTGATAAGCACACTATTCAGAATTTTCGCATGGTAACTCACCGACAGGACGTCAACAGTCGGTAGCCAATGTAAACAAAACGAAACTCCATTTTGACAGACTACGAATGTCCATGTAAATCCAGGAAATCTAGTCACCAGCACTTTGAAATCACAAATTACGTTAAAAATTCAATTCACCATTCCTTTATCAACATACTATACAACAAACCGATCCACCAAATGCAGAATAATCATCAAGAATTGACTTTGATGCAGCAACAAATTGTTAGTGTGCAACCACCATAGGTCACGTGTTTTTTTGGCTTCCGTGAAATTGGTACACCGTCTGCGTTTCTTTGCACCAGCCGTCTACGGGCAGATGTCTCCTTCCATCTTTTTCTCTTCTCCATTGAACTGATGCCGAATTTCAAGACTGTCTCTTCTGGAGATATAGTTTAACCACTGCTGCGCCATTCTGCCATATTTGTGAGAAAACTCCGGTTTGAAGTCATGTTCTTTACGTCTTCTTATATACATCCCAGTTGGCATCTCTTGCATTAAACACCACAAGTAAAGAGCGTTGGCGTCATAACCAACTACACCCCCACACATTTTAGCTTCCTCTCCATACTGATAAGATCTAATTTTTGTTAGTCCTTTTTCTTGATGACGGTCAAAAATTATCGAAGGACCTCCCACGATGTTGTCTTTTACCAGTTGATGTAAATCTTTGTTCTTCTCGTTGAAAATGGTAAAATGGGTTTCATTGTCGATCGTGTTGAACAAATACTTCAATGTCAGTCCGGGTTCACTCATTCCATCTTTCATCATATCAATCCCGCGCTCTTTGTAGAAGGCTAACTGTTTCTCTAGTGCTTCTAGGAATGGTGGGACATCTCGGTTATTATACCAGATGAGAAAATCGCGAAAGGTGTTCATCTTGTGGTCTTTCCATACTTTCTGACAACAGATGTATTCTTCTTTAGATATATTTTCCCCTTTGAGCGAACTGTAGAATGTATCGTAGTCCGGTAAGTGGTCTTGTTCCAGTTTCTTCAAATCATCAATCCACTCGTATGTCAAGTGGAAAGACGAAGAAATCCAGAACATCATTCATGGAGTGTGATCCTGCAGTGTTTTCACCTGAACTACTATACGAAGAGGAATGTGATGAGATGAAAGCTCTCTACAAAGTGAACTGGGACATTATACGGACCCACCATATCACGAACAGAAAACTTCAAGACACTTACAATTTTCGCATCAGGACCGGCGACATAACAGCTATGGCCAGTGAATTTACAGAAACAATTTTTCAACAACAAGAATGGAAGTTCAAATCAACCTGAGCTACGGATTCATCTTACGCAACAATGAAACTGACGACCTCCGATACTATCACGCATCCCAGAACAATGCCACATTCCTGGATGCACCATGTCTTGTTTCGAATCTAGAAGATTTTGAAAAGTTTATGAGAGATGTTTCCCAAGAAGATGTATTAGAGTGGGCGAGACAACAGCGACCCGATTCTAAATGGACTGTTTATAAAGTGACAAACATAACATTCTACATCAATAAAATCAAAGATCATCCTATTGGAGGCGCCACAGATTTACCTGCGTACATCATGGGCAATCCAGCCATAATTGCTTTAGTGAAAGACCAAAACAACAACTTCAAGTACGACGATAACCTGTGTTTATTCAGATGCTTAGCCCTTTCAAGAGGGGCCACCTACCACAACTTGAACACAGAAACTAAACACCTGTTTCGACAGTATACAAATGAAGACACGGAAACTTTTAAAGGAGTGAATCTCAACCAGTTACCTGAAATAGAGAACTTATTCAAACTGAACATCAACGTTTATCAGTTGCAACACAATGAAGATGGAGAAACAAATGCTAGTCTAGTCAGACGATCACTCTGCCGTTTTCGTGAGACGATGTATATCAACATTCACGAAGAACATTTCAGTTACATCAGAGACATCAATCATTACTGTAAGTCATTTACCTGTCGGAAGTGTGGCAAATTGTGGAAAACTGTGAAAGCGCCACATCGCCATGAAAGAACATGTACAAAAGAAGTATCTTATGAATATACTGGCGGTGTATATAATGTTCCGAAAACAGTTTTTGAACTCTTAGAAGATGAAGGCATCTCAGTTCCAAGTGAAAATAGATATTACCCGTACCGAGCAACCTTTGACTTCGAATGCTATTTCGATACAACTCATCTACCCACAAAAAGTGAAAAACTGACCTGGAAAGCCCGACACGTTCCATTGAGCGTAAGTGTTAGCAGCAATGTACCAGGATTTGTAGAACCGGTCTGCTTTATTACAGAAGGAAATGCACAAAAACTGGTGAGCCGTATGATGAATTACTTGGAAGAGATTTCAAACGAGGCCTATGCGCTGTTAAAGTCACAATATCAACCTTACATTGATGAACTCAATACAAAGATGACAGAAGCAATTGAGAGCGACCCACTGTTAAATGAAGAAGGACGTGCCAGGTCACATCCCTTGGAGGAGCTACATCAACAGTTTGTTGCTTATCTGAAAGAAATGCCGGTTGTTGGATTCAACTCTGGAAAGTATGATTTCAATGTTGTGAAGTGCGAGCTACTTACTTTCTTGAAAACGAAACAGGATATTGGATTCACTGTGAAGAGAAACAACAATTTCTTGTGCCTTAAAACAGAACAGTTCAAATTCCTCGACATTGTAAATTATCTGGCACCTGGTTTTTCGTATGATAAATTTCTCAGAGCATTTGGATGTTCAGTGACGAAAGGTTACCTGCCATACGAGTGGATTGATGATTTGAAGAAACTGGAACAAGACCACTTACCGGACTACGATACATTCTACAGTTCGCTCAAAGGGGAAAATATATCTAAAGAAGAATACATCTATTGTCAGAAAGTATGGAAAGACCACAAGATGAACACCTTTCGCGATTTTCTCATCTGGTATAATAACCGAGATGTCCAACCATTCCTAGAAGCACTAGAGAAACAGTTTGCCTTCTACAAAGATCGCGGGATTGATATGATGAAAGATGGAATGAGTGTACCAGGACTGACATTGAAGTATTTGTTCAACACGATCGACAATGAAACCCATTTTACCATTTTCAACGAGAAGAACAAAGATTTACATCAACTGGTAAAAGACAACATCGTGGGAGGTCCTTCGATAATTTTTGACCGTCATCAAGAAAAAGGACTAACAAAAATTAGATCTTATCAGTATGGAGAGGAAGCTAAAATGTGTGGGGGTGTAGTTGGTTATGACGCCAACGCTCTTTACTTGTGGTGTTTAATGCAAGAGATGCCAACTGGGATGTATATAAGAAGACGTAAAGAACATGACTTCAAACCGGAGTATTCTCACAAATATGGCAGAATGGCGCAGCAGTGGTTAAACTATATCTCCAGAAGAGACAGTCTTGAAATTCGGCATCAGTTCAATGGAGAAGAGAAAAAGATTGGAAGGAGACATCTGCCCGTAGACGGCTGGTGCAAAGAAACGCAGACGGTGTACCAATTTCACGGCTGCTTCTGGCATGGCCACAATTGTCGACTGAACACCAAAAGAAATGGAGAAGCAATTCTTTTCAACAGTGTTCGAGAAAAACAAATGGAAGATCTCCACAAAGAGACTATCAAGAACGCCAAATACATTGCTGATCAAGGATACAAACTTGTTGAAATTTGGGAATGTCAGTGGTTGAAAATGAGAAAGGATCCTGCAGTAAAATGTTACCTAGAGAAACTTGGGGGCAACACTTTAACATGGACAATGGACGAGAGTGAAGTAACGCAGCATGTGATTTCGGGCGATCTGTTCGGATTAGTTGAGTGTGACATTCATGTTCCAGACCACCTCAGGCATCACTTTGAAGAAATGACACCCATCTTTAAAAATACCACCATTAGTACAGACGACATTGGAGATCACATGAGAAAGTTTGCAGAGAAAAACCACGTCATGCGCCAGCCGAGAAGAAGTTTGATCGGGAGTTACCATGCGAAGAGGATATTGCTTGCAACGCCACTCCTGAAATGGTACCTTGATCACGGCCTCGAGGTGACACAAATTTACCAAGTCATACAATACGAACCAAAAGCGTGTTTCAAGAAATTTGGAGAAGAGGTATCACAGGCTAGAAGAGACGGTGATCGGAATCCAGATAAGGCAATAGTTGCTGACACAATGAAACTCCTTGGGAATAGCGGGTACGGAAAGACAGTAACCAACAAAGAAAAACACAGAAATATTATTTACTGTAATGACGACGAAGCTTCTCGCTTAATAAACAACGTGCACTTCCGACAAATGAACCCTTTGAGCGAAACAGTATACGAGTTGGAAATGAATAAGAACCGCGTCAGGCTGAACTTACCACTTCATATCGGATTCTTCGTGTACCAATACGCAAAGATGAAGATGTTGCAGTTTTACTATGATTTTATTGATACCTTCGTGGATAGACGTGATTTTCAGTACTGCCTCATGGATACAGATTCTGGATACATCTCATTCTCCAAATCATCTCTGGAAGAAGTAATAAAACCGGAAAAGAAAGAACAGTTTTATAGAGAGTATCATCAATGGTTACCGTCAGAATCATGCGATGAGCACAGAGAAGACTTTGTTCAAACCAAGATTAGATGAGATATATGGCCACCAAAGGGGTAATGTTGCAGCGACCGGAAAGCATTCGATAAAAGAACACCTGGCCTTTTCAAGGTTGAATGGAGCGGAGGTGGAATTGTGGGTCTCTGTAGCAAAACCTACTACTGTTTCGGCCCCAGTAGCAAGTTCAGTTCCAAAGGAATAAATAAACACCAAAACGACCTAACGAAGAACAAATATATGCATGAATTGAAAACGCAACAGAGTGGAACAGGAGTTAACCGTGGATTTGTGGTGAACAATAATCACATGTACACTTATAGTCAGATCAAAGATGGACTGCCATATTTTTACCCGAAAAGAAAAGTTCAAGAAGATGGAACCTCGACCAAACCACTGGATATATAGACATTAATGTACTCTGACCATCAGCTGTTTTGTCACTGCAATCTTGATGTGAAAAATTCATTTTTTCTGTGTTACACGTCATTCATTAGTCGTGTATATTTGAAAACTGCAATTAAATCGTGTTTTGTCAAATGAATGTATATTGTAATATTATTATGTTGTATAGAATAAAATGTATTGAATGTTGAAAAGCCTTTTGTTATCTATTGTATATGACGCTTATAGAAATAGGAGCCATATAGGAGCCATAAATAGGTTTTGTAGGAGTTTGGAAGTAAGAGGCCTGAAGGCCTTTCTGGGCTTCAGGAGCCAAACTACACAAGTGCAACATCAGCGCCCCCAATAGTCCATAAATCGGCTCTTTTTCTGTCTCCGAAAGTCCCCCCCCCCCCCCCGACCAAATCTGACCTTAATTGCCAAAACACCACAAAGGCTAACCTCATTTCATTAGTAGTCCGTATTTCGTACTACCAATACCACCCCCACCCACCCACATTTTCTCTTATATTGTCCCATTTACTCAAAATGCTCGTATTAATACAATCAATGCTCTGTGTTTTACCATCGATCTCTCCACTCTCTTGTTTGGTTCTGAATTTCTGAATCATGCCGAGAACTGTCACACTTTTGAAGTTCTACAAAATTTTATCATGTCAAGTGGACGTTTTGGGTAGTGCAACGCTCTTGCAACTGACAGTAAAAGCCGCCACATACTCGTAAGTATTTCTACTCAAACATATTTCTATACTTTAGAAACTGTCAATGTCCCCCACTCAGCAAAGTGTTCAAGATGTTTTATTGATAAATGTATTGTCCTAATTATTCTATTCTCAAGATGGCTATTGCTCACTCCTCTCACCCCCCCCCCCCCCCCATCCCATGCCTAACTTCCTTCTTCTTGCTGTTTTTATTCTTTTTCCAACATTTATTTTGATTCAGGGGCGTAGGATCCTAACATCTCACAACTCTAAGTGTCGCCTTCATAGACTTGGTATCTAACATCCAAAAAGTAATGTTGATTGTACATTCAATCCACTGTTTGTGCTCCTGTTTTGCCTCGTGATTCATCCGTGGCAACCGTCCTTTTTTGGGCCTCCTTGAAACGTATATGGGCTTGACCTATCTCGTTCAAGCTCTTAAGACGAAGCTCAGCTCCTTCTCTGGATATGTCCGTGTACAAGCAGTAATTTATTATTCTCACCCAACTAAAGAAAATACAAAGTTTGTTTGAAAATGTCCCCAGTCCGTGACGACATGTGCTCCCCTCTATACCTTCCCACTATTTGAGCGTAAGGTTAATCCTATTTATTGTACTCATCTCCCTACTCATCATCAAGCGTCATTTGTGTGCTACATCCCTGGGTTTTTTATTTTTTTCTGATTATCTCAATTTGTTTTCTCTTAGTTTAAACATTCCTAACAATATCTGAAAATTGACAACAGCCTCCCATTGGTGCAAGTTATTTATCTTATCAGGGAGATGACTATTAAAAGCTTCAAGTTTACTGTCGAATCCCTTCCTTACATTTTGTGCCTTTCTTCATATTTCTGTTATATTGTGTACAGTTATTTAGTTTTTATCTGTTATTCATAGTGCAAATTATTTGATATGTATACATGTCACAAGATTTTTTTTTTTTTTTAATGAAAATATTGTTTAAACTAAAGAAGGTCCACCGGCTTGAGCACTCTAATATTTTACCTGTTCAAAACAAGCTAGTGCTTAAGGTTCTGTCCGGCTTTCATCTACAATTAAATCTCTCTGTTCCGACCCTGGCTGCTAAAAGTGCAGAGAAATAAATAAATAGTTTAAGCAAAACTAGTCGACGCAAGTCGTAACGGGTCAAACAAATGCAAACACCGAATAGCAAGCTTGCTTTATTTCATCATGTTTTGTGAATTAAATCTAGAAAATAATTTACAAAAATCATCATTGAGACGCATGCTTTGAAAATTACAATTTCAGTAAATAAATTTAATAAATAATTATAAACAACGAAACTGCCAACCCGAATGTCTGAAGTGTTTGTTTATAAACAGTCAAAAAAGTTCCGAATTTATCGGTGAAAATGCTTGATATATACTTAATAATTGCACATAATAAACAAATTGACAGTCCTTTGCAAATTCATGTCTGAGGTTAAATTTTGTGAGTGCTTCACATGATAAATGATGTGTTTTAAAGGGACTTGTTGTAATTAGTACACAAGGGGACTTAGCGACTTATTAGGGACTTGCTGGGTAAAGCTGAAGAATAGGTGATGTTTTCATTTACGTAAAAACAAAGTATTTTTATTACCTTTTTTCTACATTTTCCTATTACTAGTAATGTTTTCGACAAAATGACCGAAAGATATTCACTTTTTACTGGCAATTATAACCGCCCAACAAACGTTTCTTACCTGTGTGATTTGTGACATTCGCACTCATCTTTCCTCCATGTTTTTTGGTGTTTTTTTTGGCGTCTGATCTGTGTATTGGTTGTTTTTGGAACGCTTGTTTGTTCTGTTCCCGACGTGGTCTAGGGTCAGTGTAGTGTGGGCTAGGGTTAGCTTACCGGTAGACCTACAATCGCCAGCCAAAGAGAAAATGAAAGTCATGTAAACGTGCACTTCTAAATCTTAGTCAAAAGTGAATATCCTTCGGTCATTTTATCAAAAACATGACTAGTAATAGGAAAATGTAGAAAAAAAGGTGAGAAAAATGTGTTGTTTTTACATAAAAGGAAAAGTCCCCCATTCTTCAGCTTTACCACTTGCTGTATTTAGTACGGGATCAGGTTGTTTCGTCCCATGGTCGTTTTGTCCCAGGACGTTTCATCCCATTTTGGTCGTTTCGGCCCATTTATTTTGGTTGTTTCGTCCCATGTAGATTTTTCACTTTGGTCGTTTCGTCCCATTTGGATTTTTCACTTTGGACGTTTCGTCCCATCCGAGATTGACGTGAAAGCGGTATTTGGTGAAGTCGACCCACGTTGAAGTCGACCTGAGTGAAGTCGACCCAAAAAAGTTAAGTCGACCCACTTTTGGTGGTCTCGACCCGAAGTGATCTCGACCTGAAAAAAGTTAAGTCGACCCACTTTTAAAATCCTTGAAGTGATCTCGACCTGAAAAAAGTTAAGCCGACCCACTTTTAAAATGCACTTCAGACCATCTCAGGTCCACTTGAAACGGACTGGAGACCGCCTCAGGCCCCGTTTGAAAAGGGGGAATATAAGTGATCTCCACCCACTTTTGAAAATGACAAGATACCATCATTAGATTCACTATGGACATTGACCATCTCAGACCTCGTTTGAAAGGGGAACATAAAAACAACAACAAAAATTTCAAAGCGATTTATTCAGGCCGTAATACCACCGTTATAATATTAATTTTCATCGAGCATAAACCGTCCTACTATTTAACGAACACAAACGAACATAAACGAATATAAACGAACAGAAGAGAAAATAATAGGAAATACAAGTTAAAAATGGTTGAGGGTACACATGCAGGTATATGTGGGTATATATTATTCGTTTGTAAAATTTTATTCACTTCTGATGAGTATTTTGATGATTAATAAGGTTTATAAAATGTACGACGGCGCGAAATTCTTGTGTTCGTTAAGTAGTAGCCTGCTCGAAGCTGTTGACAAGATGCGACAAAGGTGTGAAATCAATTAGCTGTCTATCTGAGGAAGAATGTCGCTGAGGAAAACAGCGAAATTTAGGTTTAAGAGGATGGCAAGCGCCTATTTTAATCGTGTGTAAAATTGTATCCACGTCTGATGAGTATTTTAGTGGTAAATAAAGATTATAGCCATTATTTGGATTGACAAACATGTATCAAGCTCTCGCTTTGGATTCCGAGGACGCATCACGGCGAGTCGGGGACAAACCGTTATCTACCCTTAGAAAGGGAGCAAGACTCGGATACATGTAGCATATTGTACACCCACATAATGATAATAATCTAAAGATCTTACAATATCTTGGGGATAAGCCATTAAAGCCCAGTTTAAGCTTTCCTGAAAACTTTCCCCCGAACAAGCTCACCCTCCACCAAAGCAGGCTCCCACTAACGAGAGAGGACAACCAGGCGCGTAGCCAGGAAAAAGTTTCCGGGGGGGGGGGGGGATAACTGGCGGGGGTGGGGGGATTATAGCCATCAGATGCACGAACAGTGGGGTGGGGGGGGGGGGTATGGGGAAAATTTCCCAGGAAAATTTTAAAATCTAAGTCTAACTACTGGCGGGAAACAGTTGGAAGGGGGGGGGTACAGCTACATTTTGGGGTGGGGGCACCTGCCCCCTGTGGCAACGACAAATCCCGAGACACCTCCACCCACAGACTCTCACCAACGTGCCCCATCCACCCCCGGTTCTTTCCAGGAAACGTGTTCCGTGATACAGTAGGCCTAACCGCTTTGTTTTTTCCAAAATGTTTTTTTAGCAATAAATTTTAAACTCCCCTCATCCTTTGTCCGGGCTTGGGACCGGCAGACTTAAGAGAATCTCCTGCCGTACAACATTCGGCTTTTTTTTGTCATTTTTGACATAGCAGTGCCTTTTCGCTACTGTAAGCAGTGTGTTTCGAACATCTCCTGCTATGCGGTGCATATTTCTGCTACCGCGGCCGTACAACATTCGGCTTTTTTTTGGGCAGATTTAGAGGTTTTTTTCCAATTTTTTTTTTATTATTAATAAATTTTAACCCCCTCCCCCCCACCACCCAACTGGCAGACTTAACAGAGTCAAGTTAGTCGGATTCAGAGTTGTTGTTTTTTCCAAAATGTCTTTTTAGCAATAAATTTTAAACTCTTGTCATCCTTTGTCCAGGCTTGGGACCGGCAGACTTAAGAGAATCTCCTGCTGTGCGGTGCATATTTCTGCTACCACAGCCGTACAACATTCGGCTTTTTTGTCATTTTTGACATAGCAGTGCCTTTTGGCTACTGTAAACAGTGTGTTTCGAACACCTCCTGCTAAGCGGTGCATATTTCTGCTACCGCAGGCGTACGTTTTTTTTTTTTTGTCATTTTTGACATAGCAGTGCCTTTCGGCCACTGACAAACAGTACAAGCTGTGGAAAATAAGTTGTATGATACCCACTAAAATGAAAGTGACCATTTTAGTGGGTAACATACAACTTATTTTCGCTAGTACTGCAGCATTGCCTTTTGGCTACTGTAAGCAGTGTGTTTCGAACATCTCCTGCGATGTGATGCACATTTTTTTGCTACCTCTGCGGTGCAACTTTTGGTAAATGCGGGCAGTGCACTTTGGCTACTGTCGTCTTCAGCATCATTTTGATATAACTTTTTTGCATATTTCATTCAGCAATGGGAACAGACTCGATCCAGTGTGATCCAAGAAGGCCGGACGCATGTGTATCCCTGTTGTAGGACTTCATGGGGTGGTATCGATGGACATCTGATGAATGAACGAATGGAAGAATGAATAAACGAATAAATGAGTAGCGTTTCACACCAATAAATAAATAATGAACGAACGAATGAATGGACAAATGAATGAACAAACGAATGAATGAATAATTTGAGCAGCGTTTAACGCCAATAACAATAATTAGCAGAGTGTTTTTCCCCAACTGAGAATAAAAAGTTATTAAGAGGGATAGTA
Organism: Pictodentalium vernedei; assembly: GCA_031216915.1. NCBI lineage: Eukaryota > Metazoa > Mollusca > Scaphopoda > Dentaliida > Dentaliidae > Pictodentalium > Pictodentalium vernedei. The sequence continues at coordinate 269,061,529 of CM062295.1, forward strand.
TTTTCCCTTTTCTTCGTGTACGAGTAACCAAGATCATCATACAGTTTATCTTGTTCCCTTATAGATGTACCTGTGCTGATTTTGAATGAAGGGTTGGTTGTTGTTGTTGTTGTTTCGCTTGTTGATGGAGTTGGATCTAGTATTGATGACTCATCTAGTTGCTGTGGAACCACGAAGCTAGTGACATTATTTTGAGTGCTATTTGTTACGGTTTTATGCTCAGAATCCAAAAGAGAATTGTGTAATGTGAAACTTGGCAACTTGGCACTTCAGTCTCGGCCTGCGAAGTGTTATCAGATACAGTATTTAATTAACATTAAAGTAATTAGTCTCTTTTCATATATCATTAATAATAATAACTCTTTGGCCAGCCGCTGATTTGTCGCGGTCCTCATAAGAGAAGGCCATCATTCCCCCTCCACCCCACCCCCTCTTCCCCTCCTCTCCTCCCAGCATTCAGATATAAACTGCTTAATAGTGTCCCTCACTTCCTCTTTTTCAATTTCTTCAATAAGCATTCCTACCCTCTCCCTCGTGTCCCCCTTCAGCCATCTATCCTTTGTTTCTTCACCCACTTCTGCATTATTCTTACAGTAAATTTTATTCTATGAGGTATATACTGTGGGCATTCCAAGAGAAAATGTTCCAGGGTCTCCACTACTCCAGAGTGGCACATTTGGCATCCCTTTTCCCCATCTCTCCCAATTTTTCCCCGAAGCTCCAGTGATCTTGATCTCAGTTTGAACAGCAGTGACCCTCCAAAGGTGCCATCTAGGTACTTCTCAAAAGCTGGCTTTTCTTTATATTGTAACCCCTGCAGTGATCTTTTCACGCTAACCCCTGCTCGCCAGTTTCGATTGCAATCTTCCATGACTCTCTCTTTGACAAACCTTTTGCCTTCTTTCATTCCTACTTCTATGTTTGTGACCTCTATAGAGTAATTGTCCATTAGTTCCCTCACATGTTTTGACCACCCCGTTTCTATATTAGAATTCCAAATGGTATCGAGCATCAATTTGCACCACCGGTTGTCAGGCAGGTTTCTCAAGTAGTTAAAGTAACACAGTTTTCCCAAATCTACCCTGTCCTTGATTTTCATCCACCCAAGCTCCCCCCTTACTGCTTCCAAAGCTGCAGCATTACTCGACCCTGTTATCCATCTGCCGGCATCATTTTGAGTATTTTCCAACTTCTTAGTAACGGTTTGGTTTAATGGAATCACGTCCGTGCCATACGTTATACTTGGTAAACCCACCCTCTCCCACAGTGTTTTCCCCACAAAGACCTTGTTGAAACTATTTTTCCCTAAAAGTTTTAGTTGGTTCAGAATTCTTTTCCCCTTCAGAATCAGTTTGGCTGAGTAATTTCTGTACACCCCTCTTCCCGTTATATTTATGCTTACCCCTAGATACTCATACTCTCCCGTTTCTCCTACAGTGATTTGTTTGCTTTCCCCTTCGGGGATTGAGAACTCCCCCACTCTCCATCTCTTCGTCATATCTACCTTGCGTCCAACGGGTATTACCTTGCTTTTATTTTCATTTAGTTCGAGCCGCCAAGTGTTCCCATATCTACCAACAATTTCCAGCAGTTTCTCTAGCCCCTGTTCAGTTCTAGACATTAACACCATGTCGTCCGCAAAGAATAAGCCTGGTATCTTTATGTCTCCAACATTTACCTCCTCCGCACTCTGAATTAGTTCGTCCCCTAAATCTTTAACATACAATGCAAACAAAATCGGTGAAAAGATACACCCCTGCTTGAGGCCTATATCCATAGGGACTCGTTTTGTAGTGATACTTGACGCCTACAAACAGCGGAATGTCCCAAGCTGTCTTTTTTTCATAAGTTAGCTAGTAAAACATAAACGAACACGGACTTAATGTCTTAAAAGGATAAATTCCACTTCTATTGAGTTACAAAAAAATTCTAACACTACAGTAACCAAGATACTTTTAGATAGGGATGGAGATGGTTTTCAATAAATTTTAAAAGTGGGTCGAGATAACTTTTTTCGGGACGACATCACTTCGGGTCGAATTCACTTTTGGTCGACTTCAACGTGGGTCGACTTCAGTGCTATTCGTGAAAGCGCCTAGCTTCCCTAATTTAAAAACTTATCTTGTTCTGTAACAAATGTGTAATGTGTAAACAAACCTTTATGTCCTTTGCTACTAATCTCAATGTGGACTCACAGGATTTTTTGTTTGTTTGTTTTCAATAATTTTGATAAGGATTGTAATTATATTTTTGTTTTGTTAATTGTGTGAACAAGTCGGTCCTAATTTCAAGGGTTGATTTTCATAACTATTCGCCGTGAACTATAACTCGAACTTAGGTTACATTGCAATTAATTTGAAATTCCTGAATTCAAAGTAACATTGATAATTGAAATAAATTTAATACTCTACATATAGTGTAAAAAATTCAATTGGGGCATAAATTGTAACTAACAATCACCTCAACATTCAAAATTTACAATCAATCGTTTTCAATACGACATCGCACTGACTCTACTGCTTTATCCTTGACCTTTGTCTTGTTCTGGATGGCAAAATGAAAGTCAAGAATTCATTCTACAAAAAGGTTGTAACCGGAAACATGTTTGAAGAACGGCCTACATTGAATGTTGTGGTTCAGAAGGCTGAATATACCAAAGTGATTCTAACACTCCGTTGGCCAAACGGGAACGGGACGGTTCGCCATCGGAACGATTCGCCATTGTCGACCGGGACGGTTCGACCGGGACGATTCGCCATTTTTCGTAGGCGGGACGATTCGCCATTCGGGGTTATTTACTGGTCTAAAAATAAACTACCACACCTACCACAAAAACTCTTAAAATCATTCAACTGGATTGACTCCGACACTGCGGCTTTAGGGATAGGGGAGTTGCCCTACACAGGCACCATTGGCACTGAGCAGTTGGGAAAAATCCCTGCAATTTGGCTCGAAAACAGACAAGTTTCATTAAATTTTGGAGGGGGGGGGGGGGGGGGGGGGGGCTCCCCAACAGCAACTTTGTCGGAAATGTATCGGCGCTGTTGGAAATACATACACATGAGTGATGACTTTATTTGGGTTTAGAGAATCAGAGAACAAACATTTTGTCAGAAACATCAGAATCAATGTGCTTTAATTGTACCTTTCCGACAGGTGCAACGTGTCTTTCCCGTGATTAACTTCACTCTGTATGCTTTTGCTTGGCGTCCATTCGGAGTTGAAGACTAATGATGCGGTTCCCATCGCGAAATTAGTGGTTATGGCACCGTTGTCGTCTCGTATTTAACTATTTATCTAACGCAGTTTCTTTTTTTAAAATAAATGAAATTTCATATTTCAGGGAAAGTTTGGTTGGTTATTCTCAGTAAAGCCATGCATATATGAATATCATTGGAACCGACTTGAACAGCCTGTTCCAATGATATCGATATTTGCATGGTTTTATTGTGACATCCCCAAGATATTCTAGCCTGTGGGAATCCTATTTAAGATAATTTCGTGGGCAGTTTTTGCCACTTCGTTGGCTACGGGTTGAATGTCGCTTTCGGAAAGTGTCGGCTTGACACTCCCTCCCCCCCCCCCCCCCCGAAAAAAAACTATCTACGCCACTTCTGGCGGATTGCTGGCTCGGGGTTCCAGCCTTGAAATGTCCCGAAGCAAGAGCTGGAGGGGTGGAAGGTGCGTCGTCTGGGACAACTTCCTATACCATAGACAGATCATCTTCCTTCATCTCCTCTTCAGATGAAGAGTCAGATGGGTTGGAGATCGATCTGTCACCTGACGACCCATGGTCCTCCGGACCCTCCTCCTGGGGGGGGGGGGGGTGCTGAGCTGGACAAGGATTGGTCAGGGGTGACAGGTGTTGATCCTATGACGCCCTCACTTGCCTCCTTCTCTTCCTTCTCCTTCTACTTCTTCTCCAGAAACTCCGTCATTCGGCGTCGTCTGGCGGAGGGTCCCTTCTTTCTCTTCCTCTTCTTCTTGGTGGTGGCTGTACTGCTCCGGTGGTCTTTGTCCAGCTTGTCCGAGCCGCAAGAAGGGTGACCAGTGTGGGAGGAAATCCCCCACGAAAGGTGCTACACCTCTCCAGAAGAGAAGAATGAAAGGTTTTAGCGCGCCGAAGGCGCGCAGGGACGATGTGGGATTTACAAATCCCTTGCGACCCGGTTAACCTTATTTTTTTTCCTTGGATCGCACAGGCCTAGCTTTCCTATTGCCCAAAATGGAGTCTGAGGGGGTTATGCACGCGGTTAGAATACCCGGCAGTTTAAGCTGGAGTGTTAGATGGTCAATACTCAATCCCCCAACGCCTTTAAAACTATTAGAGAGCGAGCTCTGTTCGGTTCCAGTTCGGCGATGGTAGAGGTTTGAGTCCCACCATGGTGGCGAGCCAGAATGTAATGTTGTGCGATGGCAAGTTTAAGGGAAGAAGAGAAAAGAAAACCAAACAGCAACGCCGGTTTGGTAGCGGCCCCGGTATATGACCATAGCGGTTACAAAAAAGAAGTGGAGAAAGCTCCAACAGTTTAGTTTTAAGAAACCGGGAGTCATCCATCAAGCCTTCTGGGAGATAGGATGCCGTATGTGATTTTGAGGTATCTGGTTATCCTTCGGGAATCCCAAATGACCTCCTCCACCCCACCCCAACCCCCCCCCCCCCCCAAAAAAAAAAAAAAAAATCACTGACACACACCCTCAAGCCCTTAAAAGGGCTGTTAAATCTTTATTCAAATGTTTATTTATATCAAATGTACACTCGTTCCCAGCCAGACAAGCTTGTTTCAATCCTTGCCTAGCGTTTGGTGGTTTCTTGTATATGTTGCAGAAAGGTAGGTTGCACCAATTCCTCCTACGCTTTGTCTACCATTTCCATGCGTCTTCTTGATAAGAGTGTTGCAAGAAAATTTGAGAATGTTCAGTTAGAAAAGTAAAAGGTAGAGAGAAAGATAGGTATCCGCTATTGTATATTGTGCCTGCTGTGTGATTGTTGCTATGGATGGGGTAAGGGGTGTGTTTCTTCGGAGTCCACTCCCAACACGCAGAGTTGCGAGGCAATCCTCACAGACTCAATCCTAAAGACCTCAATGAGTAGCGAGGCAATCCTCACTGACTCCACGCAGTTTAATTCTATTGAGTAATTTTAATTTACTGTGGATTATTTTGTTTTTCTGTTTAGGGTTCGGTGTTCGTTCAGCTTCACCATTGATTCACTATCCTGGAGTATGTGGAGGGTTTTGTTATATAGATCTTATTAAACGCGTTTCAATCACGCTTCAGCAGAGTTGCGAGGCAGTCCTCACAGACTCTATCCTAAAGTTCCCAATGAGTAGCGAGGCAATCCTCACTGACTCCACGCGATTTAGTTATATTGTATAATTTTTATTTTATTTTATTTTATTATTTTTTTTTTTTTTTTATTTTCTGGAAACTTATTTTGTTTTTCTGTTAAGGGATCGGTGTTCGTTCAACTCAACCATTAATTCACTATCTTGGAGTCTGTTGAGGGTTTTGCTTTGTAGGTCTTTTAATCGCGTATCAATAGTTTCTATTTTTGCTAGCTCGTGAAGTTCCTTTATCGGTGTCCATTTCGGTTTGCATAGTGCCACTCGCAGGGCATAATTTTGAACCCTCTGTAGCTTCTGAATGTTGGTTTTGCTTAGGTCGCTTGTTATTATGGCACCGTATTCTAGTACCGGACGTATAAATGTTTTGTAGAGCTTGAGAAGCACATCTTTGTTTGCTCCCCAATTTCTACCTCTGATCATCTTCAGAAAATTGATACGTTTAGTAGCTCTAACCGTAATAGAGTTTACGTGACTGTTTAGACTGAGATTGCTATCTAGGATAAATCCCAAAAATTTGGCCTCTTTGTTTGCTTCTAGTTTGTGATCGTATAACTGGAGATCGATACTCGGGACTGGTTTTTTCCTTTGCTTTTTGAAGAACGTAACTTTTTGAGTTTTGGCGGCATTGAGTTTGATGCGCCACAGGGCACACCAGCTTTCAAGATCGCGAATGGTATCCTGCAGACGATTTTTAATTATGTTTCTGGACTTGCTGGCAGCACAAATGCCACCTCCCCAAGGGCGTCGTTTCTGTATTAGTATCAAAATCCACTGTCAAGTGAATTGTTCCCTTGAGCACCTGGATACTCCAGGTGGTAGCAAGGGCGGCGTTCACTTTGATCAGTGTTTCTTGAATGACTAATGGTAGCTCCATTGTTCTCTAGATGTTTACACCTCGGAGTCCAAGGTGCGAAAGGTACGAAGGCATTGATGCTAGACCCTTTTAGAATGAATGAATGAAAGGTTTTAGCGCGCCGAAGGCGCGCAGGGACGATGTGGGATTTACAAATCCCTTGCGACCCGGTTAACCTTATTTTTTTTTTCCTTGGATCACACAGGCCTAGCTTTCCTATTGCTCAAAATGGAGTCTGAGGGGGTTATGCACGCGGTTAGAATACCCGGCAGTTTAAGCTGGAGTGTTAGATGGTCAATACTCAATCCCCCAACGCCTTTAAAACTATTAGAGAGCGAGCTCTGTTCGGTTCCAGTTCGGCGATGGTAGAGGTTTGAGTCCCACCATGGTGGCGAGCCAGAATGTAATGTTGTGCGATGGCAAGTTTAAGGGAAGGCAAGTTTAAGGGAAAAACCCTTTTATAGTAGAAGAATTAAAAGAAGTTAGCCGAATTCTCTTTCATGTTTTTGAAATAAACTTTTGATCAAGCGTTTTGAGAGAAATAGTTTCAGTAGCCATACGACAAAAGAATGAGATATCAGTCAACTAACCTGGATTGTTGTATAAACAAACAAGCTGGTTTTAAAAAAAAACATGTATCACTCAGACTTGTAAAAACAAGACTGCGGCTCTCCTTTCTGGCAATTTCAATCTCCAATCCAAATTGTTATGTAAGCATTTTCTTCATATTTTTCATTGCACACATGTCCAGTATTGTTTGTTTTGACAACAATTTCCCCTGTAATTGACTCAGTTTAAGTAAGTACCTAATAAGATATTAGCTAATTTGATATAAGATCTTTTCAGAAAAAATTATGTTGATTTAAATGTTCTTTTCGTGTAAATTTCAGAAGTAGAATAAAAAGAAACAAAAATATTGAAATATTGAAAATAAAGGAAAAAATTAAATGAAAATCTTATATAAAAAATTTTTTAGGTGGGACGATTCGCCATAAAATCGAGGTTATGGCGAATCGTCCCGATGGCGAACCGTCCCGTACCCCAAACCGCCCTCTGCAAGCTGACTCAAACCGACCTCTACATTTTAACCCCAAACTACCGCTAATAGACCCAAACGTTCACCCAGTGGAAATATATAAGTAAATGAACATTTGGCAAAACCAGCAGCGGCAAGGATTATTACGGGGGCAACTCTTAGTGCTAGTAAGTCCTCACTTTATTTAGTAACACGATGGGACCCATTACAAGAAAGACGCCGCAAACACAAGTTAATTCAGTTCTTTAAAAGGTATCATCGCATGGTTCCTCCACATATCTCCAGTAAAATCCCCCAATTGCCTCTTTGACCAATCCATCACTCAGTCTCAGATCAAGTCAAAACCACCGTGTTCCCTTCTGTCGGACCGAATTGTACAAGTCTTCCTTCATTCCCATCGTTACCGACCAATGGAATAACCTGCCCCTGCCTGTTCGTGAGAACTCGTCATTGATTAATTTCAAAACTTTCCTAAACGATGGTAATCGACGACCTCCAAGGTTCTATATTAAGGCAAAATCTCGCACAGCCCAAATATATCATTGCAGGCTACGACTGGGGTGCAGTAACCTTAATTCACACCTATATGATAATCATTTATTACCAAACCCCATATGCCAGTGTGGCGAGCAAGAGACCACTGATCACTTTCTCTTGCATTGTCCTATTTTCACAGACGTTCGTAATTATACAATTAATCTGCTCCCTTTTGGAGCAGACGGTTACGGGTCGTTTCGTACCTTTTCCCTTTCGTACCGGGTCGTTTCGTACTGAGTCGTTTCGTACCTAAAGAGGAACGAAACGACTCGGGTAATTTTCACTTCTATTTTTCTAAATTTTTATTCGAAAGTTTTAGACATAGTTTTTAACTTAAAAAATCAATATAACTTATATATTTTTAAAGAACATTATGCCTAAAATTCAAGAGCTGTGACTGGTGGTCTTGGTATTTATCAGCTTGTGCCACTATTGAGAAGAGAGACTGAAAATACCCATGTAACTGTGGCTTCAGAAGAATTGGAACGACAGACAAGGAGGAGATACACAAAAATCGTAGAAAAACTCAACTCAGCCTGGGATCAATATGTAAATAACGACATAACCATAATAATAATATAATAACACTTTGGCCAGCCGCTGATTTGTCGCGGTTCTCGGACGAGAAGGCCATGGTTACCCCTGTACTCCCAACTGCCTCCCTATTCCCACGCTTCTCCTCTCCTCCCAACACTCGGAGACGAACTGCTTGATGATATCCCTTGTCCCATTCTTCCCAATCTCTCCGATTAGCATATTAACCCTCTCCTTTGAGTCTCCCCCTAACCACATGTCCTTCATTCTCCCATCCCACTTCCCCATTATACTCCCAGTGAATCTCATTCTTTTAGGCTGATACTTTGGGCATTCTAGAAGAAAGTGTTCCAGGGTCTCCACCATGTCCAAGTTACACATCTGGCACTCCCTTTCACCGTCTTTCCCAATTTTTCCCCTCAGCTCCAGGGATCGCGACCTCAGCTTGAACAACAGTGACCCCCCCCCCCCCAAAGGTGCCATCAAGGTAACCACTTCACATTTCCTGAAAATGTGTTCAAATATATACTCTGCATACAGTACAGGTGAACTTTTAGAAACTTCCACCGAAGAAAGGCCATCGGCCTGAAAAAACTTTGACCTGTAGCAGATGGGTTAAAATAGTGTGGTAAAGGGTTAAATGTCGGATTGTGGAGGAACCAGGGAGGGGGTCCTTCTAAGGGGGAATTTCAGTAAGGGGGAGGGGGTCAAAGTTCTGAGGCAACGTAGAGTATTAGACGGGTTAAGATAGGAAGGTGGGTAACAAGTCAAACAAATTGAAAACAATGCAGTCTTGTCGTGGACATCACTGCATTGTTTTTAATTCAGTTGATCTGTTTGTAATATTATTAGGGGTGTTAAAAAGAATGTCAATTATTGGCTGATAGAGCAGTTAATCTCTTTGATAATAAAATAAACGATTAATCGTAATGTTTTTTGATTATTAATTTGTGGAACCGTGGCATCATATTTTAGTAACAACGCGTGAAATGTGAATAATATTGAGGCAGAACGTATTTGACGCTTCTCTTATATGGGTTACAAAAGAGCTTTCAAAGTAGTGCTTTTGTAAAAATTATGCCATTTTGTTTCTTATTTTTTTTAAATCTGTGTGAATGAATGAACTTGAGAAACACCGTTAGTAGTATAGCATGTACCCGATCGTGCCTTATTACCCGGACTTTTGGGGGAGCAGCTAGTGTTAAATTCCCATAGGAACCGGACTTTTGGGGGAGCAACTTTGGGGGAGCAAAAGTACGGCTTCATGCAGCTAGATCCACCAAATGGTGTAGGTACTGTATTTTTAGTATGCTATGGCATGTATAGTGATATATGTACGCATGGGGCTATAGGTATATATTATGGGTAAGTGGTGGAAAGATGATGGGAAAATTGGGTTTTCTTGAAGGTTTTTCCTGCGAAACGATTGACGTTGCTATTTGACGTCGTGACGTCATGATACGCGCGCGACGTCATAGAGACGCTGACCGCTGTTATTGTTCATTATACAATCTGACATAACGTAATTCGGGTCAGGGGGTGGCTGAATTCTGATAGGAGAAATCTAATAGTAGCGGTATATTCTCCTGTACCCCCCCCCCCCCCCGCCTCCGAAAGCCATTGGTACTAGTAATCGTCTTGATGCTTTATGTCATCCCATGATTAGTATAGATAGTATGTAATGCGGTGGCGGGCGTTATTGTGGGATGGGTGGGAATGCATGGTCGCCTAGTGTGGAAGTACAGTATGCGTGGTATATCCCTTTCAGGTCCCAAGTTAGCCCTTAGTACTATTAATCCACCTTATGCTTCATATTATCCTATGTCTGCTATAGCTAAGTCAAGCAGTAGGGTGGGTGGGGGGTAGTGTGGTATTGCGAGATAGTCATTGGTGGTTTAGATTGGCAGTACAGGATGAATGGTCTGTTGGGTTATCACCCCCTTAGTACTATTAACCTACCGAATTATTTATAGTATCTAATGGCTGGTATTGGTAGTATGGAATTCCAGACCAGGCAGTGCTATACTAGGTTGTTTAGAACAGTAGTAAAGGATTAACGGCCTGTTGGTCTATTATCCACTAAGTTCTAACCTATTAACTCGTTTCGGGACGGGGGTGGGTGGGGGGTGGTATTGGTAGTACGAAATACGGACTACTAATGAAATGAGGTTAGCCTTTGTGGTGTTTTTGGCAATGAAGATCAGATTTAGGCGGGGGGGGGGGGGGACTTTCGGAGACCGAAAAAGAGCCGATTTATGGACTATTGGGGGCGCTGATGTTGCACTTGTGTAGTTTGGCTCCTGAATCCCAGAAAGGCCTTCAGGCCTCTTACTTCCAAACTCCTACAAAACCTATTTATGGCTCCTATATGGCTCCTATTTCTATAAGCGTCATATACAATAGATAACAGAAGGCTTTTCAACATTCAATACATTTTATTCTATACAGCATAATAATATTACAATATACATTCATTTGACAAAACACGATTTAATTGCAGTTTTCAAATATACACGACTAATGAATGACGTGTAACACAGAAAAATGAATTTTTCACATCAAGATTGCAGTGACAAAACAGCTGATGGTCAGAGTACATTAATGTCTATATATCCAGTGGTTTGGTCGAGGTTTCATCTTCTTGAACTTTTCTTTTCGGGTAAAAATATGGCAGTCCATCTTTGATCTGACTATAAGTGTACATGTGATTATTGTTCACCACAAATCCACGGTTAACTCCTGTTCCACTCTGTTGCGTTTTCAACACATGTACAGAAGCTTAGAAGGGACATGTATTTTTTTTTTACTTTTTACTTTTTTTTTTTCACTTTTCATTTATTTTTATTTCACTTTTTACTTTTTTAAATATTTTCTTCGACTTTTCACCCGAGGTGGAAACTTATCACCCGAGGTGTAAACTTTTCACCCGAGGTGGAAACTTATCACCCGAGGTGGAAACTTATCACCCGAGGTGGAAACTTTTCACCCGAGGTGGAAACTTATCACCCGAGGTGGAAACTTATCACCCGAGGTGAAAAGTTTTAACCGCGGTGAAAACTTTCCACCCGAGGTGGAAACTTTTCTCCCGAGGTGTAAACTTTTCACCCGAGGTGGAAACTTATCACCCGAGGTGGAAACTTACCACCCGAGGTGGAAACTTACCACCCGAGGTGGAAACTTATCACCCGAGGTGAAAAGTTCTAACCGCGGTGAAAACTTTCCACCCGAGGTGGAAACTTTTCTCCCGAGGTGTAAACTTTTCACCCGAGGTGGAAACTTATCACTCGAGGTGGAAACTTACCACCCGAGGTGGAAACTTACCACCCGAGGTGGAAACTTATCACCCGAGGTGAAAAGTTTTAACCGCGGTGAAAACTTTCCACCCGAGGTGGAAACTTTTCTCCCGAGGTGTAAACTTTTCACCCGAGGTGGAAACTTATCACCCGAGGTGGAAACTTACCACCCGAGGTGGAAACTTACCACCCGAGGTGGAAACTTATCACCCGAGGTGAAAAGTTTTAACCGCGGTGAAAACTTTCCACCCGAGGTGGAAACTTTTCTCCCGAGGTGTAAACTTTTCACCCGAGGTGGAAACTTATCACCCGAGGTGGAAACTTACCACCCGAGGTGGAAACTTATCACCCGAGGTGAAAAGTTTTAACCGCGGTGAAAACTTTCCACCCGAGGTGGAAACTTTTCTCCCGAGGTGTAAACTTTTCACCCGAGGTGGAAACTTATCACCCGAGGTGGAAACTTACCACCCGAGGTGGAAACTTATCACCCGAGGTGAAAAGTTTTAACCGTGGTGAAAACTTTCCACCCGAGGTGGAAACTTTTCTCCCGAGGTGTAAACTTTTCACCCGAGGTGGAAACTTATCACCCGAGGTGGAAACTTACCACCCGAGGTGGAAACTTACCACCCGAGGTGGAAACTTATCACCCGAGGTGAAAAGTTTTAACCGCGGTGAAAACTTTCCACCCGAGGTGGAAACTTTTCTCCCGAGGTGTAAACTTTTCACCCGAGGTGGAAACTTATCACCTGAGGTGGAAACTTACCACCCGAGGTGGAAACTTATCACCCGAGGTGAAAAGTTTTAACCGCGGTGAAAACTTTCCACCCGAGGTGGAAACTTTTCTCCCGAGGTGTAAACTTTTCACCCGAGGTGGAAACTTATCACCCGAGGTGGAAACTTACCACCCGAGGTGGAAACTTTTCACCCGAGGTGGAAACTTATCACCCAAGGTGGAAACTTATCACCCGAGGTGGAAACTTATCACCCGAGGTGGAAACTTTTGATTTTTTTCTACATTTTTTTTATTTTTTTATTTTTTTTTTCTGAGTGAAAGCATATCACGTGGTGTGGGTCACGTGGAATATATTATAATAATAGCATTCACATTCTCCCTACGACAAAACGGTGTGCATGTTCCACAGAGATCGATAGTTTTCGAATTGTATTTCCAGCCATGATGTTTTTTATGTTTGTGCTTTTGTTTGCTTATGCATTTTGCCACTGTACTGCACAGCCTGATTCGTACCTTCCATTTGAACTAGGTTTGCAAACACGAGAGGAAATTATCGAGACATATTTCAAAATGGGATTTGAATATCTAGAAATAGTTGCGTTTCTATACTTTTACCACAACATTTCAATTGGAGTTAGGCAGCTGAAACGGATTTTACGTGCCATGGGCCTGAGACGGAGAAGTCCAAAAGACGACGTCCTAAACGTTTCCTGTGCTATTCGATTTGAGTTAATCGGGCAGGCGCCGATTTGGGGTATAGAAGTATGCACAACAGGTTAAGAAAAATTCATAACCTGGTTGTTGATACGGAAACAGTGAGGCTACTTATGAATTATATAGACCCTGATGGAGTAGATTGCCGCCGACGTCACCGACTTAAGAGACGCCAATATCATGTACCTGGTCCCAATTATCTATGGCATATCGATGGATGGGATAAATTGAAGCCATACGGTATTTGTATTCATGGATGCATTGATGGATTTTCTCGCAGAATAATGTGGCTCGAAGTGGCTGCTACTAACAATGACCCGTTCGTGATATGCAAATATTTTTCTGATTGTATATATACACTTCGGGGTTGTCCATCGGTAGTGAGGGCTGACAGAGGGAACGAGAATGTAAATGTGGAACTGCTTCAATCTTTGCTTCGCAGGGGGAATGAAGATAACGAGTCAAGACCGGGAGTAACATTTTTGTATGGCAAATCTACAGCTAATCAGAGAATTGAAGCATGGTGGAGTAAATTTAAATCAGCTGGAATGGGGATTCTTGTGAATCATTTTCGAGATTTAGTTGATGCTGGCATTCTTGACACTTCAAATGCCATGGACATTCAGTGTATACGCTTCTGTTACATTGAATTAATTCGAAAAGAATTACAAAATATCATCATGCTTTGGAACACACACAATATACGTAACATTCGAAACTCTGATACCCCAAGTGGAAAACCCGACATGATGTATCACTTCCCTGAAATGTTTGGTGGGAAAGATCATTTGAAATCTGTGTCAGGGGAAGAACTGGTGGCACTTAGTGAAGTGTTAACGACGGACTCTTTTGATTGTCATTCTAATGAAACGGCGCTATTTACGCATTTAATGGAGGACGGTTCCAAACAAATGCCTAATACGTTAGAACAAGCATCAGAGCTTTTGGTATATTTGTTAGACATGGTAGAATACCACCTTGAAGAGTCGCGAGAGCTTTCTCCATGAAAACTTTCGTACTCGTGAGTTACACTTGCTACACTTGCTTGAAGTCCAGTGCTTATAATGTGGACTAGGTGTATTTATTATGCCGCCAAATTTCGAAAAAACTTCGGGACATACCCGTGGTCTTCGTCCGTGCGTTCGTCTGTCCGTCTGTCTGTTCGTTTCAACAAAACCGGTTTAGGGTGTATTTTGAAATATTTAAAAATGTTCAAAACTTTTCTTTACCCAGAATCTAAACTTACCCACCCTAAAAATGTTTTGTAACCCCAGCGCCCCCCCCCCCCCCACACACACACCTAAAAAATATTCACTACCCTAACCCAATTCTGGCCCGACTCTGAACCCCAAAAACCAAAACAAAAACTAAGGGCCAAGGTAGGGTTATCTTTAGGATAGGGTTAGGTTGGGGTGGCTCGCAGTGGGGTTTAAGGTCAGAGCAGGGTTGGGTCAGGGTTAGTGTGTATTTCTGTGTACTTTTTTGGTGCAAGGATGGGATTGGGCTTGCAGAATATTTTTAGCGTGGTTAAGTTTAGGCTCTAAGTAAAGAAAGTTTTTGGACATTTTCAAATATTTCAAAATAGCACTCAAATAGGTTTAGTTGGCTCGGACGTTCATCCTTTCCAACAAAACCGGTTTAGAGGTATTTTGAAATATTTTAGTGGGTATGTCCAGTGGGGTCAAATGTGGTATTGGTAGCACGTATGGGCAGCTGGAGCGTAAAACAAAACCACTTTAGGAGATTCTAAAAGCACCACATAAGCCAAATGCCACATGAAGGCTGAATGTGCGTTCGTCCGTTTTTCCGCCCGTCCGTATGAATACTTGGCATTATAACTTTAGCATCAGTCGATAGATTTCGATGTCCTTTGTTAAGATAATAGATAATCATGGGCGACATGATATTCACATGACACGGGTATCGTCCACTGCTGCCGTTCTGAGTTAGACCCCCCCCCCCCTTTTTTAACTTGGAAATGTGCCCGTACGAGCATTTTGTCTTATAGCTTCTCTACTGATTGATCGATTTGAATGTCCTTTGGTAAATTGGTAGACTGTGAGGTAATCATGGAGGGCAGGATGTTCACATAACACATGCAGGTTTTGTCAACACACTGCTGCTTCCTTCATGAACTGTGACCTATGTTTGACTTAGAAAATGCGTCTATACAAGCTTCTTGCATCACAACTTTAGTACTGGTTGACAGATTTCAGTGCTCTTTGGTACGATGCCAGGTTATCGTGAGGAACAGGATGGTGGGCCTGTCCACTGCCACCTTCCTAAGTTGTCCCTTCTTTTACCTAGAAAATGTGTATGTATAACAACACATTTCAATGTTCTTGTGTATAGAGACAGGTTATCATGGGGGTCATGAGCTCCACATAATTCTAGTTTCTGGTGTCATTTGTATAACATCCTCCTAATGCATGGTGGAAGTCATATCCCACACTTGGCGTTGCACTTGTAATATAGAGAGGTTGGGTAAGGAAGGGATTGTAATAAAGATGGGGTGAGCGAGGGATCAGGGGCCGGGTGGCTATAGGGTTATAAGATATAGAAATAATTACAATATATAGGGTTGGTGTGAAGGAAGCACTATAGGGGATCAGAAACATAGTGTGTTTGAAACAAACTCTTGTATACCAGTTGGTTGGCTCTTAAAGGAGTCCTTGATATTTGGGTGTGTGAGAAGTCTGCCTGTACCTTTTTTGAAATTTTATTGGTTTTATGTACGCTCCCTTAACTTTGTAATTCACGCGTAAAATTCCAATGTCTTCAGTCTGTGTTTCACTAAAACCTTTCCGAGACATGATACCAGGGTATGGTACTAACATGGACGGACAAATCTTTTTTTTTGTACATTTGAACTAAATAAACTCTATCTGCCCTTCATTAAAAAATGCCATATCTTAACACCGTGTTTCGGAAGCTTCCTTTGGAAGTTTTCCAAGAATAATAACGGGCTCGATGTTAGCATCGTAGGCTAATTTAAACCCAAATTTATTGTGATAAAGCTGTGAGACAAAAGTCATTTATTTGTGTGTGTGTGTGTGTGTGTGTGTTTTTTCAAATGACACAATCATGTTTTAGAGGAATTTTGAATGTTGGTTTCTGATCCCCCGCCGGGATTCGAACCCTCGGCAACACCGCCTGGCAATCAGGAGTTCAGCGTCTAAACTACTAGACCATTGCACACCGTTAAAACGATGGCTGGAATCTAGCGTTTTAGATGAAGTCCTCATGATTACTTGGTTCATCTTCCTTTCGGCAGCAGCATGAAAGTGTGGAACGCGCTGGCTACAGTACGACGAAAGTGCTGTGGATGGCCTCAGACGAAGACTGGCACGGGCTTGTGTGTGTTTTTTCAAATGACACAATCATGTTTTAGAGGAATTTTGAATGTTGGTTTCTGATCCCCCGCCGGGATTCGAACCCTCGGCAACACCGCCTGGCAATCAGGAGTTCAGCGTCTAAACCACTAGACCATTGCACACCGTTAAAACGATGGCTGGAATCTAGCATTTTAGATGAAGTCCTCATGATTACTTGGTTCATCTTCCTTTCGGCAGCAGCATGAAAGTGTGGAACGCGCTGGCTACAGTACGACGAAAGTGCTGTGGATGGCCTCAGACGAAGACTGGCACGGGCTTGTGTGTGTTTTTTCAAATGACACAATCATGTTTTAGAGGAATTTTGAATGTTGGTTTCTGATCCCCCGCCGGGATCCGAACCCTCGGCAACACCGCCTGGCAATCAGGAGTTCAGCGTCTAAACCACTAGACCATTGCACACCGTTAAAACGATGGCTGGAATCTAGCATTTTAGATGAAGTCCTCATGATTACTTGGTTCATCTTCCTTTCGGCAGCAGCATGAAAGTGTGGAACGCGCTGGCTACAGTACGACGAAAGTGCTGTGGATGGCCTCAGACGAAGACTGGCACGGGCTTGTGTGTGTTTTTTCAAATGACACAATCATGTTTTAGAGGAATTTTGAATGTTGGTTTCTGATCCCCCGCCGGGATTCGAACCGTTTAGACGCTGAACTCCTGATTGCCAGGCGGTGTTGCCGAGGGTTCGAATCCCGGCGGGGGATCAGAAACCAACATTCAAAATTCCTCTAAAACATGATTGTGTCATTTGAAAAAACATACACACACACACACACACACACACACACACAGTCTTGTCTACCCTACATACCGAGGTACCCCATTGTTTGTCCTTTGTGTGGACTAACGGTTTCTACCTCGTTTTGCCGGTACAGTTCTGGGAAAACAACCGAGGTAAAGGGTTTCTTTTGTCTTTTGTACCTCGGTAAGGCGAAACACGCAAACTCTTTTGTCTAGTTACCTCGTCAAGTTGGTAAGACAAACCCACACACACACACACCCTCATCCACACACACACACACACAGTCTTGTCTTCCCTACATACCGAGGTACCCCATTGTTTGTCCTTTGTGTGTACTAACGGTTTCTACCTCGTTTTGCCGGTACAGTTCTGGGAAAACAACCGAGGTAAAGGGTTTCTTTTGTCTTTTTTACCATTAGAAATTAGCAGACCGCTTTAGAAACTCCAGCGGTCGGAAACTTCCTTTTACAGAATCATCTGGTTGGTCACCTCCAGATAGTGAAGTAGATCCCGAAATTATTGAGGCTAGCAAACGAATCATCCAAAAGGTGTTCAGCATGAACATACTCTCCGATAAAGACAATTTAACAGCTGGTGAACGGAGAGCCCTCACGAAACTTCGAAAAAATAAGAAATTAGTAATTAAACCAGCCGACAAAGGTGGGTCGGTAGTTGTTCTATCTCGGGATAATTATATAAAGGAAGCCATGAGACAACTCAGCAATACTAAACATTATAAGAAAATAGATTCACTTATTTGGCCTAGTAATATCGAAAAATTCAATAAGATCTTAAAATTTCTCCTCGACGAAGGTCACATTACCAAAAAACAATTGAAATATTTAACAGCTAAGCTCAGTGCTCAAACAAGACAATTTTATATCCTACCAAAGATCCACAAGGACCGTTCTTCATGGACGGATGACTTAACTCCACCCGGGAGGCCAATTGTAACAGATTGTAATTCGGAATCTTATGCGATCTCGGAATTAATTGATTATCATCTGAAACCTATAGCAAATAGACATCCGAGCTACCTAAAAAATACACAGGATTTCCTGTCAAAAATTTCGAAATTGAAAATATCGAAAAATGCAATTCTGGCTACTTTGGATATCGACAGTATGTATACGAACATTGATATTGATAAAGGTGTTAAATCAGTTAAAAATGCATTTGAAAAATATCCGGATGCGAAACGCCCGGATGAACAAATTTTGGATCTTTTAGAGCTGAGCTTAAAAGGTAATGACTTTCAATTCAATGGAGAATATTTTCTACAAATAATGGGTTGTCCTATGGGCAAAAGATTCAGTCCTAATTTTGCAAGCATTTATGTAGCGGAATGGGAGGAAAATGCCTTAAGCAAATGTGCAAAGCATCCTCTCGTATATCTCAGGTATTTAGATGACATTTTTATTATTTGGGAACATTCAAAAGAAGATTTTGATGAATTTTTAGAATTTTGAACAATCACGATCCAAATATTAAACTGAAAGCTACTATCAGTGAAAATTCTGTTGATTTTCTCGATGTGACCGTGTATAAAGGCAAGCAATTTCAGGCGTCCGGTCATTTAGATTATAAAGTGTATTTTAAACCAACTCATTCACATCAATTGTTGCACACAAAATCATTTCATCCTCAACATACATTTAAAGGTATCATCAAATCACAACTCATTCGTTTCCACCGCAATTCAAGTGATAAGGTAAATTTCAATGAGGCTTGTTCTACTCTGTTTGTCGCCCTCAGATCGAGAGGGTACTCACTGCGCCTCTTGCGTAGCCTGAAATCCCAAACCCTGAAAAAGCTCGAAAGTCCAGCTGAAACTACTGATTTCGAACCACTGAAGATTGAACACAACAGATCGTTGCAGAATGGTAGTGGCGCGGTATTTAATTGCAAAAGCCTCGTTGCAGACTGCATACTTTTATGCCTGATCAGAAAGAGGAATTTTCCTCCGAACAAACGAAAAATCATTATCAGATCCGTAACCCCCTCCATTGTGATTCACCAAACATTATTTACCTTATCACTTGTAAGCGATGTCGGAAACAGTATGTTGGTCAAAGTCAAAATCCTTTTCGAGAACGTGCTACTAGACACAAACAGGATATAAAACATAATGCTGATGCCCCAGTAGCACAACATTTTAACCTTCCTGGCCATTCTTTGGACGATTTCGAAATCCATCCTATTGAACAACCACCAATTAAAGACACATTAGAAGAAACGGATGAATTTAGAAAAAAACGTGAAGCTTTTTGGATCAATACGCCTCAAACCCTCTGGCCATTTGGTATGAACATATCAGAGGGCGAATGCGAAAGGAGGTCCATCATTCCTTTCACTTTAACGTACAACAGAATGAATATCGAAATAGCAAAAATGTTAAAAGATGAATTCAATTTTACCAATGCTAAATTAAATGAACCTTTGAATCTTCGACCTGTCATCGCCTATAAGAAAAACAAAAGCTTGCGTAACATCCTTGTAAGGACTAAATTAGAGCCCATCAATGAATAACATCAATTTTTGCCAGTCAGTTTAACCAGTTCCTAAGCTCATCACTTAGTTTAAATCAATTTTGTGTAATTTTTTGTCATGTTTGAAACCCATCAGGGTTCAGTAAATGAAAACAATTTTTCGGCGGCATATTAAAAGAAAAAAACGTTTCAGTATGAAATGTCTGTGCCAGTGCGATTTTTTAACCTCAAACACACACACACTCATCCACACACACACACACAGTCTTGTCTTCCCTACATACCGAGGTACCCCATTGTTTGTCCTTTGTGTGTACTAACGGTTTCTACCTCGTTTTGCCGGTACAGTTCTGGGGAAAACAACCGAGGTAAAGGGTTTCTTTTGTCTTTTTTACCTCGGTAAGGCGAAACACGTAAACTCTTTTGTCTAGTTACCTCGTCAAGTTGGTAAGACAAACGCACCCTCACACACACGCACACACACACACACACACACAAGCGTGTTTACCCATCGTTGTGCGGACATGTTATTTTTTCTTTTGTTATCAGGGGCAAACAATGACAAACAACGGCAAACAATGTCCGCACAAGACCGTGTTAAATCCAGCGATGGCCTTGTTGGATTGTGGGGACATGGCTGGAACAAAGGATAAACACTGTGGGGACCAAACACTATTGTTTAGGTCCGCACAACGAATGGAAACAAGTCCACACACACACACACACACACACACACACACACACACACACACACACACACACACACACACACACACACACACACACACACACACACACACACAAATAAATGACTTTTGTCTCACAGCTTTATCACAATAAATTTTGGTTTAAATTAGCCTACGATGCTAACATCGAGCCCGTTATTATTCTTGGAAAACTTCCAAAGGAAGCTTCCGAAACACGGTGTTAAGATATGGCATTTTTTAATGAAGGGCAGATAGAGTTTATTTAGTTCAAATGTACAAAAAAAAAAGATTTGTCCGTCCATGTTAGTACCATACCCTGGTATCATGTCTCGGAAAGGTTTTAGTGAAACACAGACTGAAGACATTGGAATTTTACGCGTGAATTACAAAGTTAAGGGAGCGTACATAAAACCAATAAAATTTCAAAAAAGGTACAGGCAGACTTCTCACACACCAAAATATCAAGGACTCCTTTAAGAGCCAACCAACTGGTATACAAGAGTTTGTTTCAAACACACTATGTTTCTGATCCCCTATAGTGCTTCCTTCACACCAACCCTATATATTGTAATTATTTCTATACCTTATAACCCTATAGCCACCCGGCCCCTGATCCCTCGCTCACCCCATCTTTATTACAATCCCTTCCTTACCCAACCTCTCTATATTACAAGTGCAACGCCAAGTGTGGGATATGACTTCCACCATGCATTAGGAGGATGTTATACAAATGACACCAGAAACTAGAATTATGTGGAGCTCATGACCCCCATGATAACCTGTCTCTATACACAAGAACATTGAAATGTGTTGTTATACATACACATTTTCTAGGTAAAAGAAGGGACAACTTAGGAAGGTGGCAGTGGACAGGCCCACCATCCTGTTCCTCACGATAACCTGGCATCGTACCAAAGAGCACTGAAATCTGTCAACCAGTACTAAAGTTGTGATGCAAGAAGCTTGTATAGACGCATTTTCTAAGTCAAACATAGGTCACAGTTCATGAAGGAAGCAGCAGTGTGTTGACAAAACCTGCATGTGTTATGTGAACATCCTGCCCTCCATGATTACCTCACAGTCTACCAATTTACCAAAGGACATTCAAATCGATCAATCAGTAGAGAATCTATAAGACAAAATGCTCGTACGGGCACATTTCCAAGTTAAAAAAAAAAGGGGGGGGGGGTCTAACTCAGAACGGCAGCAGTGGACGATACCCGTGTCATGTGAATATCATGTCGCCCATGATTATCTATTATCTTAACAAAGGACATCGAAATCTATCGACTGATGCTAAAGTTATAATGCCAAGTATTCATACGGACGGGCGGAAAAACGGACGAACGCACATTCAGCCTTCATGTGGCATTTGGCTTATGTGGTGCTTTTAGAATCTCCTAAAGTGGTTTTGTTTTACGCTCCAGCTGCCCATACGTGCTACCAATACCACATTTGACCCCACTGGACATACCCACTAAAATATTTCAAAATACCTCTAAACCGGTTTTGTTGGAAAGGATGGACGTCCGAGCCAACTAAACCTATTTGAGTGCTATTTTGAAATATTTGAAAATGTCCAAAAACTTTCTTTACTTAGAGCCTAAACTTAACCACGCTAAAAATATTCTGCAAGCCCAATCCCATCCTTGCACCAAAAAAGTACACAGAAATACACACTAACCCTGACCCAACCCTGCTCTGACCTTAAACCCCACTGCGAGCCACCCCAACCTAACCCTATCCTAAAGATAACCCTACCTTGGCCCTTAGTTTTTGTTTTTGGGGTTCAGAGTCGGGCCAGAATTGGGTTAGGGTAGTGAATATTTTTTAGGTGTGTGTGGGGGGGGGGGGGCGCTGGGGTTACAAAACATTTTTAGGGTGGGTAAGTTTAGATTCTGGGTAAAGAAAAGTTTTGAACATTTTTAAATATTTCAAAATACACCCTAAACCGGTTTTGTTGAAACGAACAGACAGACGGACAGACGAACGCACGGACGAAGACCACGGGTATGTCCCGAAGTTTTTTCGAAATTTGGCGGCATAATAAATACACCTAGTCCACATTATAAGCACTGGACTTCAAGCAAGTGTAACAAGTGTAACTCACGAGTACGAAAGTTTTCATGGAGAAAGCTCTCGCGACTCTTCAAGGTGGTATTCTACCATGTCTAACAAATATACCAAAAGCTCTGATGCTTGTTCTAACGTATTAGGCATTTGTTTGGAACCGCCCTCCATTAAATGCGTAAATAGCGCCGTTTCATTAGAATGACAATCAAAAGAGTCCGTCGTTAACACTTCACTAAGTGCCACCAGTTCTTCCCCTGACACAGATTTCAAATGATCTTTCCCACCAAACATTTCAGGGAAGTGATACATCATGTCGGGTTTTCCACTTGGGGTATCAGAGTTTCGAATGTTACGTATATTGTGTGTGTTCCAAAGCATGATGATATTTTGTAATTCTTTTCGAATTAATTCAATGTAACAGAAGCGTATACACTGAATGTCCATGGCATTTGAAGTGTCAAGAATGCCAGCATCAACTAAATCTCGAAAATGATTCACAAGAATCCCCATTCCAGCTGATTTAAATTTACTCCACCATGCTTCAATTCTCTGATTAGCTGTAGATTTGCCATACAAAAATGTTACTCCCGGTCTTGACTCGTTATCTTCATTCCCCCTGCGAAGCAAAGATTGAAGCAGTTCCACATTTACATTCTCGTTCCCTCTGTCAGCCCTCACTACCGATGGACAACCCCGAAGTGTATATATACAATCAGAAAAATATTTGCATATCACGAACGGGTCATTGTTAGTAGCAGCCACTTCGAGCCACATTATTCTGCGAGAAAATCCATCAATGCATCCATGAATACAAATACCGTATGGCTTCAATTTATCCCATCCATCGATATGCCATAGATAATTGGGACCAGGTACATGATATTGGCGTCTCTTAAGTCGGTGACGTCGGCGGCAATCTACTCCATCAGGGTCTATATAATTCATAAGTAGCCTCACTGTTTCCGTATCAACAACCAGGTTATGAATTTTTCTTAACCTGTTGTGCATACTTCTATACCCCAAATCGGCGCCTGCCCGATTAACTCAAATCGAATAGCACAGGAAACGTTTAGGACGTCGTCTTTTGGACTTCTCCGTCTCAGGCCCATGGCACGTAAAATCCGTTTCAGCTGCCTAACTCCAATTGAAATGTTGTGGTAAAAGTATAGAAACGCAACTATTTCTAGATATTCAAATCCCATTTTGAAATATGTCTCGATAATTTCCTCTCGTGTTTGCAAACCTAGTTCAAATGGAAGGTACGAATCAGGCTGTGCAGTACAGTGGCAAAATGCATAAGCAAACAAAAGCACAAACATAAAAAACATCATGGCTGGAAATACAATTCGAAAACTATCGATCTCTGTGGAACATGCACACCGTTTTGTCGTAGGGAGAATGTGAATGCTATTATTATAATATATTCCACGTGACCCACACCACGTGATATGCTTTCACTCAGAAAAAAAAATAAAAAAATAAAAAAAATGTAGAAAAAAATCAAAAGTTTCCACCTCGGGTGATAAGTTTCCACCTCGGGTGATAAGTTTCCACCTCGGGTGATAAGTTTCCACCTGGGGTGAAAAATTTCCACCTCGGGTGGTAAGTTTCCACCTCGGGTGATAAGTTTCCACCTCGGGTGAAAAGTTTACACCTCGGGAGAAAAGTTTCCACCTCGGGAGGAAAGTTTTCACCGCGGTTAAAACTTTTCACCTCGGGTGATAAGTTTCCACCTCGGGTGGTAAGTTTCTACCTCGGGTGATAAGTTTCCACCTCGGGTGAAAAGTTTACACCTCGGGAGAAAAGTTTCCACCTCGGGTGGAAAGTTTTCACCGCGGTTAAAACTTTTCACCTCGGGTGATAAGTTTCCACCTCGGGTGGTAAGTTTCCACCTCGGGTGGTAAGTTTCCACCTCGGGTGATAAGTTTCCACCTCGGGTGAAAAGTTTACACCTCGGGAGAAAAGTTTCCACCTCGGGTGGAAAGTTTTCACCACGGTTAAAACTTTTCACTTCGGGTGATAAGTTTCCACCTCGGGTGGTAAGTTTCCACCTCGGGTGGTAAGTTTCCACCTCGGGTGATAAGTTTCCACCTCGGGTGAAAAGTTTACACCTCGGGAGAAAAGTTTCCACCTCGGGTGGAAAGTTTTCACCGCGGTTAAAACTTTTCACCTCGGGTGATAAGTTTCCACCTCGGGTGGTAAGTTTCCACCTCGGGTGATAAGTTTCCACCTCGGGTGAAAAGTTTACACCTCGGGAGAAAAGTTTCCACCTCGGGTGGAAAGTTTTCACCGCGGTTAAAACTTTTCACCTCGGGTGATAAGTTTCCACCTCGGGTGGTAAGTTTCCACCTCGGGTGGTAAGTTTCCACCTCGAGTGATAAGTTTCCACCTCGGGTGAAAAGTTTACACCTCGGGAGAAAAGTTTCCACCTCGGGTGGAAAGTTTTCACCGCGGTTAAAACTTTTCACCTCGGGTGATAAGTTTCCACCTCGGGTGGTAAGTTTCCACCTCGGGTGGTAAGTTTCCACCTCGGGTGATAAGTTTCCACCTCGGGTGAAAAGTTTACACCTCGGGAGAAAAGTTTCCACCTCGGATGGAAAGTTTTCACCACGGTTAAAACTTTTCACCTCGGGTGATAAGTTTCCACCTCGGGTGGTAAGTTTCCACCTCGGGTGGTAAGTTTCCACCTCGGGTGATAAGTTTCCACCTCGGGTGAAAAGTTTACACCTCGGGAGAAAAGTTTCCACCTCGGGTGGAAAGTTTTCACCGCGGTTAGAACTTTTCACCTCGGGTGATAAGTTTCCACCTCGGGTGGTAAGTTTCCACCTCGGGTGGTAAGTTTCCACCTCGGGTGATAATTTTCCACCTCGGGTGAAAAGTTTACACCTCGGGAGAAAAGTTTCCACCTCGGGTGGAAAGTTTTCACCGCGGTTAAAACTTTTCACCTCGGGTGATAAGTTTCCACCTCGGGTGATAAGTTTCCACCTCGGGTGAAAAGTTTCCACCTCGGGTGATAAGTTTCCACCTCGGGTGATAAGTTTCCACCTCGGGTGAAAAGTTTACACCTCGGGTGATAAGTTTCCACCTCGGGTGGAAAGTTTCCACCTCGGGTGAAAAGTCGAAGAAAATATTTAAAAAAGTAAAAAGTGAAATAAAAATAAATGAAAAGTGAAAAAAAAAAGTAAAAAGTAAAAAAAAAATACATGTCCCTTCTAGGCTTCTGTACATGCATATATTTGTTCTTCGTTAGGTCGTTTTGGTGTTTATTTATTCCTTTGGAACTGAACTTGCTACTGGGGCCGAAACAGTAGTTGGCGTCATAACCAACTACACCCCCACACATTTTAGCTTCCTCTCCATACTGATAAGATCTAATTTTTGTTAGTGACGAAAGGTTACCTGCCATACGAGTGGATTGATGATTTGAAGAAACTGGAACAAGACCACTTACCGGACTACGATACATTCTACAGTTCGCTCAAAGGGGAAAATATATCTAAAGAAGAATACATCTATTGTCAGAAATTATGGAAAGACCACAAGGTGAACACCTTTCGCGATTTTCTCATCTGGTATAATAACCGAGATGTCCCACCATTCCTAGAAGCACTAGAGAAACAGTTAGCCTTCTACAAAGAGCGCGGGATTGATATGATGAAAGATGGAATGAGTGTACCCGGACTGACATTGAAGTATTTGTTCAACACGATCGACAATGAAACCCATTTTACCATTTTCAACGAGAAGAACAAAGATTTACATCAACTGGTAAAAGACAACATCGTGGGAGGTCCTTCGATAATTTTTGACCGTCATCAAGAAAAAGGACTAACAAAAATTAGATCTTATCAGTATGGAGAGGAAGCTAAAATGTGTGGGGGTGTAGTTGGTTATGACGCCAACGCTCTTTACTTGTGGTGTTTAATGCAAGAGATGCCAACTGGGATGTATATAAGAAGACGTAAAGAACATGACTTCAAACCGGAGTATTCTCACAAATATGGCAGAATGGCGCAGCAGTGGTTAAACTATATCTCCAGAAGAGACAGTCTTGAAATTCGGCATCAGTTCAATGGAGAAGAGAAAAAGATTGGAAGGAGACATCTGCCCGTAGACGGCTGGTGCAAAGAAACGCAGACGGTGTACCAATTTCACGGCTGCTTCTGGCATGGCCACAATTGTCGACTGAACACCAAAAGAAATGGAGAAGCAATTCTTTTCAACAGTGTTCGAGAAAAACAAATGGAAGATCTTCACAAAGAGACTATCAAGAACGCCAAATACATTGCTGATCAAGGATACAAACTTGTTGAAATTTGGGAATGTCAGTGGTTGAAAATGAGAAAGGATCCTGCAGTAAAATGTTACCAAGAGAAACTTGGGGGCAACACTTTAACATGGACAATGGACGAGAGTGAAGTAACGCAGCATGTGATTTCGGGCAATCTGTTCGGATTAGTTGAGTGTGACATTCATGTTCCAGACCACCTCAGGCATCACTTTGAAGAAATGACACCCATCTTTAAAAATACCACCATTAGTACAGACGACATTGGAGATCACATGAGAATGTTTGCAGAGAAAAACCACGTCATGCGCCAGCCGAGAAGAAGTTTGATCGGGAGTTACCATGCGAAGAGGATATTGCTTGCAACGCCACTCCTGAAATGGTACCTTGATCACGGCCTCGAGGTGACACAAATTTACCAAGTCATACAATACGAACCAAAAGCGTGCTTCAAGAAATTTGGAGAAGAGGTATCACAGGCTAGAAGAGACGGTGATCGGAATCCAGATAAGGCAATAGTTGCTGACACAATGAAACTCCTTGGGAATAGCGGTTACGGAAAGACAGTAACCAACAAAGAAAAACACAGAAATATTATTTACTGTAATGACGACGAAGCTTCTCGCTTAATAAACAACGTGCACTTCCGACAAATGAACCCTTTGAGCGAAACAGTATACGAGTTGGAAATGAATAAGAACCGCATCAAGCTGAACTTACCTCTTCATATCGGATTCTTCGTGTACCAATACGCAAAGATGAAGATGTTGCAGTTTTACTATGATTTTATTGATACCTTCGTGGATAGACGTGATTTTCAGTACTGCCTCATGGATACAGATTCTGGATACATCTCATTCTCCAAGTCATCTCTGGAAGAAGTAATAAAACCGGAAAAGAAAGAACAGTTTTATAGAGAGTATCATCAATGGTTACCGTCAGAATCATGCGATGAGCACAGAGAAGACTTTGTTCAAACCAAGATTAGATGAGATATATGGCCACCAAAGGGGTCATGTTGCAGCGACCGGAAAGCATTCGATAAAAGAACACCTGGCCTTTTCAAGGTTGAATGGAGCGGAGGTGGAATTGTGGGTCTCTGTAGCAAAACCTACTACTGTTTCGGCCCCAGTAGCAAGTTCAGTTCCAAAGGAATAAATAAACACCAAAACGACCTAACGAAGAACAAATATATGCATGTGTTGAAAACGCAACAGAGTGGAACAGGAGTTAACCGTGGATTTGTGGTGAACAATAATCACATGTACACTTATAGTCAGATCAAAGATGGACTGCCATATTTTTACCCGAAAAGAAAAGTTCAAGAAGATGGAACCTCTACCAAACCACTGGATATATAGACATTAATGTACTCTGACCATCAGCTGTTTTGTCACTGCAATCTTGATGTGAAAAATTCATTTTTCTGTGTTACACGTCATTCATTAGTCTTGTATATTTGAAAACTGCAATTAAATCGTGTTTTGTCAAATGAATGTATATTGTAATATTATTATGTTGTATAGAATAAAATGTATTGAATGTTGAAAAGCCTTCTGTTATCTATTGTATATGACGCTTATAGAAATAGGAGCCATATAGGAGCCATAAATAGGTTTTGTAGGAGTTTGGAAGTAAGAGGCCTGAAGGCCTTTCTGGGATTCAGGAGCCAAACTACACAAGTGCAACATCAGCGCCCCCAATAGTCCATAAATCGGCTCTTTTTCTGTCTCCGAAAGTCCCCCCCCCCCGCCCAAATCTGACCTTAATTGCCAAAACACCACAAAGGCTAACCTCATTTCATTAGTAGTCCGTATTTCGTACTACCAATACCACCCCCACCCACCCCCGTCCCGAAACGAGTTAATAGGTTAGAACTTAGTGGATAATAGACCAACAGGCCGTTAATCCTTTACTACTGTTCTAAACAACCTAGTATAGCACTGCCTGGTCTGGAATTCCATACTACCAATACCAGCCATTAGATACTATAAATGATTCGGTAGGTTAATAGTACTAAGGGGGTGATAACCCAACAGACCATTCATCCTGTACTGCCAATCTAAACCACCAATGACTATCTCGCAATACCACACTACCCCCCACCCACCCTACTGCTTGACTTAGCTATAGCAGACATAGGATAATATGAAGCTTAAGGTGGATTAATAGTACTAAGGGCTAACTTGGGACCTGAAAGGGATATACCACGCATACTATACTTCCACACTAGGCGACCATGCATTCCCACCCATCCCACAATAACGCCCGCCACCGTATTACATACTATCTATACTAATCATGGGATGACATAAAGCATCAAGTCGATTACTAGTACCAATGGCTTTCGGAGGCGGGGGTGGGGGGGGTGGGGGGAGGTACAGGAGTATATACCGCTACTATTAGATTTCTCCTATCAGAATTCAGCCACCCCCTGACCCGAATTACGTTATGTCAGATTGTATAATGAACAATAACAGCGGTCAGCGTCTCTATGACGTCGCGCGCGTATCATGACGTCACGACGTCAAATAGCAACGTCAATCGTTTCGCAGGAAAAACTTTCAAGAAAACCCAATTTTCCCATCATCTTTCCACCACTTACCCATAATATATACCTATAGCCCCATGCGTACATATATCACTATACATGCCATAGCATACTAAAAATACAGTACCTACACCATTTGGTGGATCTAGCTGCATGAAGCCGTACTTTTGCTCCCCCAAAGTTGTTCCCCCAAAAGTCCGGTTCCTATGGGAATTTAACACTATAGCTGCTCCCCCAAAAGTCCGGGTAATAAGGCACGATCGGGTACATGCTATACTACTACCGTTGTTGTAAAATTTCGAAAGTGCTATTTTGTTGTTGATTTCTTTTTGTGAAAATTTAAAAAAATGCTCAAACTCTTTTGAAATAAAAACATGTAATCACATTGTTCTGTTGTTTCTTCTTCTACTGACAAGAATTACTTCATTTAAGTCATCAATTAGAAGTTTGACTTTTTAAATTGTTTCCAAGTTCTGCGTGTTTATTTAACTTCTGAAGAATTGAGCGTAGCGATTTTTCAAAAGGCGCCACAATTCTTCACAAGTTAAATAAGCATCAAACGATCTCAAAAGCCAGTTACCGAGAGTCAATATGCATCGTCCCCAGAAGATTTTACCGTCCCCCCCCCCCAAAAAAGAAATCCCTTAGGGTCAACTGTCAACCTCCAGTTGAAGTGTCGTTAACCTTTTCCCCCATTTCAAAGTTTTGCGTGCGTATTTAATAATAACTCTTTGGCCAGCCGCTGAAGAGAAGGCCACCATTCCCCCTGCACCCCACCCCCTCTCTTAACCTGTGTTAATATTCCACTAGTTAAATGTACAACAAAAATTAAGAAATGATTTCACCCAAGGTCCCTTTTGGAGCGCCTCTCCCAAACACCTTAACCCCCCCCCCCCCCCACACACACACACACCACGTTTTCCTTACTGTTTACGATCGGCACAGACCTTCACTATTTCAAGTGTTAGCTTATTAAGTTATTTCGTTATTAAATACTTCGAATATCTCTTTTTTGTCAAGTTATCCCGTTTTTCCTCACTCTTCTCTATTGGCAGTCCACTACCGGTCCGGCGAATTAAATACTTCCAATATCTCCTTTTTGTCGTAGCTGTCATTTAGGTCCGCTCGTCGCTACTTCCCTCTAAAACTGAGTCGTTTCGGCCCCCCCCCCGCCCCCCCCCCCCCACTTTTTATGTGAGTCGTTTTGTGCCTTTTTATTTTGGTGATTCGTTTCGTACCTAAAAGGGTACGAAACGACCCAGTACGAAAAGGTAAAGGTACGAAACGATCCGGGGCGAAAGGGAAAAGGAACGACACGACCCGTCACCGAGCAGACGTATCTACACTTCTTTTTGGTTCGGAATTCTTGAACAATGAAGACAACCGTCTTATTTTTGAAGCGGTACATGATTTTATATTATCAAGTAAGCGATTCCAATGATTAATGTGTATCACAGTATTAAACCAGTCTAAATATCATTATTTATGAATGGTTGCCAAACTAGCCCAATGGAACAAATATAGCCCTCCATTCAACCCCCATTGCAGCTCAGAGCTACCCGGACGGTATTCACAGTTTGTATTCATAATCTTCTGCTAAACGATTTGAATGAAACTACTTATGTCATTCTCGCGTGCAGTAAATGCAACATGCTAGAACTTTTTTTTTTTTTTTTGTTTTTGTTTTTTTTGTTTTTGTTTTTTTTTGTTTTTCAACTCGTACCAACAGTGCAGCGTGTAACAAGACAAGATACCTCGGAGTAACCCTTCTGCAAAAAATGCATGTTCCTCAATTTGCATTGTTTTCTTCCTTGTCATTTAACGAAATGTTTCTCCGAGCTAGCACCTCACTCCATACACATTTTAAACACTTCTATTTGTTTGCAAAACCCATGAGACTATAACCAACTTGATTGAGTTTCTCAATCTTACCATGTGTATACTACTTATTGAACTTTTTTTTAATAATTACTGCTTATTTCTTCGCAATATCTAGCAAACCAATCCCACATGCCAGCCTATCCCTTCTAGATATTGCGAAACATGCCAACACCTTGTATATAGCATTCTTTATATTTCCAAAACAAATATCTGAATATCCCTTTAACAAAATTGAAACACCTTCACTATCCCTGGAAAACTCTCCGTGTGAATCACAGTTACTTGTGTGCAGTCCAGTCGGGTTGGCCATTGGCGTCATCTTCGATGTGCTACGCGGCCTGGTCCACTCTCATCCGAACAGATTATACCCTACCCTCACATCATGGATGACATAAATACATACCGGATGAGAGTGGGCCTCTTTGTCACGAAAGCACGCTCTGGGGTACATCATAAAAAGAAGCTTGACTATCTTAGTTCCATCCTGGTAATGCTCACCTCATCGTACGGTCTAGTTGGACTTACCGTAATGGTTGCGCTATTGCTTGTACTAAATAGAAAAGATAACGTAAATAAAAGAAGTGATAAATTAATCTCCCTCATGCCAAAACAAACAACTCCTACAAGTAGATGTCATATTTCTTTCCTGTCCATGCCTGTCAAAAAGGTAGTCTTAGTTTGTTTCCTCACTAGCATATCCTGGATCATACTACTCCTATACATGACGGGAGATGTTGAAGAAAATCCTGGCCCGAGCACCTCTTCCCCGAATTCGTCACATAGCTCCTTGTCATGTTCCCCATCTGTGGCTACGGATGGGTTCTCGGTTCTTCACCTGAACGTACAAAGTATACGGACTAAACTTGATACACTCAGTTGCGAAATGCCCCCCAACGACGTGTGTACGTTCACGGAATCGTGGCTCGATCCAGATGTAAATAACGAAGACATCCTACTCCCCAATTT
This sequence comes from Pictodentalium vernedei, assembly GCA_031216915.1. Classification (NCBI taxonomy): domain Eukaryota; kingdom Metazoa; phylum Mollusca; class Scaphopoda; order Dentaliida; family Dentaliidae; genus Pictodentalium; species Pictodentalium vernedei. The sequence continues at coordinate 269,093,667 of CM062295.1, forward strand.
CCAGGCCCCATTACGAAAAGATCGTGGCTCCAGAGGTGGTGGAGTGATAATGTACATTAAGAACGGTGTCCCATTTAAGCCCCGCCCAGACTTGGACATTCCGTATCTTGAGTGTTTGTGGGCCCAAATATATACTACCAATGGATCGATTCTCATTGGTGTCCTGTATCGACCGCCTAATTCTAGCACAGACTTATGGGACTTGATTGAAACATCCATAGATAGAGCATTCGACACAGGAATTAATAACCTTCTTTTAACTGGAGACTTTAACGACAACCAGGAGAACGGCCCGTCTGGCCCGATGCACCGACTTACTGCCCAGTTCAATTTGAAACAGCTGATCGTTGAGCCAACCTATTATACCGAGAACTCGTCATCACTCATAGATCTGTTCCTCGTAAACAGTGACCTTCGGATTCTATCCACTGTTGTAGGTGACCCCTTCCTTGGAAATTTTGTCAGGTACCACTGCCCTGTTATTGCCACCATAGACTTCAGAAAGAAACATACAAAATCACATAAAGGCCGAGTCTGGTATTACGATAAAGCTAACTTCTCTGAACTGAACAGAGACTACGACAATATAATTTGGCAAGATCTGCTCGCGGGCCTCTGCATTACATCCGTTGCACAGGAACTCTCTAGTATAATAATAAGTAAAGCCTCAAAATTTATACCCAACAAAATGATTACTGAAAGACCCCTAGAACCAAAATGGTTCCATAATAACCTCAGGCGTCTAATCCGCCAAAGAAAACGTCTCCACCGCAAAGCTAAAATGAAAAATTCTCCACAATCATGGGAAAAATATAGGAAAAAACGAAATGAAGTTATTAACGAAATACGGAAATCGAAACAACACTATAACAACAAAATTGACCATGTTTTAAACTGTCCCTCAACGAGTCCATCTGAGTGGTGGAAAACATTGAAACTTATCCTTTTTAAAAATCGGTCGTCCATTCCCGACTTCATTATAAATGATCAAGTAATTTCACCCGATAAAGAAAAAGCAGACAATCTAAACGATTATTTTTGCAATATTTCAACAGTTGACGATAAAGATCACCCTGTTCCCACAGCTTTGTTGAGTCCTGACCGACCAACAATAAGTCAGATCACCCTTACCTCTGATGAGGTGAAAGTAGCACTTGACTCTCTTAACATTTCGAAAGCATGTGGTCCAGATAATATTAGCCCAAGAGTATTAAAGATGTGCTCTACTAGTTTAGCACCTCCCTTAACAATTGCCTTCAATATGATGCTCAATCAGTCGTTTTTTCCCAGTGAGTGGAAGAGAGGTAATGTTGCACCAGTCTACAAGGCCGGGAATCCTCAGTTAGTAACTAATTATCGTCCAATAACCCTGCTCAGTTGCATAAGCAAAGTATTTGAACGGTGTATTTTCAAAAGGATTATTTCATTTTTACAAAGTAACTCCCTATTAACTCCTCTCCAATCAGGATTTCTCCCTTCTGACTCAACCGTCCTGCAGTTAACCGAAATTTATCACGCATTTAGTTCCGCTCTTGACGAAGGTAAAGAAATCCGCGTAGTCTTCTGTGATGTCAGCAAAGCATTTGACAAAGTCTGGCACAAAGGTCTTTTGTTTAAACTTGAACGCATAGGTATTACTGGTCCTCTACTAGATTGGTTCAAATGCTACTTGGAAAACAGACAGCAGCGGGTGTGTTTAAATTCAGCTGCGTCATCTTGGAAGGACGTCACAGCCGGCGTTCCTCAAGGCTCTATTTTGGGCCCCCTTCTATTTTTAATCTACATCAATGACATAGTTGATGATATTTATAGTAACATAAGACTTTTTGCCGATGATACAACCCTGTATCTCATTGTTGAAGACCCCTGTTTGCCAGCAGCTGAAATTATCAACAAGGATATCAGAGTAATTGAAGACTGGTCTGGTCAATGGCTTGTCAATTTTAACCCCAACAAAACTGAATCAATGGTGATATCGCGTAAGATTTTACAGCAAACCCACCCCCCTCTGACCATGTTCTCTCAAAATATAAACAATGTCGATAGACATAAACATCTGGGCCTGACTTTTAACGAACGTGGTAGTTGGGCATCTCATATAAATGAAATAACTACCCAAGGATGGAAACAAATAGGTCTGATTAGGAATTTAAAGTTCAGACTCGACAGGAGAGTCTTAGAAAAAATATATTTCTCTTTTGTCCGACCAACATTAGAATATGCGGATGTGGTCTGGGACAACTGTTCTGCTGAAGAAGCAAGCGGGCTTAAAAAATCCAAATCGAGGCGGCGCGAATTGTGACTGGAGGTACCAAAAGTGCGAGTAAACAGTCCTTGTATATTGAAACTGGCTTGGAAACTTTGGAGTTGAGAAGAAAAAAACACAAACTGATGCAATACTTTAAAATGTACCACAGACTAACACCTCACTACATATCACTGATGGTCCCCCCAACTGTCGGTGAAACCCAAAACTACAACCTTCGAAATAGCTCAAACCTGAACAATGTTAGATGCCGCACTCACAGCCACCAAACCTCTTTCCTCCCCGCTACAACTAGCCTTTGGAACGAGACCCCAAGCGAAGTCAGAAACAACCCAAATCCTACAAATTTTAAATCATTCCTCAACAAGGACAAACGTATTATACCAACCTTTTACGCTTGCCACAAATCACACTTAGCCCAGATCTTACACTGCAGACTTCGTCTGGGATGTAGCAATTTGAATGACCATTTGTATACAAATCACCTATCCGAGACATACTTTTGCAGATGTGGCGTACGTGAAACAACCGAACACTTTTTATTGTTTTGTCCGCATCACAGCAATGTACGAGGCGCAACCATCGGCTCTCTAAGTATCGAAATTAATGTTGACACCCTCTTATATGGAAGTGAATTTTTCACCCCAACAGTTAACAAAAGAATCTTTGAATCGGTCCATAGTTTTATCCTATTGACAAAAAGGTTTAAGTCTGATAATGGTTAATGGGAACCGTGCAAACGTATACATTATATAAACATGTCCTATGTGGCTTGAGGGCAGTAATTATCCCGTGTACGATCACTGCTGCTTCCTATACTATATATGACATTATTTTGGGGTTAGTTAAAACACTGAATTTGTCAGTGTTTCCAAATTCAGATGTAATTCATCCTGTACAGGGCACTCCATTAAGTTGCAATATTAATACGACCAGTTTTCAAAAAATGTCAACCGCCATTCCTCCCTTCACCCACCAAGGAGTTAGCGAAGTTCTGATGCCCCAGAACTTTCTCCAGTCCAGTCATCTTTATTTATCATGGAATATGAAAGCCAACTGGCCATCCCTGGCTGGCCTGCCCATTTCTGCACATTTCACTGATTCGCATGTAGGTGTCCTTATTAGGTTTACTGTCACTACCAACAATACAGTCCACCTATCCATACCCCCATGTTTCTCCCACCATTCAAATAGTGTTTTCATCCATAGTATCATACTTAATACTGTTCAGTTATAAAATAGGGACCCATGTGCTGGCGCAGGTTGTTTGCATGCATATGTGAATGTGCGTGTGTATGTGAGGGCGCGTGTATGTACTTGTTTTGTTCTACGTCTGACTTGGGTCCCTTGTGTCTAAACGCCAAAGCTGCCTAAATGTAAACTTAATGAATTGTTATCATGGAAACAGCCCCGCATAAGCTTGAAGCTTGTTGCTGAATCCATTTCCTCTTGTGTCTATTGTTAAGTAAGCTATACAAGTTTGTATTTTATTGTCTTTTTGTACCTAGATACTACGGAAATAAATACTGTTTAAACTAAATGCAACATGTCTTCAAGCTGGTCCAGATTTGTTTCTTTTCTTATTATTTATTATCGTTCTCATATTGTCTAACTTTAGGTCTAAATATTCTTACACGTCGTCTTCCGGTGGTCCCTGCCTCTGGCTCATGTGGCGGTCAGGATTGGGTGGTCCTATTAACAAAAACTCCCATTCAAATTTTATTCCCTTAACAATAAGCCAATTTCGAAACTGCCATCTTGGCTTTTAATCTATGCAAGGTCACAGGTCGCGAGGTATAAACATTCCAAGAAAACGCTTTGTTAGCAATGAAATCGCACTGTTTACACCTCGCGACCTGTGACCTTGCATAGATTAAAGTCCAAAGATGGCAGTTTCGAAATTGGCTTATTCTGGACTCGGAAACATGGCTCGTGGCCCTCCGCTGGAGTGAGCTTGTTGAGCCCGCTCCGATGGGGAATCATGAACTGAGTTTTTGAAACAAAAGATAAACAATGTCGAGTGGTTTCAAGACGCCTTTTGTGCAACTGTCGTACTCTATCCGTGTTGGGTAGTGTGTTAATCCGTAGTACGGGGCAGGGGCCCCCGGACGACGACGTGTGAGCTCGACTACTGACACTTGTGTAATTTATACAAATACTGTTTCAATTAAAGAAATAAAGTCACTCACACCTGTTATTGACATTGGTAGCTATTTGTAATCTTCTTTTGGGTAGAAACGGCCTTGTATAAGCTTATAGCTTCCTGCCGAATCCACGTCAATGTATTAACAATTTTTATTATATATCCTTGAAATGAATATTGTTTAAACTAAAACCAAGGTTTTTGGGCGCCGATGACGCGCGGGGATGGCATGGAATAAATAACTCCTTGTTTTGTTTTTCGAGTAAAGTAGACCATGTAGTAGTGATTAGAACATTACAGACAGCGTTTCATATGGGAACGGGTCCAAGTCGCCCCGGGGACATGTCGCCCTCGGTTTAAATCGCCACCGGGTCAAGTCGCCACCATACCTCGGGTAAAGCCCCCCCCCCCCCCCACCCCCAAAGTGTTGGACTGGAAAGACTTAATAATAATGTAAGGTGGTCTGATTAAACACGTATTTTTATTTATCAAAAATAGAACATAGTATCAAATAATACAACTTTTCGTAGTTGTTTTTATTCACTAAAACTAGAACATAATAATAAAATATATACAACTATACATTGCAAAAATGGGAACGGGAAGATTCGGCCTGTGGAAGATTCGGCCCGAGACTGAAAATTCACAACAGACGGGGAAATGAATTTCTTGATGGGAGAATACATGTAGAAATAACGTAACTGACATTGGTCAGAAATGAATCAAAATTATGATTTTATTTTTTTTTTTAAGTAAAATCTAGTCATAAATTAATATACATTTAGAAACTTTAAACCATACATAAGGAATCATAATAACAAATTAAAATCTAGTCATAAATTAATACACATTTTATACATAAGGAATGATAATAACATTCGTCACTTATCTACTTCAAGACCTTCCTAAACAAGGGAATCCAACGACCTCCAAGGTTCTATAGCAACGCGAAATCTCGCACAGCTCAAATATATCATTGCAGGTTACGTCTACAGTATAGTAACCTCAACTCCCACCTGTTCGATAATCATTTATCACCAAACCCTTTGTGTCAGTGTGGCGAGCACGAGACTCCTGATCATTTTTTCTTCCATTGTCCAATCTTCTCAGACGCACGTAATTACACGATTAACCTTCTTTCTTTTGGAACAGACACATCCACACTTCTTTTTGGTTCAGAATTCCTGAATAACGAAGACAATCATGTCATCGTTGAAGTGGTACATGAAACTTTATCTTATCAAGTAAGCGATTCCAGTAACTGATTCGCATGACTTGTTACATAACATTGGGCCACCCAGTAATCCAATATTACTGTAACAGGAGGAGAGATAAGTGCGGAAGTCGGGGTTCGAACCGTCGACCTCTAGAACACAAAGCGACCGATTTACCACGAGACTAAGAGATCCGGACCAACCAGGCTGGTTGGTAAATGGCCTTTATACCTCGACACTACTCTCCCCTTCTTTTGAGATTCACCACATGTGAATCTCACCCAAGTTCCTCCCTCAGAGCGGTCGAAACACCCGCAGTGCCACCTACTGCCGAGGATCGGACGCGCCCCCAAATGTAACAGCGGAGAGATAAGTGCGGGAGTCGGGGTTCGAACCGTCGACCTCTAGCACACAAAGCGACCGATTTACCACGAGACTAAGAGATCCGGACCAACCAGGCTGGTTGGTAAATGGCCTTTATACCTCGACTGCTACATTTCTAACTAATAATAATAGTATCAAACTAGCATAGCATCACGTTTATTCCCCTCCACACCTTCCAGACTTCAGTTCAGCCCACCTTCAGATGGACTGTCTTCGTAGTTTGGATTCATATATATATCTCCTTACCAGAAGAATTGATGAAATAAATACTGCCTTACGTATTTCTCGAGTGCACCTAATGCATTACGCATTCAGACTGGCCGTCCTTTACATTTTTTTTCCTTTTCTTGTTCGATGTTTTCTTCTTTTTCTCGTTTGCTTCTTTCTTTTCTAATTTTTCTTAAAATATTACTGTTGTATTTGATACATTCCTGCACATCTTTGCCCGCGGGTCTGCCCTCTCCCACTCTTGCCTCGCGTATTCGGTCTGGGTCTGGAGACCTGGCTCGCGACCCCAATTGGTAGCTGTGTCTTGAAGACAGAAAAATGCCTAAATGGCATCAGAAAGGTTGGGGTTTTTTGGGTTTTTTTTCGAGTCGACGTTTGGTTCGGTGGGGTGGGCTGGGCCCGCGGGTAATGATGTGTACGTGTAATTACTGACTGACACCACCTGCCGAGTGAATTGATAAACGAAAGAGGGGGACGACTTACATAAGCTGATAGCTTTCCGTCGAATCCCTCTCATATACTGCGATCTATCGTCGTTTACCTCTGTTATTTTGTGTACTGTTGTACATTGTGCTGCTTGTTCTTCTTTGTACCTGTTGCGTACTGTATACAAATAACATAATTTCAAATAAATATTGTTTAAACTAATAACAGACACCTTCATGCAATTTTGTAAATCTCCCCACATAATTTTAACAGCCTAGATGTGGATATCTGGTTTTCTCTGTATTTTCGGCCCGAGACTGAAAATTCACAACAGACAGGGAAATGAATTTCTTGATGGGAGAGTACAGATATAACGTTGGTCAGAAATGAATCAAAATTATGATTTTATTTTTTTTTTCAAATTAAAATCTAGTCATAAACTAATATACATTTAGAAACTTTAAACCATACATAAGGAATCATAATAACAAATTAAAATCTAGTCATAAATTAATATACATTTTATACATAAGGAATGATAATAACAGATACTTTCATGCAATTTTGTAAATCTGCCCACATAATTTTAACAGCCTAGATGTGGATATCTGGTTTTCTCTGTATTTGTGACAGACCTCGTCCACACAACAACAAAGTGGGTCCATAGCGTACAGTATAGACATAGTATAAACATACATTACTTGCAACTATGAACTTCAAAGAAGATTAAAAATCTTAACAGTTAAATCATAATTACCTGATCATCAAGCTGTGAAAATGTGTGTTGTTTCAACAATTTTTTTCAGTTATAAGTGTGACTAGAAACATTTAGTCGGTGTCTCTCTTCCACTACACACCGTGTCTTAAGTTATCTGAGGTGTAGGAATGTACTTTCTTGAACAAATAGGAATTCATTTTTTCTCTGATGTGTTGGAATTTACTTTCATGAATAAATAGGAATTTATTTTTTTGGTTGTGTTTGGATGTGTTTATTTTCGTATCTGTAAAGGTGAGTCGATTTTTTCATAATAAATAAAGAATAAATAAAATAACATAAAAAATAAACGTCATCAAATCTGAAAAAACAGGAAGACGGCCTCAAAAGTCGGGAAGATTCGGCATTGGGAGGGGCCAATTTTTCCCACCTGTCGGCCTGGAATCGAATCTCCCCGAGGCCGAATCTTCATGGATCCGCATAAATTGGCCACCACGATTTACCGAGAGGTACCGGTAGGTACTGAAAAAAGCTTTTTAGAAATTGTTTTTACAATAAATTGAATTCAAACGATATATTTCCTGCATTTATTTCTGGAAATGTGGCCATTAATGATGCAATTTGTCGCGATAATCATATTTTTGAGTTATTTATTGAGTAGCGCGGTTGATCTCTCGGTAAGGTGACGTCTCACTCAGCCAACCTTTTTTAAAAAACGAGTCGCGTCCAGCCAACTTCTAACAGTCCATTAGTAGCATCTAGCCAACCTTTTGTCCTTCACACCTTCATAATTAACGCTATAGTTTGTTCTCACATTTGTTAAGTTTGGTGAACTTCAATCAAATTAAGTGTTTGCTTATTTTTTAGCATATCACAGAAGTCTGTATGGGGTGATCTATTCCCAAATGAATTTCACTTGTTGGTTTTGCTGAAGTTACCCAGTATATCTGGAGCCCAACATTACCCAAATGAGTGAGTAATCATGACTGCTGCGCAAATAAATTTTGAGTTTTGAGATAACGGTAGGGGTGGACATTATTTAATTCATGGAGGTTGCTGCTGTGTTACCTTTAGTGCCACTCTAGAAGATGGGAGATGTTTGGCTAAATGCACTTGAAGATGAAGATGAACTTGTGACTGATGTTAGTCATTTCATCGACTATGTTACGAAATACTCTCTCAAGATGGAACCATTATGAGAACGAGGGCCCGCGCACTACAAATAATGCAGAAGGGTGGCACAGTAAAGTGAAAAAAGTATGCACAGCAGCACATCCAAACATTTATTCATTTGCCAAGATGTTGAAGGGTATGCAGTCAACAAATGAAGCCAAGATCATGCAATTGGAAGCAGGGGGAAAACAAACACGAAAAGGAAGAAAGCACAGGACCAAAGACAACCGCCTAACAGTTCTCAAATCTATGTTAGAGAGAAGGGAAGTGAATGTCATAGACTATGCCGATCAAGCGTCGCAATTATTAAAATTACATTAATTTTTGTTACACATGTGTTTTCTATATTATTAATGGTATTATTTATTATATACTCTCGAATTTACTGAATATGGGCAATCATATCATTCATGTGGACTTCTATGTATCCTGTATATTCTGTGTCGGTATAAGTTGAATTTCATATCGAGCAAAAGAAATATCCACATCCTGTGAATTTTTCTTTCGTTTGTAACTAAATTCAACAAAATCTTTGATACAGACTATACCTTCTTCCCTAAATTAATAGTTGCGTTCAGCCAACCTAACACCTATCCGACTCTAGTTAGGAAAAATTAAAAGGTTGGCTGAGTGAGACAAAACCCTCGGTAAATCGTGTTTTCTCGGTTTGATAAGAGGCACCGAGAGGTACGCAAAAAAAGCTTCTTATAAATTATTTTCTCAATAAATTGAATGCAAACGGTATATTTAATGCATTTTATGCATTTATTTCGACGGAGGACTACCCTTTAATACTCACAAAAAACCCTTGAAATGTTGCTGTTGAAATTGTTCACACGCAGGATGAAACCAGTGAGCGCATTTCTCATAATAAATGCTCTTTATCTGGTGACACTCTTCGCCACAAACGCCGCACGGATAAGGCACAGGTGACATGATGATAGTTAAGTAAATGATCAGACTGGGGAACAGATGAATGAAAGGTTTTAGCGCGCCGAAGGCGCGCAGGGACGATGTGGGATTTACAAATCCCTTGCGACCCGGTTAACCTTATTTTTTTTCCCTTGGATCACACAGGCCTATATATCTATAGCTTTCCTATTGCCCAAAATGGAGTCTGAGGGGGTTATGCACGCGGTTAGAATACCCGGCAGTTTACGTTGGAGTGTTAGATTGTCAATACTCAATCCCTCAACGCCTTGAAAACTATTAGAGGGCGAGCTCTATTCGGTTCCAGTTCGGCGATGGTAGAGGTTTGAATCCCACCATGGTGGCGAGCCAGAATGTAATTTTGTGCGATGGCAAGTTTAAGGGAAGAAGAGAAAAGAAAACCAAACAGCAACGCCGGTTTGGTAGCGGCCCCGGTATATGACCATAGCGGTTACAAAAAAGAAGTGGAGAAAGCTCCAACAGTTTAGTTTTAAAAAACCGGGAGTCATCCATCAAACCTTCTGGGAGATAGGATGCCGTATGTGATTTTGAGGTATCTGGTTATCCTTCGGTAATTCCAAATGACCTCCTCCACCCCCCCCCAAAAAAAAACCTCTCACTGACACACACCCTCAAGCCCTTAAAAGGGCTGTTAAATCTTTATTCAAATGTTTATTTATATCAAATGTACACTCGTTCCCAGCCAGACAAGCTTGTTTCAATCCTTGCCTAGCGTTTGGTGGTTTCTTGTATATGTTGCAGAAAGGTAGGTTGCACCAATTCCTCCTACGCTTAGTCTACCATTTCCATGCGTCTTCTTGATAAGAGTGTTGCAAGAAAATTTGAGAATGTTCAGTTAGAAAAGTTATAGGTAGAGAGAAAGATGGGTATCCGCTATTGTATATTGTGCCTGCTGTGTGATTGTTGCTATGGATGGGGTAAAGGGTGTGTTTCTTCGGAGCCCACTCCCCACACGCAGAGTTGCGAGGCAATCCTCACAGACACAATCCTAAAGATCTCAATGAGTAGCGAGGCAATCCTCACTGACTCCACGCAGTTTAATTCTATTGAGTAATTTTAATTTACTGTGGATTATTTTGTTTTTCTGTTTAGGGTTCGGTGTTCGTTCAGCTTCACCATTGATTCACTATCCTGGAGTATGTGGAGGGTTTTGTTATATAGATCTTATTAAACGCGTTTCAATCACGCTTCAGCAGAGTTGCGAGGCAGTCCTCACAGACTCTATCCTAAAGTTCCCAATGAGTAGCGAGGCAATCCTCACTGACTCCACGCGATTTAGTTATATTGAATAATTTTTATTTTATTTTATTTTATTATTTTTTTTTTTTTTTTTTTTTTTTTATTTTCTGGAAACTTATTTTGTTTTTCTGTTAAGGGATCGGTGTTCGTTCAGCTCAACCATTAATTCACTATCTTGGAGTCTGTTGAGGGTTTTGTTTTGTAGGTCTTTTAATCGCGTATCAATAGTTCCTATTTTTGCTAGCTCGTGAAGTTCCTTTATCGGTGTCCATTTCGGTTTGCATAGTGCCACTCGCGGGGCATAATTTTGAACCCTCTGTAGCTTCTGAATGTTGGTTTTGCTTAGGTCGCTTGTTATTATTGCACCGTATTCTAGTACCGGACGTATAAATGTTTTGTAGAGCTTGAGAAGCACATCTTTGTTTGCTCCCCAATTTCTACCTCTGATCATCTTCAGAAAATTGATACGTTTAGTAGCTCTAACCGTAATGGAGTTTACGTGACTGTTTAGACTGAGATTGCTATCTAGGATAAATCCCAAAAATTTGGCCTCTTTGTTTGCTTCTAGTTTGTGATCGTATAACTGGAGATCGATACTCGGGACTGGTTTTTTCCTTTGCTTTTTGAAGAACGTGACTTTTTGAGTTTTGGCGGCATTGAGTTTGATGCGCCACGGGCACACCAGCTCTCAAGATCGCGAATGGTATCCTGTAGACGATTTTTAATTATGTTTCTGGACTTGCTGGCTGTCCAAATGCCTTTGTCGTCTGAGAACTGCGATAGTTCAACAAAGTTTTTCCCTACTTTTTCTATATCATTCACATATATTATGAAAAGAAGTGGACTTAGAACCGACCCTTGTGGTGTTCCCGCTTCGAGTATTACTTCCTCTGACACCTCGCGATTAACCCTCACCTTGATTTTTCGGTCAGTTAGAAATGATGATATGATCCTTAGAATTTTAGTGGATAATCCCATTTTCGCTAGTTTATATCTCACGCCATTGTGCCATACCGAGTCGAACGCTTTTTCTACATCCAAGAAAAGCGCGGTTCCGATTTCATTTTGACTAAATGCTGTTTTCATATAATCGACCAGTCTATATACGTGTTCGATTCCCTCTTTCTGACTCCTATACGCTCTTTGCCATTTGTTGAAAAAGTTGATTGATTCGAGGTAGCTGCGAAGTCTCGTAGTGAGAATCCGCTCAAATATTTTCTCACACAGCTAAGCAAGCTGATTGGGCGGTAGTTAGAAGGGCTGGTAAGGTCTTTCTCGGGTTTAGGTATCATGACTCCCGTGGCCACTTTCCAGCATTTTGGGAAGTACCCACAGGAGAGACAGCAGTTTAAGAGTTTGGTAAGTCTGCAGTAGAAGATGTTGGGGCACTGTTTCATTATTTTGTAAGAGACTTCGTCTTCTCCTGGGGACGAAGATGACCTGCATTTTCTGATTATACCCATGACCTCTTCTACGCTTATTGGTTCGGTTAATTCATGGTCGTCCCCGTCTTCATGCCTTTGGTCGAAGTTCGGTTCTTTGAAGATTGAGTTGTTATCTTGGACAAATTTATTTACTCGAACCTTAAAATCGTTGTCATATCTGTTCCCTTCTTGTGGACGATGTGCCTTCTTTAGAAGTTCGGCAAAAGCACTGGCCTTTGCCTTGTCGTCTATGGCCATAGATCCGTCGCTAGTCTTTAGCGCATTATTATTGGCAATTTTGCTCTTTTGGCCAGTAAGAGTTTTAAATGTATCCCAGAACCTCTTAGGTTCTCTCAGCCCATTTAGGTTTTCGGTTGCTTTTTCCCATCTCACGCGATTGTCGTTAGCTATGGCCTTTTTTACTTCCCCATGAAGGCGATTATACGCGGTTTTAAGTTCTGCTCTTTTCATTTGATCATTCTCTGATTGGTAAGCCCGGAAGGCTTTTCTTTTTTGTTTGATTATTTGAAGAGTTGTTTGGGTTATTCTATTTATCCGCGTCTTTACTGTTTGCTTGGGACAGATTTCATCTAGTGTACTGTTGATAACCTCGTTAAGGTGGGTGCAGGCTTTTTCTAGTTCATGAACATTTGAGGGGTCAGGGATTTTTCTAGGTGACGACAGGGGCCGAATATGGGTCCCATTCCCAATGAGATTTAGGCATGATTTTTCCCAATTTCTAACATAAAATTCCCAATTGGTACCCAGTGTCAACTTCATCATAATAATTGTGATTATTTACTGTGAAAGTAGGCCTTATTATGATGATAAAAGAACTGTAAAACCATAATTTCAAACAATAAAACCAACTTCTTCATTTTTAATGTGCCTGTAGAGAAGAAATGTGCATTTTTCTCCACTCTGCAGTGTCACCAGAATTCCCAATTTGGTCCAATAAGATGGCATTTTCCCAATTGTATGGGCCCCTGGCCCCATTCCCAATACCCTTAGAAAAATCCCTGGGGGTCATTTGCCTTTATTTTTACTTCGATAATGTTTCTGAAGAGGTTCCAGTCAATTTTTGATAGGTTCCTCCTATTCACGGGAGGATACCTTGCGGGACCAGTATTACATTTCAGAGTGGCGTGAACCGGCAGGTGATCACTGCCTAGATCATCATCTCCTACAAATATGTCTTGCATTTGGCTGGTTAGTGATTTGCTGGTGATAATCAAGTCTAGGATATCTGATTGATGGAGTGGGTTGTTGCTTATGTATGTTACGTCTTGATCGTTATTTACCACGAATAGATCGAGTTCTTCAATGATGTGGAAAAGGGCGTCACCATTAGGCTCAGTCTTATGACAACCGAATACCTGGTGTTTGGAATTGAAATCACTGGGACTGGGGAACAAAATTCAAATCCAAGTTTATATCCTATTGAGTGTTTTTCTTACTATGTACCCAAGCCAAATCATTTTCTTTGGTGACCCGACGTTGAGAGTAGTGTGTTTATAGTAAACTGAAAGTCGCAGTTTTGCTTTTACAAAATGGCAACACACCTTGCTACTACTCTTTCTGGTAGCCGTCGGTGTGGATGAAAGTAGTCTCTCATGTTGGCGACAAGACACTATAGGCTGAGTCGGATAGGCACATCAAATTAATTAGCGAAATTGTCAGCCAGAGGTAACCAGAAAATTCAAGAATATACACACATTCTAAATATATTCTCACACCAGTAAATAATTATAATAAATAAAGTAAATAAGTACTGAAATAATTCTGAAAGTTGTCTTTATTATCCATATAGAATAAAAACAAACATTGATAATTTTACTTTACGTTATTTTTTATATACCGTTTGCATTCAATTTAAAATCATTGTGAAAATAATTTATAAAAAGCCTTTTGTGATTACCGCGTCAAATTGCAACATTAATGACCAAATCCCCGAAATAAATGCATAAAATGCATGAAAAATACCGTTTGCATTCAATTTATTGTGAAAATAAATTTCAAGAAGTTATTTTTGCGTACCTATCGGTGCCTCTTGTCAAACCGAGAAAACACGATTTACCGAGAGGTCAATCGCGCTACTCAATAAATAACTCCAGACTATGATTATCGCGACAAATTGCATCATTAATGACGAAATACCCGAATTAAATGCATGAATATACCGTTTGCATTTAATTTATTGTGAAAATAATTTTCAAGAAGTTTTTTTTGCGTACCTCTCGGTGCCTCTTTTCAAACCGAGAAAACCCGATTTACCGAGAGGTCAATCGCGCTACTCAATAAATAACTCCAAACTATGATTATCGCGACAAATTGCATCATTAATGACCAAATCCCCCGAAATAAATGCATAAAATGCATGAAATATGCCGTTGGCATTCAATTTATTGTGAAAATAACTTTAAAGAAGTTTTTTTTGCGTACCTCTCGGTGCCTCTTGTCAAACCGAGAAAACACGATTTACCGAGAGTTCAATCGCGCTACTCAATAAATAACTCCAAACTATGATTATCGTGACAAATTGCATCATTAATGACCAAATCCCCCAAAATAAATGCATAAAATGCATGAAATATATCGTTTGCATTCAATTTATTGTGAAAATAATTTCTAAAAAGCTTTTTTTCCGTACCTCTCGGTAAATCGTGGCGGCGCATAAATTACATCAATATTTATCTATGGTTTATATAATTTATATACATAATAAAGTCACAAATATATACAACTACATTACATAAATAAAATCAATATTTATCTATGGTTTATATATCTCTTACCTTAGTAAATGGTTGTCCAATAATCTACAGATAAAGAAAAATAGACTGATTACTCAACAGTAGGATTACTGTATTTAGTTCAAAATTCAACTCGACTGGTGGTTGTGGTCTTGTTTGGGCTCTGTGCCTGTATATGTTTCTTTTCACTAAAGAAGTTTTTTGTTTCAAAAATATCTTTGCGTCAGTGAAGGTTTCTTCCATGGCATCTTCAGCTTTGTCAGTTGCTGGTTTGAATAAGTTTTTCCTTGCCATCTCTTTTGTCTGTAGTTATACAAAATCAGACTTATTATGCAATCTCTCTCTCTCTCTCCCTCTCCTCTATTTTAAAATCAAATAGGTGAAAATACTTACTTTTGTGGTGATAATATCATCGTTGTTATGATTACTCTCGATAGCTGTTGATGAACAGTCGTCAGTCACGATCACAATCCACCCAAACCACTCACTGATGAGACTGCTTGTTCAAACAAAAAAATTATTTCTGATTACTCTTTTCAGAGCTGTTAGTGAAATGTCGTCAGCCACACTCACTGATCAGATTACCTGTTTAAACAAACACAGATTAGAATTATTATTTTCAAATCATTAGGTTAGATGTCTGGGTTCCGAAAGGATAACTTTCTCCACAGTGAATACGATTTTTTGGGAACTTTTGTGTAAAATCTCATATTCTTGGAAAGAAATTATTATTCTTTCATGCGTGCTTTCTGTATTGGATTCAAAATTTGCATAATAGGATTTTATTTCTTTTGAACAGGATTTTCTTGTTATTAAAGGTAAGTACATTAATTAATATTCCATAATTGTCTGTTTTTACTAAAAAATATTTCAAAAAATATAAAAATAAAGGAAGTAAAAAAATTTTTGGCCGGACAACTCGCCCCCAAAAGCGACAGGGACGACATGACCCGGAAATATTTGTGGGGCGACTTGACCCGGAGCGTTTCAAACGGTGGCGAAATTAACAAAGACATTTTTCAAAAATTTTGTGCGTATATGCGTTTCTCGAAACGATTCTAAAATACACTCGCTTCCAAGAAGCAATAAGGCTTGCAACCGTCGCGCGATTGTACACAGTGTAGGGAGGTGGTCACTAAAAGAGGTAGTCCGAGTCGGAAAAAAGCCGAGTCGAAACCGGTTTCTTTGTACTAATCTCTTGAATTAAAAGATAATATGTTGTGCCTATTTGATTATCCTTACCAACAATGTTAAAACAATGTTTTCACTTCCCACTTCAATAAATCGCCTCCAAGCAAAATTCGCATAACAACCACAGTCAGTAATCAGAGAGTGAATTGTGAAAAATAAACATATTGTTTTGTTTAATTGACCTCTGATTAAAACTTTAAAGATGTTTTTACAAGTGATGAGTGGTGTCAATGAATTCCGAATCTGACCCCCAAAAAGATTAATTAAAGATACTTTCTTACTATTCTGTGATCTAGTGAATATAAAAATCATTTTAAATGAAAAGGCACGGTAAAAATTTTGCGAATTTTGTGCTTTGGAGTCATCAGGCAAAAATTTTTAACATCCAGATATTCATAATTGTAAGATGATGAGGGGTGTCATCCCAACAAGACGAATGGCTGAAATATCCCAAGAAGATGAATCGCGACAGGTCGAAAACCCCTTTTTTCATTAACTATAGGGGAAATTCATAAAAAGAGATTTATAAAGAGAATAATTATGTTCTTTTGGGGTGGCTGTTTCACATGCTTCAGTAGTTGCTAGCAGTTATTAAGCTGGTCATTATTGAATAAGAAAAACATAACTCTTTTCTGTTGAATTTGTGATCTACATGTGGTTATAATTATGATTAGGCTAAAATAATAATATATTTGAAAATGTTGATTACAGTCTCTTGTTTTTCCTAAACCATGTCATGTGCAGAGGTGTTAAAACAGATGTTTGTGTGGAGGATAAAAGCTTATGTTGCTTTGGCGGGCCACCCAAATGTTATTTCACACCTTATGCAAGTAGTGGTTAATTCAATCTATATGTACTTTAATTAATCCCTTCAATAATCAGTGAGGATTGCATCGCTGCTCATTGAGATCGTTAGGATTGAGTCTGTGAGGATTGCCTCGCAACTCTGCGTGTGGGGAGTGGGCTCCGAAGAAACACACCCCTTACCCCATACATAGCAACAATCACACAACAGTCATAATATACAATAGCGGATACCTATCTTTCTCTCTACCTATAACTTTTCTAATTGAACATTCTCAAATTTTCTTACAACACTCTTATCAAGAAGACGCATGGAAATGGGAGACAAAGCGTAGGAGGAATTGGTGCAACCTACCTTTCTGCAACATACACAAGAAACCACCAAACACCAGACAAGGATTGAAAAAAGCTTGTCTGGCTGGGGACGAGTGTACATTTTGTATAAATAAACATTTGAATAAAGACTTAACAACCCTTTCAAGGGCTTGAGGGTGTGTGTCTGTGAGAGGGTGTGTTTTTTTTTTTTTGGGGGGGGGGGGGCATTTGGAATTCCCAAAGGATAACCAGATACCTCATAATCACATGCGGCATCCTATCTCCCAGAAGACTTGATGGATGACTCCCGGTTTTCAAAACTAAACTGTTGGAGCTTTCTCCACTCCTTTGTTGTAACCGCTATGGTCATATACCGGGGCCGCTACCAAACCGGCATTGCTGTTTGATTTTCTTTTCTCTTCTTCCCTTAAATTTGCCATCACACAACATTATATTCTGGCTCGCCACCATGGTGGGACTCAAACCTCTACCATCGCCGAGCTGGAACCAAATACAGCCCACTCTCTAAAAGTCTTATTAGTTAATGACGTCGAGGGATTGAGTATTGACAATCTATCACTCCAGCGTAAACTGTCGGGAATTCTAACCGTGTGCATACCCACCCAGACCCCATTTGAGGCAATAGGAAAGCTAGGCCTGTGTGATTAAAGTGAAATAAAATAAGGTTAACCGGGTCGCAAGGGATTTGTAAATCCCACATCGTCCTTGCTCGCCTTCGGCGCGCTAAAGCCTTTCATTCATTCTCAAATCATTCTCAATCAATCATTAGTTTAATTGCATAACCATACAACCTAACAATTCAGTTGAATGATTGGTACCAGAGAGAGAGAGAGAGAGAGGCGAGAGAGAGAGAGAGAGAGGAGATTGTAATTAAGTTTATATCTGATTTGTTTTTGATTAAGTAATCACTCACCGTGGTGACCGAGAAAAAGTTCCAGAACGATCAATTAGGCTGATTAGTGTATTTTAGCACAACTGTTACATAATAGTAATCAGCAATACTGGTGTCAGTTTTAAATGAGAGGTACACGTAATGGGGAGAATGAAGGACATGTTGTTAGTGAGTGATTCAAAGGAGAGGTTAATATGCTAATCGGAGAGAATAAAAAGAATGGGAAAGGATTGTCATCAAGCAGTTTCTCTCAGAGTGTTGGGAGGAGAGAAGAAGCGTGGGAATATTGAGGCAGTTGGGAGCACAAAATGAACGGGGAACGGGTCGATTCGTAACCAAGTCAATTCGTACTCAGTCAAACTGAGTCAATTCGTAACCATTTTTAGCTCAACTTTGACGAAGCGAAATTTTAGCTTTTGTCATGGCCCGTCGTCCGTCTGTCCGTCTGTCAACAATTGGATACGGCTCGGGCTAGAGGCCGTATTTATGAACCGATCTTTACGAAACTTCTTGGGTACCTTTGTTATGACCGTGGGACGAGAACGAGTGTTTTTGGGTGCGGTCCGAAATTCAAGATGGCTGCCAGCCGCCATTTTGTACCGACGATGCAGAAATCTGTTTTTTGTACAGAACTTCCATATGAAAGCTCTGATTTGAATAATTTTTTGTAGGAATGTTTAGTACCATGGGATACATCTCATATAATACGGGTTTTTTTCTCGTGCATAAATTGTGCAAATTAGACTAATTTTGATGTTTTTTTGAGTTACTTTCACCACTGTAAGTGCAAATGCCAATACGGCTCGGACTAGAGGCCGTATTTATGAACCGATCTTTACGAAACTTCTTGGGTACCTTTGGTATCACCGTGGGACAAGAACGAGTGTTTTTGGGTCTGGTCCGAAATTCAAGATGGCCGATGGCAGCCATTTTGTACTAAATTTGGTGCAATCAGATTTTTGCACAGAACTTCCATATGAAAGCGCTGATTTGAATCATTTTTTGTGTGAATGTTTAGTTCCATGGGATACATCACATATAATACGGGTTTTTTTCTCGTGCAGAAATTATGCAAATTAGATGAACTTTGATTTTTTCAGTGCGACTTACACACAGTAAGTACACATGTCAATACGGCTCGGGCAGAGTCTGTATTTATGAACTGATCTTCACGAAATGTCTTGGGTACCTTTGTTATCACCTTGGGACGAGAACGAGTGTTTCTGGGTGCGGTCCAAACTCAAGATGGCTGCCAGTGGCCATTTTGTACTGAAATTAGGTCTAATCAGTTTTTTGTACACAACTTCTATACGGCTCAGACTAGAGGCCATATTTATGAACCAATCTTTACGAAACTTCTTGGGTACCTTTGTTATCACCGTGGTAGTTGGGCATCTCATATAAATGAAATAACTACCCAAGGATGGAAACGAATAGGTCTGATTAGGAATTTAAAGTTCAGACTCGACAGGAGAGTCTTAGAAAAAATATATTTCTCTTTTGTCCGACCAACATTAGAATATGCGGATGTGGTCTGGGACAACTGTTCTGCTGAAGAAGCAAGCGGGCTTAAAAAATCCAAATCGAGGCGGCGCGAATTGTGACTGGAGGTACCAAAAGTGCGAGTAAACAGTCCTTGTATATTGAAACTGGCTTGGAAACTTTGGAGTTGAGAAGAAAAAAACACAAACTGATGCAATACTTTAAAATGTACCACAGACTAACACCTCACTACATATCACTGATGGTCCCCCCAACTGTCGGTGAAACCCAAAACTACAACCTTCGAAATAGCTCAAACCTGAACAATGTTAGATGCCGCACTCACAGCCACCAAACCTCTTTCCTCCCCGCTACAACTAGCCTTTGGAACGAGACCCCAAGCGAAGTCAGAAACAACCCAAATCCTACAAATTTTAAATCATTCCTCAACAAGGACAAACGTATTATACCAACCTTTTACGCTTGCCACAAATCACACTTAGCCCAGATCTTACACTGCAGACTTCGTCTGGGATGTAGCAATTTGAATGACCATTTGTATACAAATCACCTATCCGAGACATACTTTTGCAGATGTGGCGTACGTGAAACAACCGAACACTTTTTATTGTTTTGTCCGCATCACAGCAATGTACGAGGCGCAACCATCGGCTCTCTAAGTATCGAAATTAATGTTGACACCCTCTTATATGGAAGTGAATTTTTCACCCCAACAGTTAACAAAAGAATCTTTGAATCGGTCCATAGTTTTATCCTATTGACAAAAAGGTTTAAGTCTGATAATGGTTAATGGGAACCGTGCAAACGTATACATTATATAAACATGTCCTATGTGGCTTGAGGGCAGTAATTATCCCGTGTACGATCACTGCCGCTTCCTATACTATATATGACATTATTTTGGGGTTAGTTAAAACACTGAATTTGTCAGTGTTTCCAAATTCAGATGTAATTCATCCTGTACAGGGCACTCCATTAAGTTGCAATATTAATACGACCAGTTTTCAAAAAATGTCAACCGCCATTCCTCCCTTCCCCCACCAAGGAGTTAGCGAAGTTCTGATGCCCCAGAACTTTCTCCAGTCCAGTCATCTTTATTTATCATGGAATATGAAAGCCAACTGACCATCCCTGGCTGGCCTGCCCATTTCTGCACATTTCACTGATTCGCATGTAGGTGTCCTTATTAGGTTTACTGTCACTACCAACAATACAGTCCACCTATCCATACCCCCATGTTTCTCCCACCATTCAAATAGTGTTTTCATCCATAGTATCATACTTAATACTGTTCAGTTATAAAATAGGGACCCATGTGCTGGCGCAGGTTGTTTGCATGCATATGTGAATGTGCGTGTGTATGTGAGGGCGCGTGTATGTACTTGTTTTGTTCTACGTCTGACTTGGGTCCCTTGTGTCTAAACGCCAAAGCTGCCTAAATGTAAACTTAATGAATTGTTATCATGGAAACAGCCCCGCATAAGCTTGAAGCTTGTTGCTGAATCCATTTCCTCTTGTGTCTATTGTTAAGTAAGCTATACAAGTTTGTATTTTATTGTCTTTTTGTACCTAGATACTACGGAAATAAATACTGTTTAAACTAAATGCAACATGTCTTCAAGCTGGTCCAGATTTGTTTCTTTTCTTATTATTTATTATCGTTCTCATATTGTCTAACTTTAGGTCTAAATATTCTTACACGTCGTCTTCCGGTGGTCCCTGCCTCTGGCTCATGTGGCGGTCAGGATTGGGTGGTCCTATTAACAAAAACTCCCATTCAAATTTTATTTCCTTAACAATAAGCCAATTTCGAAACTGCCATCTTGGCTTTTAATCTATGCAAGGTCACAGGTCGCGAGGTATAAACATTCCAAGAAAACGCTTTGTTAGCAATGAAATCGCACTGTTTACACCTCGCGACCTGTGACCTTGCATAGATTAAAGTCCAAAGATGGCAGTTTCGAAATTGGCTTATTCTGGACTCGGAAACATGGCTCGTGGCCCTCCGCTGGAGTGAGCTTGTTGAGCCCGCTCCGATGGGGAATCATGAACTGAGTTTTTGAAACAAAAGATAAACAATGTCGAGTGGTTTCAAGACGCCTTTTGTGCAACTGTCGTACTCTATCCGTGTTGGGTAGTGTGTTAATCCGTAGTACGGGGCAGGGGCCCCCGGACGACGACGTGTGAGCTCGACTACTGACACTTGTGTAATTTATACAAATACTGTTTCAATTAAAGAAATAAAGTCACTCACACCTGTTATTGACATTGGTAGCTATTTGTAATCTTGTTTTGGGTAGAAACGGCCTTGTATAAGCTTAT
This sequence comes from Pictodentalium vernedei, assembly GCA_031216915.1. Lineage (NCBI taxonomy): Eukaryota > Metazoa > Mollusca > Scaphopoda > Dentaliida > Dentaliidae > Pictodentalium > Pictodentalium vernedei. Next base: position 269,115,631 of record CM062295.1, read on the forward strand.
AGCTTCCTGCCGAATCCACGTCAATGTATTAACAATTTTTATTATATATTCTTGAAATGAATATTGTTTAAACTAAAACCAAGGTTTTTGGGCGCCGATGACGCGCGGGGATGGCATGGAATAAATAACTCCTTGTTTTGTTTTTCGAGTAAAGTAGACCATGTAGTAGTGATTAGAACATTACAGACAGCGTTTCATATGGGAACGGGTCCAAGTCGCCCCGGGGACATGTCGCCCTCGGTTTAAATCGCCACCGGGTCAAGTCGCCACCATACCTCGGGTCAAGCCCCACCCCCCCCCCCACCCCCAAAGTGTTGGACTGGAAAGACTTAATAATAATGTAAGGTGGTCTGATTAAACACGTATTTTTATTTATCAAAAATAGAACATAGTATCAAATAATACAACTTTTCGTAGTTGTTTTTATTCACTAAAACTAGAACATAATAATAAAATATATACAACTATACATTGCAAAAATGGGAACGGGAAGATTCGGCCTGGGGAAGATTCGGCCCGAGACTGAAAATTCACAACAGACGGGGAAATGAATTTCTTGATGGGAGAATACATGTAGAAATAACGTAACTGACATTGGTCAGAAATGAATCAAAATTATGATTTTATTTTTTTTTTTAAGTAAAATCTAGTCATAAATTAATATACATTTAGAAACTTTAAACCATACATAAGGAATCATAATAACAAATTAAAATCTAGTCATAAATTAATACACATTTTATACATAAGGAATGATAATAACATTCGTCACTTATCTACTTCAAGACCTTCCTAAACAAGGGAATCCAACGACCTCCAAGGTTCTATAGCAACGCGAAATCTCGCACAGCTCAAATATATCATTGCAGGTTACGTCTACAGTATAGTAACCTCAACTCCCACCTGTTCGATAATCATTTATCACCAAACCCTTTGTGTCAGTGTGGCGAGCACGAGACTCCTGATCATTTTTTCTTCCATTGTCCAATCTTCTCAGACGCACGTAATTACACGATTAACCTTCTTTCTTTTGGAACAGACACATCCACACTTCTTTTTGGTTCAGAATTCCTGAATAACGAAGACAATCATGTCATCGTTGAAGTGGTACATGAAACTTTATCTTATCAAGTAAGCGATTCCAGTAACTGATTCGCATGACTTGTTACATAACATTGGGCCACCCAGTAATCCAATATTACTGTAACAGGAGGAGAGATAAGTGCGGAAGTCGGGGTTCGAACCGTCGACCTCTAGAACACAAAGCGACCGATTTACCACGAGACTAAGAGATCCGGACCAACCAGGCTGGTTGGTAAATGGCCTTTATACCTCGACACTACTCTCCCCTTCTTTTGAGATTCACCACATGTGAATCTCACCCAAGTTCCTCCCTCAGAGCGGTCGAAACACCCGCAGTGCCACCTACTGCCGAGGATCGGACGCGCCCCCAAATGTAACAGCTGAGAGATAAGTGCGGGAGTCGGGGTTCGAACCGTCGACCTCTAGCACACAAAGCGACCGATTTACCACGAGACTAAGAGATCCGGACCAACCAGGCTGGTTGGTAAATGGCCTTTATACCTCGACTGCTACATTTCTAACTAATAATAATAGTATCAAACTAGCATAGCATCACGTTTATTCCCCTCCACACCTTCCAGACTTCAGTTCAGCCCACCTTCAGATGGACTGTCTTCGTAGTTTGGATTCATATATATATCTCCTTACCAGAAGAATTGATGAAATAAATACTGCCTTACGTATTTCTCGAGTGCACCTAATGCATTACGCATTCAGACTGGCCGTCCTTTACATTTTTTTTCCTTTTCTTGTTCGATGTTTTCTTCTTTTTCTCGTTTGCTTCTTTCTTTTCTAATTTTTCTTAAAATATTACTGTTGTATTTGATACATTCCTGCACATCTTTGCCCGCGGGTCTGCCCTCTCCCACTCTTGCCTCGCGTATTCGGTCTGGGTCTGGAGACCTGGCTCGCGACCCCAATTGGTAGCTGTGTCTTGAAGACAGAAAAATGCCTAAATGGCATCAGAAAGGTTGGGGTTTTTTGGGTTTTTTTTCGAGTCGACGTTTGGTTCGGTGGGGTGGGCTGGGCCCGCGGGTAATGATGTGTACGTGTAATTACTGACTGACACCACCTGCCGAGTGAATTGATAAACGAAAGAGGGGGACGACTTACATAAGCTGATAGCTTTCCGTCGAATCCCTCTCATATACTGCGATCTATCGTCGTTTACCTCTGTTATTTTGTGTACTGTTGTACATTGTGCTGCTTGTTCTTCTTTGTACCTGTTGCGTACTGTATACAAATAACATAATTTCAAATAAATATTGTTTAAACTAATAACAGACACCTTCATGCAATTTTGTAAATCTCCCCACATAATTTTAACAGCCTAGATGTGGATATCTGGTTTTCTCTGTATTTTCGGCCCGAGACTGAAAATTCACAACAGACAGGGAAATGAATTTCTTGATGGGAGAGTACAGATATAACGTTGGTCAGAAATGAATCAAAATTATGATTTTATTTTTTTTTTCAAATTAAAATCTAGTCATAAACTAATATACATTTAGAAACTTTAAACCATACATAAGGAATCATAATAACAAATTAAAATCTAGTCATAAATTAATATACATTTTATACATAAGGAATGATAATAACAGATACTTTCATGCAATTTTGTAAATCTGCCCACATAATTTTAACAGCCTAGATGTGGATATCTGGTTTTCTCTGTATTTGTGACAGACCTCGTCCACACAACAACAAAGTGGGTCCATAGCGTACAGTATAGACATAGTATAAACATACATTACTTGCAACTATGAACTTCAAAGAAGATTAAAAATCTTAACAGTTAAATCATAATTACCTGATCATCAAGCTGTGAAAATGTGTGTTGTTTCAACAATTTTTTTCAGTTATAAGTGTGACTAGAAACATTTAGTCGGTGTCTCTCTTCCACTACACACCGTGTCTTAAGTTATCTGAGGTGTAGGAATGTACTTTCTTGAACAAATAGGAATTCATTTTTTCTCTGATGTGTTGGAATTTACTTTCATGAATAAATAGGAATTTATTTTTTTGGTTGTGTTTGGATGTGTTTATTTTCGTATCTGTAAAGGTGAGTCGATTTTTTCATAATAAATAAAGAATAAATAAAATAACATAAAAAATAAACGTCATCAAATCTGAAAAAACAGGAAGACGGCCTCAAAAGTCGGGAAGATTCGGCATTGGGAGGGGCCAATTTTTCCCACCTGTCGGCCTGGAATCGAATCTCCCCGAGGCCGAATCTTCATGGATCCGCATAAATTGGCCACCACGATTTACCGAGAGGTACCGGTAGGTACTGAAAAAAGCTTTTTAGAAATTGTTTTTACAATAAATTGAATTCAAACGATATATTTCCTGCATTTATTTCTGGAAATGTGGCCATTAATGATGCAATTTGTCGCGATAATCATAGTTTTGAGTTATTTATTGAGTAGCGCGGTTGATCTCTCGGTAAGGTGACGTCTCACTCAGCCAACCTTTTTTAAAAAACGAGTCGCGTCCAGCCAACTTCTAACAGTCCATTAGTAGCATCTAGCCAACCTTTTGTCCTTCACACCTTCATAATTAACGCTATAGTTTGTTCTCACATTTGTTAAGTTTGGTGAACTTCAATCAAATTAAGTGTTTGCTTATTTTTTAGCATATCACAGAAGTCTGTATGGGGTGATCTATTCCCAAATGAATTTCACTTGTTGGTTTTGCTGAAGTTACCCAGTATATCTGGAGCCCAACATTACCCAAATGAGTGAGTAATCATGACTGCTGCGCAAATAAATTTTGAGTTTTGAGATAACGGTAGGGGTGGACATTATTTAATTCATGGAGGTTGCTGCTGTGTTACCTTTAGTGCCACTCTAGAAGATGGGAGATGTTTGGCTAAATGCACTTGAAGATGAAGATGAACTTGTGACTGATGTTAGTCATTTCATCGACTATGTTACGAAATACTCTCTCAAGATGGAACCATTATGAGAACGAGGGCCCGCGCACTACAAATAATGCAGAAGGGTGACACAGTAAAGTGAAAAAAGTATGCACAGCAGCACATCCAAACATTTATTCATTTGCCAAGATGTTGAAGGGTATGCAGTCAACAAATGAAGCCAAGATCATGCAATTGGAAGCAGGGGGAAAACAAACACGAAAAGGAAGAAAGCACAGGACCAAAGACAACCGCCTAACAGTTCTCAAATCTATGTTAGAGAGAAGGGAAGTGAATGTCATAGACTATGCCGATCAAGCGTCGCAATTATTAAAATTACATTAATTTTTGTTACACATGTGTTTTCTATATTATTAATGGTATTATTTATTATATACTCTCGAATTTACTGAATATGGGCAATCATATCATTCATGTGGACTTCTATGTATCCTGTATATTCTGTGTCGGTATAAGTTGAATTTCATATCGAGCAAAAGAAATATCCACATCCTGTGAATTTTTCTTTCATTTGTAACTAAATTCAACAAAATCTTTGATACAGACTATACCTTCTTCCCTAAATTAATAGTTGCGTTCAGCCAACCTAACACCTATCCGACTCTAGTTAGGAAAAATTAAAAGGTTGGCTGAGTGAGACAAAACCCTCGGTAAATCGTGTTTTCTCGGTTTGATAAGAGGCACCGAGAGGTACGCAAAAAAAGCTTCTTATAAATTATTTTCTCAATAAATTGAATGCAAACGGTATATTTAATGCATTTTATGCATTTATTTCGACGGAGGACTACCCTTTAATACTCACAAAAAACCCTTGAAATTGTGGTAATAATCACATCAAAAGTGTGGTGAAAGTAATATTTACCTTCGGTGACTTGATCCTTGACTCCAACAAAGTTCGGTCCGTGATGGAGAACGTCTTGCTGCAGCAGCTTTCTGGATTCAAGTGAAGTCCTAGTGGCGGCGCATCAAGGGAGCTCACTCCAGGTTGTGTTCATCTGGTGTCTAGAGTAAATTGCAGAATAGTGTTATGTTGATATATGCACCACACGGTTTAGGTACTGGTAACTCGTACCACACTCCTCCCTTGCCCATAAAAGTTTGACATGTGGTGATTAAAGATATGTTAAAATTGTTATGACTGAAAATGGAAGTATAGAGCAAGAAAGCAGATTACCTCCCTGCTTACCTAAGGGTTGAGTGTTGTGAAGAAAGCAGAGTACCTTCCTGACAACGGTTTCAGCTCAAACATTCTCACAAGAAAGTTGATGACCTTCCTGTAAACATAATACTCAATGTTTTGTTTAAATGAATGCATCTAATATTCCAACAAATGACAAAAAGACTTTATACATTTTTACATTCAAACTTATATACAAAAGATGTGATTGTTTAAACTTAGAAATTGTACAATTTTCTGACATTCCTGGAAGTAATTTCCAGTACATCAGATAGGGACATTTTTCTATTGTTTGCTATGAATTTTGCCAAATGAATTACACTCCAAGGAGTGCTAAATTTATCAGGAGTTGTTGGCAAATAAGGAGCATCCGATTCTAAAAGTAATCGATCCAACTTTGTTTTCATTAATGCCTCTTTAGTGAGGATGTCTTGAAACGCTTTACATGTAAAGCCAAAGTACACATTTGGTAAAACTGTCAACCAGTTGTTTAATTCGTCTATTGTGCCCATAAAACAATGTCGGTGGATAGATAATGAGCAAAGGTCTAGATCTGTGAGTATTTTTAATAAATCACTAGCAGCATCTCCAGTATTGTGGTCACGGCAATGTAAGATTAATGTTTTTTGATATCTTTCTGCTAATGGAAGAATCCGTTTTAAAAAGGTTTTTTGAGCCAATATCTTCATGGACCTGCAGTGTACTTTGTCCCTACATGGTGGCTTACAACGACAGGATGTGGTGTAATCTAGCCCAATCTCTCCTAGAGCAATTACATTTTCATCTTTGAACTTATTCTCCAATTGAGCACAAAAGGGCTCTACTGCACCAGGAGTCAACAAATGAGGATGAATTCCGAATGTTTTTAAAACTCTGGAATCTCCAGCGATAATCGAATCAATAAATGGCCAGGATTGTGGGAAAACAAAGTTGGATATTGCCCATTCCAGTGTAAATCTTTCTCCACCATGGGAAGGATCAAACTGTTTTAAACTTGTGCAGTTACTATTTTTGAAAAGTTGATCCAGATGGCAGTGGGAATCTATAAATGTCAGATTTTGAACTTGCAATGTATCTGAATGTAAAATTTCTGTGCCTGTGTAAGTAAATTCACTGGAGAGATTCTTTAACCGTGTAAGTAATTCTGCATTAAGATTTAAATTCAAGATAAGATTACAAAGAATTCTCCAATGCATCATACAAATTACAAAATTAGGTGGAGAAAGTGAAAACTGATGTTCCTGTACAGACTGTCCAGTGGAATACTCAGTATACTGTTTCATTAGACTTCTTTCTTCATTACTAAATTCAACATTGGATTTATCGAAAGCAGGGAAAAGGCAATTAATAACAATATAATGTAGTAATTCTGGTAGGTTGGCAAAATGTAAAATACTACAAAAGAAGTAAAATAAACCATTCATAAGATGGAACCATTGTTCAACTGTACAGCCCGTATCAGGACATTTAATTGGTGTTTTGTGCCAGCAAGCAGTGTGAAATGCTAGAAACCATGGTAAATGATCTTTTAGCACATGCCGTTTCAAATGTGCAGTTTTTGCAGGGCACAATTGACAAGTTTTTGTTTTCTTTCTACTTTTATTTGTGTATGTTTGTATGTGCTTTGGTGCAACAGTATCACTGTTCTGAGGAACCGTGCCATGTAAGCCTTCACCAGAATGTAAAGAGTTACGCTCATTTTGAATTGAATTTGTTGGCCCTCCAGTTTTACTGTCAGATTTATTTGGTTGTGTGGAAAGGTTTTCAGTCACTTCATCAAACTCATCCATATTTTCAACATCATCAGAATTGAATATAAATTCGTCAAGATCCATTTCTAAAAGATGAATGTAATAAAGCATTTTTACAATAAAACCAATTAAAATAGCACTGATAAATTTAAATTTTTTTATTATTTTTTCCAATTTTTATTGGATTTTTTTTTTTTATTTACAGTCTGTAAATTTCCTTATCAATCCAAAAAACGGGCAGGCTTATGGATTTTCCTACCAAATGATGAAACTGGAATTTCTTTGAACAGTTTTGGTAGAATATTTCCGTCCAGAAACTTGAAGCAATCAGGCTCAGAATCAAGATCACCTTTGGAATTTGAAACTGATAGTCTATTTTTTGGAGTACTTTCAACAAGGCCATCTGTAGCATGTACCAACGGACTTTGGATGTTTGAAGACTGTAATGTATTCTGGGGGCTTACAGTTGATGAACTTGCTAATGTTCCATAATCAAAATCTGTTGCTGAGCCACCATATGAGTCAGCGAAAAGTTCCGACCCAGCAGATGGTTGCTCAGTGACAGAAGTTGAAATCTCCTCACTGCCAGAGTCAGCGAAAGGATCCGACCCTGGCGAGGCAGCTATCGATAGACCAGAAGCAAGATCACTATTTTCAGAAGTTAAATTCTTCTCAAAAAGATTGTGTCGTAATCGACGCAGCCACAATGGTAAAACACGATCCTGGCAACTCTTCAGACGGTCATGATGAAGAAGAGAAATTCCCTTCTTTCCCTGAACCTTGTACAAAGGTGCTTTTTCCTCAATAACTAAAAATGGGCCTACCCATGGTGATCTTAACTTTGAGCTTACACCAATTTTTGTTGAAGAATCACGTTTAAAAACAACGTCACCGGGTTCGAAGTGTTTCTCATTAACTCGCAAATCATAATTTCGTTTTTGACGTTTTTGAAACTGACCAAGGTTTTTGCGAGCAAATTTATGGGCTTCACCTATAAAATCATTAGCCAAAGAACCATGAATTTTCAACTGAACAGATCCAATTGAATTTGGTGGAATAGTTACACTTTTTTGTACTGTTGCACGGAATACCTTTATTTGAGTGTTTTTATTCTTTTTTAGAGAAGCATTTATTTCCTCTCCAGAAACAGTAACATTATTATTTCTCAAATTTACAATGCAGTGGTTTTCTACCAAGAAATCAAGGCCAAGTATTACTGAATCCGAAATTGGGGCAACGCAAACATCCCATTTGAAAGATTTAGTGCCTATACCAATTTCAATATTTTTAAATATTCTACCGATTACAGGTTGTTCAGAAATCCCATGCAATTTTACAGATTTAGTAGGCAGTAACTTTGGACAGTGTTCTTTGAAGAAAGTGTCACTAATTAGTGTTAACATGGCAGCGGTATCAACCACTGCTAGGGTCGACTGGTTAAAAATATTAACATTTAACATTAAACTAAAACCCTCTACTTTCTGTACAAAAACTTCTTCAACTGAACTATCAGTTCCTGTACACAATGGTTGACCCTGAGTTACCTGGACCAAGTTTGGGGTCGATTGCTTGGTCCTGTTCCATTTAAATTTTCTTTCTGGACATGTTGTATGTCTTTCACAGGAGACTTATTGGAATTATTAGTTTGTCTAGGGGGAGTGCCAGAAAAATTTCTAGAATTTTGATTGGATGCATAATATTTTGGTGTTGTCCTGAATGGCAAACGATTTTGTGGTGAAAATGAACGAGTTCTGCCAAAAGTATTGTCTGGCGATGACCAACGAGCATTTTCTGAATTGCCAGTATTAACAGGGCTACCAGGTCTTTGGTTTGAATAATTTTGGCTTGAAGTGTAGCTTGATGATGGGGGCGTTTCTTGTTTTCCATAAACAGCAGCTGACAAAGATTTCAGCATGTTTTTCACTTCCCTGACCTCATCTTTCAGCTCTAAGACTACATTGGACTGTTTATTTTTATCAAAGTTTTCTTCGGCACTCGAATCATTAGATACAAATGTAACTTGCCTGTGTGCATAATTTAACGAATTTGTACCCCTATAACCAAAAATTGTTCTTTGATTAGCCATAGATGCTTTTACATATTTTAAGGCTTTGTTTATTGTTTGTGGATTCTTTTCCATTGCCATTTTTGCAGCCTCTTTCTCCCTGCATCCCCTTAAAAAACATTCAGTGGAGATCTGATCAATGGTTTTTTTGTTGGCATGTTTAAAGCCATCGATCGCCATAAAATGAACTCTCTGTGAGAATTCCTCTAAACTTTCGTCATCTTTTTGACGCATAAACTGTACCTGCCTTCTAGCGGATACAGGTTCATCTTTAAGGCAAAATCTTTCCTTAAGTTCTTTTTTTAATTTTTTGTAATTTTTGCTGAGGTGCAAAGCCTTAGCATATTCAAGCGCAGTGCCTGAAAGACAATCTATTAATCTTTCACTTTTCTTTCTAGTGCTCCAGTTTCTACGTTTAGCAATACGCTCAAACTGGTAAATAAATGGTTCCCATTTTAGAGTGCTATCACCAGTGAAAATTGACATTTTTGGTCGATTTGGGCTTTTACTACGCTTTCTGCATCTGCGATATTTATGAGCAGTATCAGATGAAGATTCAGAACTTGAAGTATCTGACCCATCATCTGACAGAGAATCAAATTCATCATCACTGTAATGACTACTGGGTGAATTAGAACTATATCGTCTGTGTTTATGGTGAGACCTGCTTTTACGTGAAGTAGATTTGAAAGATGAATCAGTTTTACTGTCGAACAAACTTGTTTTGGGTGGATCTGTTTGATCACCCACCCCCAAGGTGGATTTTGTAGTTACAGGAGTGCTACTATTTGAGTGTTTGCGATAATAATTATCAGGTGGAATGGCATCAATAATTTTGGATAACTGAGGATCAGAATGAGCATCAGTTGTGGAATAGGTTGTAGAAAGGGATTTATGGCTTAAGTCTAAACTTTTTTGTTTTTCCTTTTTTAATTCAGCTGTGATTTTGTCGTACTCTTGATTGAATTCTCTCAGCTTATTATGAACCTCTAGGGTAGCGTCATGCTTTACTCTTTCAATTTCTCTATCCCTAATTTTCAATCTAGTTCGCAAGATTTCATTTTGTGCTATCGAGGCCTCATATTTTCTAGTCCAACTTTCATCGGATTGTGTTAAAAGTTGTTCTAGTTTATCTAATCTAGATTTCATGGCATCAAATTCGGGGTTTTAACAGGCTCTTTCATACTTATTTTTCCTTCAGCTAGCCACTCAGCCCATGTTTCTAGAGGAATGTCCGTTTCCTTAATTAAGTCTTGCAGGTCAAGTTGTTTTTTCTGTTCCCTACATTTTATTATTTTTTCTGACCTTGTTTGCCATATTCCATGTAATTTTTTCAATTCCTCTGCAGTGGCTGTTTGTATGTAAATAGTTGACATTATGAATTGAAATTTTTGAAAAAATAATGGTTTGTAAACTTGTATTCAAAGACAAATTCAATTTTAGCTGAAAAATTCAAAGTTCAAATCTAGAAATAAATAATTCATAAAACATCATGAAAATATTGTCAAGTTGCAAATAAACATGATTAGAAATGAAAATAACTATAAAGCATTGAAAAATTTCGACGAATAATCGCAAAATCAAAATTTTTTCAAAAAAAAATACAAAAAATTGTTGTCACCATTAGGCCGCCATACTTTTCAGGAATGAAATTTCCGTTTTCATTGTTTACATTGGCAACGCGGGAAAATGGTTCAAAATCAAAATAAACGTTCAAACAAACAAAGTAATGAATGAAAAATTGAAAATCAGCAATTCCCAAAGGTCATAAACGAAGAAGCGATTGTTGTTCCTCCCCGTTTATTGAGAATTGGAAAAAAAAAAAAAAATTCTTACATGTCGTACTGAAAAGTACGAAATATCAAAATCTGTGAATGTTATTCACAGTGAAAAATGGGTTTCCTAGCGAGGGAAACGAAACATCTCGTCGCCATATGTGGTAATAATCACATCAAAAGTGTGGTGAAAGTAATATTTACCTTCGGTGACTTGATCCTTGACTCCAACAAAGTTCGGTCCGTGATGGAGAACGTCTTGCTGCAGCAGCTTTCTGGATTCAAGTGAAGTCCTAGTGGCGGCGCATCAAGGGAGCTCACTCCAGGTTGTGTTCATCTGGTGTCTAGAGTAAATTGCAGAATAGTGTTATGTTGATATATGCACCACACGGTTTAGGTACTGGTAACTCGTACCACAAAATGTTGCTGTTGAAATTGTTCACACGCAGGATGAAACCAGTGAGCGCATTTCTCATAATAAATGCTCTTTATCTGGTGACACTCTTCGCCACAAACGCCGCACGGATAAGGCACAGGTGACATGACGATAGTTAAGTAAATGATCAGACTGGGGAACAGATGAATGAAAGGTTTTAGCGCGCTGAAGGCGCGCAGGGACGATGTGGGATTTACAAATCCCTTGCGACCCGGTTAACCTTATTTTTTTTCCCTTGGATCACACAGGCCTATATATCTATAGCTTTCCTATTGCCCAAAATGGAGTCTGAGGGGGTTATGCACGCGGTTAGAATACCCGGCAGTTTACGTTGGAGTGTTAGATGGTCAATACTCAATCCCTCAACGCCTTGAAAACTATTAGAGGGCGAGCTCTATTCGGTTCCAGTTCGGCGATGGTAGAGGTTTGAATCCCACCATGGTGGCGAGCCAGAATGTAATTTTGTGCGATGGCAAGTTTAAGGGAAGAAGAGAAAAGAAAACCAAACAGCAACGCCGGTTTGGTAGCGGCCCCGGTATATGACCATAGCGGTTACAAAAAAGAAGTGGAGAAAGCTCCAACAGTTTAGTTTTAAAAAACCGGGAGTCATCCATCAAACCTTCTGGGAGATAGGATGCCGTATGTGATTTTGAGGTATCTGGTTATCCTTCGGTAATTCCAAATGACCTCCTCCACCCCCCCCCCCCCAAAAAAAAAACCTCTCACTGACACACACCCTCAAGCCCTTAAAAGGGCTGTTAAATCTTTATTCAAATGTTTATTTATATCAAATGTACACTCGTTCCCAGCCAGACAAGCTTGTTTCAATCCTTGCCTAGCGTTTGGTGGTTTCTTGTATATCTTGCAGAAAGGTAGGTTGCACCAATTCCTCCTACGCTTAGTCTACCATTTCCATGCGTCTTCTTGATAAGAGTGTTGCAAGAAAATTTGAGAATGTTCAGTTAGAAAAGTTATAGGTAGAGAGAAAGATGGGTATCCGCTATTGTATATTGTGCCTGCTGTGTGATTGTTGCTATGGATGGGGTAAAGGGTGTGTTTCTTCGGAGCCCACTCCCCACACGCAGAGTTGCGAGGCAATCCTCACAGACACAATCCTAAAGATCTCAATGAGTAGCGAGGCAATCCTCACTGACTCCACGCAGTTTAATTCTATTGAGTAATTTTAATTTACTGTGGATTATTTTGTTTTTCTGTTTAGGGTTCGGTGTTCGTTCAGCTTCACCATTGATTCACTATCCTGGAGTATGTGGAGGGTTTTGTTATATAGATCTTATTAAACGCGTTTCAATCACGCTTCAGCAGAGTTGCGAGGCAGTCCTCACAGACTCTATCCTAAAGTTCCCAATGAGTAGCGAGGCAATCCTCACTGACTCCACGCGATTTAGTTATATTGTATAATTTTTATTTTATTTTATTTTATTATTTTTTTTTTTTTTTTTTTTTTTTTTATTTTCTGGAAACTTATTTTGTTTTTCTGTTAAGGGATCGGTGTTCGTTCAGCTCAACCATTAATTCACTATCTTGGAGTCTGTTGAGGGTTTTGTTTTGTAGGTCTTTTAATCGCGTATCAATAGTTCCTATTTTTGCTAGCTCGTGAAGTTCCTTTATCGGTGTCCATTTCGGTTTGCATAGTGCCACTCGCGGGGCATAATTTTGAACCCTCTGTAGCTTCTGAATGTTGGTTTTGCTTAGGTCGCTTGTTATTATTGCACCGTATTCTAGTACCGGACGTATAAATGTTTTGTAGAGCTTGAGAAGCACATCTTTGTTTGCTCCCCAATTTCTACCTCTGATCATCTTCAGAAAATTGATACGTTTAGTAGCTCTAACCGTAATGGAGTTTACGTGACTGTTTAGACTGAGATTGCTATCTAGGATAAATCCCAAAAATTTGGCCTCTTTGTTTGCTTCTAGTTTGTGATCGTATAACTGGAGATCGATACTCGGGACTGGTTTTTTCCTTTGCTTTTTGAAGAACGTGACTTTTTGAGTTTTGGCGGCATTGAGTTTGATGCGCCACGGGCACACCAGCTCTCAAGATCGCGAATGGTATCCTGTAGACGATTTTTAATTATGTTTCTGGACTTGCTGGCTGTCCAAATGCCTTTGTCGTCTGAGAACTGCGATAGTTCAACAAAGTTTTTCCCTACTTTTTCTATATCATTCACATATATTATGAAAAGAAGTGGACTTAGAACCGACCCTTGTGGTGTTCCCGCTTCGAGTATTACTTCCTCTGACACCTCGCGATTAACCCTCACCTTGATTTTTCGGTCAGTTAGAAATGATGATATGATCCTTTGAATTTTAGTGGATAATCCCATTTTCGCTAGTTTATATCTCACGCCATTGTGCCATACCGAGTCGAACGCTTTTTCTACATCCAAGAAAAGCGCGGTTCCGATTTCATTTTGACTAAATGCTGTTTTCATATAATCGACCAGTCTATATACGTGTTCGATTCCCTCTTTCTGACTCCTATACACTCTTTGCCATTTGTTGAAAAAGTTGATTGATTCGAGGTAGCTGCGAAGTCTCGTAGTGAGAATCCGCTCAAATATTTTCTCACACAGCTAAGCAAGCTGATTGGGCGGTAGTTAGAAGGGCTGGTAAGGTCTTTGTCGGGTTTAGGTATCATGACTCCCGTGGCCACTTTCCAGCATTTTGGGAAGTACCCACAGGAGAGACAGCAGTTTAAGAGTTTGGTAAGTCTGCAGTAGAAGATGTTGGGGCACTGTTTCATTATTTTGTAAGAGACTTCGTCTTCTCCTGGGGACGAAGATGACCTGCATTTTCTGATTATACCCATGACCTCTTCTACGCTTATTGGTTCGGTTAATTCATGGTCGTCCCCGTCTTCATGCCTTTGGTCGAAGTTCGGTTCTTTGAAGATTGAGTTGTTATCTTGGACAAATTTATTTACTCGAACCTTAAAATCGTTGTCATATCTGTTCCCTTCTTGTGGACGATGTGCCTTCTTTAGAAGTTCGGCAAAAGCACTGGCCTTTGCCTTGTCGTCTATGGCCATAGATCCGTCGCTAGTCTTTAGCGCATTATTATTGGCAATTTTGCTCTTTTGGCCAGTAAGAGTTTTAAATGTATCCCAGAACCTCTTAGGTTCTCTCAGCCCATTTAGGTTTTCGGTTGCTTTTTCCCATCTCACGCGATTGTCGTTAGCTATGGCCTTTTTTACTTCCCCATGAAGGCGATTATACGCGGTTTTAAGTTCTGCTCTTTTCATTTGATCATTCTCTGATTGGTAAGCCCGGAAGGCTTTTCTTTTTTGTTTGATTATTTGAAGAGTTGTTTGGGTTATTCTATTTATCCGCGTCTTTACTGTTTGCTTGGGACAGATTTCATCTAGTGTACTGTTGATAACCTCGTTAAGGTGGGTGCAGGCTTTTTCTAGTTCATGAACATTTGAGGGGTCAGGGATTTTTCTAGGTGACGACAGGGGCCGAATATGGGTCCCATTCCCAATGAGATTTAGGCATGATTTTTCCCAATTTCTAACATAAAATTCCCAATTGGTACCCAGTGTCAACTTCATCATAATAATTGTGATTATTTACTGTGAAAGTAGGCCTTATTATGATGATAAAAGAACTGTAAAACCATAATTTCAAACAATAAAACCAACTTCTTCATTTTTAATGTGCCTGTAGAGAAGAAATGTGCATTTTTCTCCACTCTGCAGTGTCACCAGAATTCCCAATTTGGTCCAATAAGATGGCATTTTCCCAATTGTATGGGCCCCTGGCCCCATTCCCAATACCCTTAGAAAAATCCCTGGGGGTCATTTGCCTTTATTTTTACTTCGATAATGTTTCTGAAGAGGTTCCAGTCAATTTTTGATAGGTTCCTCCTATTCACGGGAGGATACCTTGCGGGACCAGTATTACATTTCAGAGTGGCGTGAACCGGCAGGTGATCACTGCCTAGATCATCATCTCCTACAAATATGTCTTGCATTTGGCTGGTTAGTGATTTGCTGGTGATAATCAAGTCTAGGATATCTGATTGATGGAGTGGGTTGTTGCTTATGTATGTTACGTCTTGATCGTTATTTACCACGAATAGATCGAGTTCTTCAATGATGTGGAAAAGGGCGTCACCATTAGGCTCAGTCTTATGACAACCGAATACCTGGTGTTTGGAATTGAAATCACTGGGACTGGGGAACAAAATTCAAATCCAAGTTTATATCCTATTGAGTGTTTTTCTTACTATGTACCCAAGCCAAATCATTTTCTTTGGTGACCCGACGTTGAGAGTAGTGTGTTTATAGTAAACTGAAAGTCGCAGTTTTGCTTTTACAAAATGGCAACACACCTTGCTACTACTCTTTCTGGTAGCCGTCGGTGTGGATGAAAGTAGTCTCTCATGTTGGCGACAAGACACTATAGGCTGAGTCGGATAGGCACATCAAATTAATTAGCGAAATTGTCAGCCAGAGGTAACCAGAAAATTCAAGAATATACACACATTCTAAATATATTCTCACACCAGTAAATAATTATAATAAATAAAGTAAATAAGTACTGAAATAATTCTGAAAGTTGTCTTTATTATCCATATAGAATAAAAACAAACATTGATAATTTTACTTTACGTTATTTTTTATATACCGTTTGCATTCAATTTAAAATCATTGTGAAAATAATTTATAAAAAGCCTTTTGTGATTACCGCGTCAAATTGCAACATTAATGACCAAATCCCCGAAATAAATGCATAAAATGCATGAAAAATACCGTTTGCATTCAATTTATTGTGAAAATAAATTTCAAGAAGTTATTTTTGCGTACCTATCGGTGCCTCTTGTCAAACCGAGAAAACACGATTTACCGAGAGGTCAATCGCGCTACTCAATAAATAACTCCAGACTATGATTATCGCGACAAATTGCATCATTAATGACGAAATACCCGAATTAAATGCATGAATATACCGTTTGCATTTAATTTATTGTGAAAATAATTTTCAAGAAGTTTTTTTTTGCGTACCTCTCGGTGCCTCTTTTCAAACCGAGAAAACCCGATTTACCGAGAGGTCAATCGCGCTACTCAATAAATAACTCCAAACTATGATTATCGCGACAAATTGCATCATTAATGACCAAATCCCCCGAAATAAATGCATAAAATGCATGAAATATGCCGTTGGCATTCAATTTATTGTGAAAATAACTTTAAAGAAGTTTTTTTTGCGTACCTCTCGGTGCCTCTTGTCAAACCGAGAAAACACGATTTACCGAGAGTTCAATCGCGCTACTCAATAAATAACTCCAAACTATGATTATCGCGACAAATTGCATCATTAATGACCAAATCCCCCAAAATAAATGCATAAAATGCATGAAATATATCGTTTGCATTCAATTTATTGTGAAAATAATTTCTAAAAAGCTTTTTTTCCGTACCTCTCGGTAAATCGTGGCGGCGCATAAATTACATCAATATTTATCTATGGTTTATATAATTTATATACATAATAAAGTCACAAATATATACAACTACATTACATAAATAAAATCAATATTTATCTATGGTTTATATATCTCTTACCTTAGTAAATGGTTGTCCAATAATCTACAGATAAAGAAAAATAGACTGATTACTCAACAGTAGGATTACTGTATTTAGTTCAAAATTCAACTCGACTGGTGGCTGTGGTCTTGTTTGGCCTCTGTGCCTGTTTATGTTTCTTTTCACTAAAGAAGTTTTTTGTTTCAAAAATATCTTTGCGTCAGTGAAGGTTTCTTCCATGGCATCTTCAGCTTTGTCAGTTGCTGGTTTGAATAAGTTTTTCCTTGCCATCTCTTTTGTCTGTAGTTATACAAAATCAGACTTATTATGCAATCTCTCTCTCTCTCTCTCCCTCTCCTCTATTTTAAAATCAAATAGGTGAAAATACTTACTTTTGTGGTGATAATATCATCGTTGTTATGATTACTCTCGATAGCTGTTGATGAACAGTCGTCAGTCACGATCACAATCCACCCAAACCACTCACTGATGAGACTGCTTGTTCAAACAAAAAAATTATTTCTGATTACTCTTTTCAGAGCTGTTAGTGAAATGTCGTCAGCCACACTCACTGATCAGATTACCTGTTTAAACAAACACAGATTAGAATTATTATTTTCAAATCATTAGGTTAGATGTCTGGGTTCCGAAAGGATAACTTTCTCCACAGTGAATACGATATTTTGGGAACTTTTGTGTAAAATCTCATATTCTTGGAAAGAAATTATTATTTTTTCATGCGTGCTTTCTGTATTGGATTCAAAATTTGCATAATAGGATTTTATTTCTTTTGAACAGGATTTTCTTGTTATTAAAGGTAAGTACATTAATTAATATTCCATAATTGTCTGTTTTTACTAAAAAATATTTCAAAAAATATAAAAATAAAGGAAGTAAAAAAATTTTTTGCCGGACAACTCGCCCCCAAAAGCGACAGGGACGACATGACCCGGAAATATTTGTGGGGCGACTTGACCCGGAGCGTTTCAAACGGTGGCGAAATTAACAAAGACATTTTTCAAAAATTTTGTGCGTATATGCGTTTCTCGAAACGATTCTAAAATACACTCGCTTCCAAGAAGCAATAAGGCTTGCAACCGTCGCGCGATTGTACACAGTGTAGGGAGGTGGTCACTAAAAGAGGTAGTCCGAGTCGGAAAAAAGCCGAGTCGAAACCGGTTTCTTTGTACTAATCTCTTGAATTAAAAGATAATATGTTGTGCCTATTTGATTATCCTTACCAACAATGTTAAAACAATGTTTTCACTTCCCACTTCAATAAATCGCCTCCAAGCAAAATTCGCATAACAACCACAGTCAGTAATCAGAGAGTGAATTGTGAAAAATAAACATATTGTTTTGTTTAATTGACCTCTGATTAAAACTTTAAAGATGTTTTTACAAGTGATGAGTGGTGTCAATGAATTCCGAATCTGACCCCCCAAAAAGATTAATTAAAGATACTTTCTTACTATTCTGTGATCTAGTGAATATAAAAATCATTTTAAATGAAAAGGCACGGTAAAAATTTTGCGAATTTTGTGCTTTGGAGTCATCAGGCAAAAATTTTTAACATCCAGATATTCATAATTGTAAGATGATGAGGGGTGTCATCCCAACAAGACGAATGGCTGAAATATCCCAAGAAGATGAATCGCGACAGGTCGAAAACCCCTTTTTTCATTAACTATAGGGGAAATTCATAAAAAGAGATTTATAAAGAGAATAATTATGTTCTTTTGGGGTGGCTGTTTCACATGCTTCAGTAGTTGCTAGCAGTTATTAAGCTGGTCATTATTGAATAAGAAAAACATAATTCTTTTCTGTTGAATTTGTGATCTACATGTGGTTATAATTATGATTAGGCTAAAATAATAATATATTTGAAAATGTTGATTACAGTCTCTTGTTTTTCCTAAACCATGTCATGTGCAGAGGTGTTAAAACAGATGTTTGTGTGGAGGATAAAAGCTTATGTTGCTTTGGCGGGCCACCCAAATGTTATTTCACACCTTATGCAAGTAGTGGTTAATTCAATCTATATGTACTTTAATTAATCCCTTCAATAATCAGTGAGGATTGCATCGCTACTCATTGAGATCGTTAGGATTGAGTCTGTGAGGATTGCCTCGCAACTCTGCGTGTGGGGAGTGGGCTCCGAAGAAACACACCCCTTACCCCATACATAGCAACAATCACACAACAGTCATAATATACAATAGCGGATACCTATCTTTCTCTCTACCTATAACTTTTCTAATTGAACATTCTCAAATTTTCTTACAACACTCTTATCAAGAAGACGCATGGAAATGGGAGACAAAGCGTAGGAGGAATTGGTGCAACCTACCTTTCTGCAACATACACAAGAAACCACCAAACACCAGACAAGGATTGAAAAAAGCTTGTCTGGCTGGGGACGAGTGTACATTTTGTATAAATAAACATTTGAATAAAGACTTAACAACCCTTTCAAGGGCTTGAGGGTGTGTGTCTGTGAGAGGGTGTGTTTTTTTTTTGGGGGGGGGGGGGCATTTGGAATTCCCAAAGGATAACCAGATACCTCATAATCACATGCGGCATCCTATCTCCCAGAAGACTTGATGGATGACTCCCGGTTTTCAAAACTAAACTGTTGGAGCTTTCTCCACTCCTTTGTTGTAACCGCTATGGTCATATACCGGGGCCGCTACCAAACCGGCGTTGCTGTTTGATTTTCTTTTCTCTTCTTCCCTTAATTTTGCCATCACACAACATTATATTCTGGCTCGCCACCATGGTGGGACTCAAACCTCTACCATCGCCGAGCTGGAACCAAATACAGCCCACTCTCTAAAAGTCTTATTAGTTAATGACGTCGAGGGATTGAGTATTGACAATCTATCACTCCAGCGTAAACTGTCGGGAATTCTAACCGCGTGCATACCCACCCAGACCCCATTTGAGGCAATAGGAAAGCTAGGCCTGTGTGATTAAAGTGAAATAAAATAAGGTTAACCGGGTCGCAAGGGATTTGTAAATCCCACATCGTCCTTGCTCGCCTTCGGCGCGCTAAAGCCTTTCATTCATTCTCAAATCATTCTCAATCAATCATTAGTTTAATTGCATAACCATACAACCTAACAATTCAGTTGAATGATTAGTACCAGAGAGAGAGAGAGAGAGGAGAGAGAGAGAGAGAGGAGATTGTAATTAAGTTTATATCTGATTTGTTTTTGATTAAGTAATCACTCACCGTGGTGACCGAG
This sequence comes from Pictodentalium vernedei, assembly GCA_031216915.1. NCBI lineage: Eukaryota > Metazoa > Mollusca > Scaphopoda > Dentaliida > Dentaliidae > Pictodentalium > Pictodentalium vernedei. The sequence goes on from CM062295.1 coordinate 269,135,655, forward strand.
AAAAAGTTCCAGAACGATCAATTAGGCTGATTAGTGTATTTTAGCACAACTGTTACATAATAGTAATCAGCAATACTGGTGTCAGTTTTAAATGAGAGGTACACGTAATGGGGAGAATGAAGGACATGTTGTTAGTGAGTGATTCAAAGGAGAGGTTAATATGCTAATCGGAGAGAATAAAAAGAATGGGAAAGGATTGTCATCAAGCAGTTTCTCTCAGAGTGTTGGGAGGAGAGAAGAAGCGTGGGAATATTGAGGCAGTTGGGAGCACAAAATGAACGGGGAACGGGTCGATTCGTAACCAAGTCAATTCGTACTCAGTCAAACTGAGTCAATTCGTAACCATTTTTAGCTCAACTTTGACGAAGCGAAATTTTAGCTTTTGTCATGGCCCGTCGTCCGTCTGTCCGTCTGTCAACAATTGGATACGGCTCGGGCTAGAGGCCGTATTTATGAACCGATCTTTACGAAACTTCTTGGGTACCTTTGTTATGACCGTGGGACGAGAACGAGTGTTTTTGGGTGCGGTCCGAAATTCAAGATGGCTGCCAGCCGCCATTTTGTACCGACGATGCAGAAATCTGTTTTTTGTACAGAACTTCCATATGAAAGCTCTGATTTGAATAATTTTTTGTAGGAATGTTTAGTACCATGGGATACATCTCATATAATACGGGTTTTTTTCTCGTGCATAAATTGTGCAAATTAGACTAATTTTGATGTTTTTTTGAGTTACTTTCACCACTGTAAGTGCAAATGCCAATACGGCTCGGACTAGAGGCCGTATTTATGAACCGATCTTTACGAAACTTCTTGGGTACCTTTGGTATCACCGTGGGACAAGAACGAGTGTTTTTGGGTCTGGTCCGAAATTCAAGATGGCCGATGGCAGCCATTTTGTACTAAATTTGGTGCAATCAGATTTTTGCACAGAACTTCCATATGAAAGCGCTGATTTGAATCATTTTTTGTGTGAATGTTTAGTTCCATGGGATACATCACATATAATACGGGTTTTTTTCTCGTGCAGAAATTATGCAAATTAGATGAACTTTGATTTTTTCAGTGCGACTTACACACAGTAAGTACACATGTCAATACGGCTCGGGCAGAGTCTGTATTTATGAACTGATCTTCACGAAATGTCTTGGGTACCTTTGTTATCACCTTGGGACGAGAACGAGTGTTTCTGGGTGCGGTCCAAACTCAAGATGGCTGCCAGTGGCCATTTTGTACTGAAATTAGGTCTAATCAGTTTTTTGTACACAACTTCTATACGGCTCAGACTAGAGGCCATATTTATGAACCAATCTTTACGAAACTTCTTGGGTACCTTTGTTATCACCGTGGTAGTTGGGCATCTCTTATAAATGAAATAACTACCCAAGGATGGAAACGAATAGGTCTGATTAGGAATTTAAAGTTCAGACTCGACAGGAGAGTCTTAGAAAAAATATATTTCTCTTTTGTCCGACCAACATTAGAATATGCGGATGTGGTCTGGGACAACTGTTCTGCTGAAGAAGCAAGCGGGCTTAAAAAATCCAAATCGAGGCGGCGCGAATTGTGACTGGAGGTACCAAAAGTGCGAGTAAACAGTCCTTGTATATTGAAACTGGCTTGGAAACTTTGGAGTTGAGAAGAAAAAAACACAAACTGATGCAATACTTTAAAATGTACCACAGACTAACACCTCACTACATATCACTGATGGTCCCCCCAACTGTCGGTGAAACCCAAAACTACAACCTTCGAAATAGCTCAAACCTGAACAATGTTAGATGCCGCACTCACAGCCACCAAACCTCTTTCCTCCCCGCTACAACTAGCCTTTGGAACGAGACCCCAAGCGAAGTCAGAAACAACCCAAATCCTACAAATTTTAAATCATTCCTCAACAAGGACAAACGTATTATACCAACCTTTTACGCTTGCCACAAATCACACTTAGCCCAGATCTTACACTGCAGACTTCGTCTGGGATGTAGCAATTTGAATGACCATTTGTATACAAATCACCTATCCGAGACATACTTTTGCAGATGTGGCGTACGTGAAACAACCGAACACTTTTTATTGTTTTGTCCGCATCACAGCAATGTACGAGGCGCAACCATCGGCTCTCTAAGTATCGAAATTAATGTTGACACCCTCTTATATGGAAGTGAATTTTTCACCCCAACAGTTAACAAAAGAATCTTTGAATCGGTCCATAGTTTTATCCTATTGACAAAAAGGTTTAAGTCTGATAATGGTTAATGGGAACCGTGCAAACGTATACATTATATAAACATGTCCTATGTGGCTTGAGGGCAGTAATTATCCCGTGTACGATCACTGCTGCTTCCTATACTATATATGACATTATTTTGGGGTTAGTTAAAACACTGAATTTGTCAGTGTTTCCAAATTCAGATGTAATTCATCCTGTACAGGGCACTCCATTAAGTTGCAATATTAATACGACCAGTTTTCAAAAAATGTCAACCGCCATTCCTCCCTTCCCCCACCAAGGAGTTAGCGAAGTTCTGATGCCCCAGAACTTTCTCCAGTCCAGTCATCTTTATTTATCATGGAATATGAAAGCCAACTGGCCATCCCTGCCTGGCCTGCCCATTTCTGCACATTTCACTGATTCGCATGTAGGTGTCCTTATTAGGTTTACTGTCACTACCAACAATACAGTCCACCTATCCATACCCCCATGTTTCTCCCACCATTCAAATAGTGTTTTCATCCATAGTATCACACTTAATACTGTTCAGTTATAAAATAGGGACCCATGTGCTGGCGCAGGTTGTTTGCATGCATATGTGAATGTGCGTGTGTATGTGAGGGCGCGTGTATGTACTTGTTTTGTTCTACGTCTGACTTGGGTCCCTTGTGTCTAAACGCCAAAGCTGCCTAAATGTAAACTTAATGAATTGTTATCATGGAAACAGCCCCGCATAAACTTGAAGCTTGTTGCTGAATCCATTTCCTCTTGTGTCTATTGTTAAGTAAGCTATACAAGTTTGTATTTTATTGTCTTTTTGTACCTAGATACTACGGAAATAAATACTGTTTAAACTAAATGCAACATGTCTTCAAGCTGGTCCAGATTTGTTTCTTTTCTTATTATTTATTATCGTTCTCATATTGTCTAACTTTAGGTCTAAATATTCTTACACGTCGTCTTCCGGTGGTCCCTGCCTCTGGCTCATGTGGCGGTCAGGATTGGGTGGTCCTATTAACAAAAACTCCCATTCAAATTTTATTTCCTTAACAATAAGCCAATTTCGAAACTGCCATCTTGGCTTTTAATCTATGCAAGGTCACAGGTCGCGAGGTATAAACATTCCAAGAAAACGCTTTGTTAGCAATGAAATCGCACTGTTTACACCTCGCGACCTGTGACCTTGCATAGATTAAAGTCCAAAGATGGCAGTTTCGAAATTGGCTTATTCTGGACTCGGAAACATGGCTCGTGGCCCTCCGCTGGAGTGAGCTTGTTGAGCCCGCTCCGATGGGGAATCATGAACTGAGTTTTTGAAACAAAAGATAAACAATGTCGAGTGGTTTCAAGACGCCTTTTGTGCAACTGTCGTACTCTATCCGTGTTGGGTAGTGTGTTAATCCGTAGTACGGGGCAGGGGCCCCCGGACGACGACGTGTGAGCTCGACTACTGACACTTGTGTAATTTATACAAATACTGTTTCAATTAAAGAAATAAAGTCACTCACACCTGTTATTGACATTGGTAGCTATTTGTAATCTTGTTTTGGGTAGAAACGGCCTTGTATAAGCTTATAGCTTCCTGCCGAATCCACGTCAATGTATTAACAATTTTTATTATATATTCTTGAAATGAATATTGTTTAAACTAAAACCAAGGTTTTTGGGCGCCGATGACGCGCGGGGATGGCATGGAATAAATAACTCCTTGTTTTGTTTTTCGAGTAAAGTAGACCATGTAGTAGTGATTAGAACATTACAGACAGCGTTTCATATGGGAACGGGTCCAAGTCGCCCCGGGGACATGTCGCCCTCGGTTTAAATCGCCACCGGGTCAAGTCGCCACCATACCTCGGGTCAAGCCCCACCCCCCCCCCCCCACCCCCAAAGTGTTGGACTGGAAAGACTTAATAATAATGTAAGGTGGTCTGATTAAACACGTATTTTTATTTATCAAAAATAGAACATAGTATCAAATAATACAACTTTTCGTAGTTGTTTTTATTCACTAAAACTAGAACATAATAATAAAATATATACAACTATACATTGCAAAAATGGGAACGGGAAGATTCGGCCTGGGGAAGATTCGGCCCGAGACTGAAAATTCACAACAGACGGGGAAATGAATTTCTTGATGGGAGAATACATGTAGAAATAACGTAACTGACATTGGTCAGAAATGAATCAAAATTATGATTTTATTTTTTTTTTTAAGTAAAATCTAGTCATAAATTAATATACATTTAGAAACTTTAAACCATACATAAGGAATCATAATAACAAATTAAAATCTAGTCATAAATTAATACACATTTTATACATAAGGAATGATAATAACATTCGTCACTTATCTACTTCAAGACCTTCCTAAACAAGGGAATCCAACGACCTCCAAGGTTCTATAGCAACGCGAAATCTCGCACAGCTCAAATATATCATTGCAGGTTACGTCTACAGTATAGTAACCTCAACTCCCACCTGTTCGATAATCATTTATCACCAAACCCTTTGTGTCAGTGTGGCGAGCACGAGACTCCTGATCATTTTTTCTTCCATTGTCCAATCTTCTCAGACGCACGTAATTACACGATTAACCTTCTTTCTTTTGGAACAGACACATCCACACTTCTTTTTGGTTCAGAATTCCTGAATAACGAAGACAATCATGTCATCGTTGAAGTGGTACATGAAACTTTATCTTATCAAGTAAGCGATTCCAGTAACTGATTCGCATGACTTGTTACATAACATTGGGCCACCCAGTAATCCAATATTACTGTAACAGGAGGAGAGATAAGTGCGGAAGTCGGGGTTCGAACCGTCGACCTCTAGAACACAAAGCGACCGATTTACCACGAGACTAAGAGATCCGGACCAACCAGGCTGGTTGGTAAATGGCCTTTATACCTCGACACTACTCTCCCCTTCTTTTGAGATTCACCACATGTGAATCTCACCCAAGTTCCTCCCTCAGAGCGGTCGAAACACCCGCAGTGCCACCTACTGCCGAGGATCGGACGCGCCCCCAAATGTAACAGCTGAGAGATAAGTGCGGGAGTCGGGGTTCGAACCGTCGACCTCTAGCACACAAAGCGACCGATTTACCACGAGACTAAGAGATCCGGACCAACCAGGCTGGTTGGTAAATGGCCTTTATACCTCGACTGCTACATTTCTAACTAATAATAATAGTATCAAACTAGCATAGCATCACGTTTATTCCCCTCCACACCTTCCAGACTTCAGTTCAGCCCACCTTCAGATGGACTGTCTTCGTAGTTTGGATTCATATATATATCTCCTTACCAGAAGAATTGATGAAATAAATACTGCCTTACGTATTTCTCGAGTGCACCTAATGCATTACGCATTCAGACTGGCCGTCCTTTACATTTTTTTTCCTTTTCTTGTTCGATGTTTTCTTCTTTTTCTCGTTTGCTTCTTTCTTTTCTAATTTTTCTTAAAATATTACTGTTGTATTTGATACATTCCTGCACATCTTTGCCCGCGGGTCTGCCCTCTCCCACTCTTGCCTCGCGTATTCGGTCTGGGTCTGGAGACCTGGCTCGCGACCCCAATTGGTAGCTGTGTCTTGAAGACAGAAAAATGCCTAAATGGCATCAGAAAGGTTGGGGTTTTTTGGGTTTTTTTTCGAGTCGACGTTTGGTTCGGTGGGGTGGGCTGGGCCCGCGGGTAATGATGTGTACGTGTAATTACTGACTGACACCACCTGCCGAGTGAATTGATAAACGAAAGAGGGGGACGACTTACATAAGCTGATAGCTTTCCGTCGAATCCCTCTCATATACTGCGATCTATCGTCGTTTACCTCTGTTATTTTGTGTACTGTTGTACATTGTGCTGCTTGTTCTTCTTTGTACCTGTTGCGTACTGTATACAAATAACATAATTTCAAATAAATATTGTTTAAACTAATAACAGACACCTTCATGCAATTTTGTAAATCTCCCCACATAATTTTAACAGCCTAGATGTGGATATCTGGTTTTCTCTGTATTTTCGGCCCGAGACTGAAAATTCACAACAGACAGGGAAATGAATTTCTTGATGGGAGAGTACAGATATAACGTTGGTCAGAAATGAATCAAAATTATGATTTTATTTTTTTTTTCAAATTAAAATCTAGTCATAAACTAATATACATTTAGAAACTTTAAACCATACATAAGGAATCATAATAACAAATTAAAATCTAGTCATAAATTAATATACATTTTATACATAAGGAATGATAATAACAGATACTTTCATGCAATTTTGTAAATCTGCCCACATAATTTTAACAGCGTAGATGTGGATATCTGGTTTTCTCTGTAATTGTGACAGTCCTCGTCCACACAACAACAAAGTGGGTCCATAGCGTACAGTATAGACATAGTATAAACATACATTACTTGCAACTATGAACTTCAAAGAAGATTAAAAATCTTAACAGTTAAATCATAATTACCTGATCATCAAGCTGTGAAAATGTGTGTTGTTTCAACAATTTTTTTCAGTTATAAGTGTGACTAGAAACATTTAGTCGGTGTCTCTCTTCCACTACACACCGTGTCTTAAGTTATCTGAGGTGTAGGAATGTACTTTCTTGAACAAATAGGAATTCATTTTTTCTCTGATGTGTTGGAATTTACTTTCATGAATAAATAGGAATTTATTTTTTTGGTTGTGTTTGGATGTGTTTATTTTCGTATCTGTAAAGGTGAGTCGATTTTTTCATAATAAATAAAGAATAAATAAAATAACATAAAAAATAAACGTCATCAAATCTGAAAAAACAGGAAGACGGCCTCAAAAGTCGGGAAGATTCGGCATTGGGAGGGGCCAATTCTTCCCACCTGTCGGCCTGGAATCGAATCTCCCCGAGGCCGAATCTTCATGGATCCGCATAAATTGGCCACCACGATTTACCGAGAGGTACCGGTAGGTACTGAAAAAAGCTTTTTAGAAATTGTTTTTACAATAAATTGAATTCAAACGATATATTTCCTGCATTTATTTCTGGAAATGTGGCCATTAATGATGCAATTTGTCGCGATAATCATAGTTTTGAGTTATTTATTGAGTAGCGCGGTTGATCTCTCGGTAAGGTGACGTCTCACTCAGCCAACCTTTTTTAAAAAACGAGTCGCGTCCAGCCAACTTCTAACAGTCCATTAGTAGCATCTAGCCAACCTTTTGTCCTTCACACCTTCATAATTAACGCTATAGTTTGTTCTCACATTTGTTAAGTTTGGTGAACTTCAATCAAATTAAGTGTTTGCTTATTTTTTAGCATATCACAGAAGTCTGTATGGGGTGATCTATTCCCAAATGAATTTCACTTGTTGGTTTTGCTGAAGTTACCCAGTATATCTGGAGCCCAACATTACCCAAATGAGTGAGTAATCATGACTGCTGCGCAAATAAATTTTGAGTTTTGAGATAACGGTAGGGGTGGACATTATTTAATTCATGGAGGTTGCTGCTGTGTTACCTTTAGTGCCACTCTAGAAGATGGGAGATGTTTGGCTAAATGCACTTGAAGATGAAGATGAACTTGTGACTGATGTTAGTCATTTCATCGACTATGTTACGAAATACTCTCTCAAGATGGAACCATTATGAGAACGAGGGCCCGCGCACTACAAATAATGCAGAAGGGTGGCACAGTAAAGTGAAAAAAGTATGCACAGCAGCACATCCAAACATTTATTCATTTGCCAAGATGTTGAAGGGTATGCAGTCAACAAATGAAGCCAAGATCATGCAATTGGAAGCAGGGGGAAAACAAACACGAAAAGGAAGAAAGCACAGGACCAAAGACAACCGCCTAACAGTTCTCAAATCTATGTTAGAGAGAAGGGAAGTGAATGTCATAGACTATGCCGATCAAGCGTCGCAATTATTAAAATTACATTAATTTTTGTTACACATGTGTTTTCTATATTATTAATGGTATTATTTATTATATACTCTCGAATTTACTGAATATGGGCAATCATATCATTCATGTGGACTTCTATGTATCCTGTATATTCTGTGTCGGTATAAGTTGAATTTCATATCGAGCAAAAGAAATATCCACATCCTGTGAATTTTTCTTTCGTTTGTAACTAAATTCAACAAAATCTTTGATACAGACTATACCTTCTTCCCTAAATTAATAGTTGCGTTCAGCCAACCTAACACCTATCCGACTCTAGTTAGGAAAAATTAAAAGGTTGGCTGAGTGAGACAAAACCCTCGGTAAATCGTGTTTTCTCGGTTTGATAAGAGGCACCGAGAGGTACGCAAAAAAAGCTTCTTATAAATTATTTTCTCAATAAATTGAATGCAAACGGTATATTTAATGCATTTTATGCATTTATTTCGACGGAGGACTACCCTTTAATACTCACAAAAAACCCTTGAAATGTTGCTGTTGAAATTGTTCACACGCAGGATGAAACCAGTGAGCGCATTTCTCATAATAAATGCTCTTTATCTGGTGACACTCTTCGCCACAAACGCCGCACGGATAAGGCACAGGTGACATGACGATAGTTAAGTAAATGATCAGACTGGGGAACAGATGAATGAAAGGTTTTAGCGCGCCGAAGGCGCGCAGGGAGGATGTGGTATTTACAAATCCCTTGCGACCCGGTTAACCTTATTTTTTTTCCCTTGGATCACACAGGCCTATATATCTATAGCTTTCCTATTGCCCAAAATGGAGTCTGAGGGGGTTATGCACGCGGTTAGAATACCCGGCAGTTTACGTTGGAGTGTTAGATGGTCAATACTCAATCCCTCAACGCCTTGAAAACTATTAGAGGGCGAGCTCTATTCGGTTCCAGTTCGGCGATGGTAGAGGTTTGAATCCCACCATGGTGGCGAGCCAGAATGTAATTTTGTGCGATGGCAAGTTTAAGGGAAGAAGAGAAAAGAAAACCAAACAGCAACGCCGGTTTGGTAGCGGCCCCGGTATATGACCATAGCGGTTACAAAAAAGAAGTGGAGAAAGCTCCAACAGTTTAGTTTTAAAAAACCGGGAGTCATCCATCAAACCTTCTGGGAGATAGGATGCCGTATGTGATTTTGAGGTATCTGGTTATCCTTCGGTAATTCCAAATGACCTCCTCCACCCCCCCCCCAAAAAAAAAAAACCTCTCACTGACACACACCCTCAAGCCCTTAAAAGGGCTGTTAAATCTTTATTCAAATGTTTATTTATATCAAATGTACACTCGTTCCCAGCCAGACAAGCTTGTTTCAATCCTTGCCTAGCGTTTGGTGGTTTCTTGTATATGTTGCAGAAAGGTAGGTTGCACCAATTCCTCCTACGCTTAGTCTACCATTTCCATGCGTCTTCTTGATAAGAGTGTTGCAAGAAAATTTGAGAATGTTCAGTTAGAAAAGTTATAGGTAGAGAGAAAGATGGGTATCCGCTATTGTATATTGTGCCTGCTGTGTGATTGTTGCTATGGATGGGGTAAAGGGTGTGTTTCTTCGGAGCCCACTCCCCACTCGCAGAGTTGCGAGGCAATCCTCACAGACACAATCCTAAAGATCTCAATGAGTAGCGAGGCAATCCTCACTGACTCCACGCAGTTTAATTCTATTGAGTAATTTTAATTTACTGTGGATTATTTTGTTTTTCTGTTTAGGGTTCGGTGTTCGTTCAGCTTCACCATTGATTCACTATCCTGGAGTATGTGGAGGGTTTTGTTATATAGATCTTATTAAACGCGTTTCAATCACGCTTCAGCAGAGTTGCGAGGCAGTCCTCACAGACTCTATCCTAAAGTTCCCAATGAGTAGCGAGGCAATCCTCACTGACTCCACGCGATTTAGTTATATTGTATAATTTTTATTTTATTTTATTTTATTATTATTTTTTTTTTTTTTTTTTTTTTATTTTCTGGAAACTTATTTTGTTTTTCTGTTAAGGGATCGGTGTTCGTTCAGCTCAACCATTAATTCACTATCTTGGAGTCTGTTGAGGGTTTTGTTTTGTAGGTCTTTTAATCGCGTATCAATAGTTCCTATTTTTGCTAGCTCGTGAAGTTCCTTTATCGGTGTCCATTTCGGTTTGCATAGTGCCACTCGCGGGGCATAATTTTGAACCCTCTGTAGCTTCTGAATGTTGGTTTTGCTTAGGTCGCTTGTTATTATTGCACCGTATTCTAGTACCGGACGTATAAATGTTTTGTAGAGCTTGAGAAGCACATCTTTGTTTGCTCCCCAATTTCTACCTCTGATCATCTTCAGAAAATTGATACGTTTAGTAGCACTAACCGTAATGGAGTTTACGTGACTGTTTAGACTGAGATTGCTATCTAGGATAAATCCCAAAAATTTGGCCTCTTTGTTTGCTTCTAGTTTGTGATCGTATAACTGGAGATCGATACTCGGGACTGGTTTTTTCCTTTGCTTTTTGAAGAACGTGACTTTTTGAGTTTTGGCGGCATTGAGTTTGATGCGCCACGGGCACACCAGCTCTCAAGATCGCGAATGGTATCCTGTAGACGATTTTTAATTATGTTTCTGGACTTGCTGGCTGTCCAAATGCCTTTGTCGTCTGAGAACTGCGATAGTTCAACAAAGTTTTTCCCTATTTTTTCTATATCATTCACATATATTATGAAAAGAAGTGGACTTAGAACCGACCCTTGTGGTGTTCCCGCTTCGAGTATTACTTCCTCTGACACCTCGCGATTAACCCTCACCTTGATTTTTCGGTCAGTTAGAAATGATATGATCCTTAGAATTTTAGTGGATAATCCCATTTTCGCTAGTTTATATCTCACGCCATTGTGCCATACCGAGTCGAACGCTTTTTCTACATCCAAGAAAAGCGCGGTTCCGATTTCATTTTGACTAAATGCTGTTTTCATATAATCGACCAGTCTATATACGTGTTCGATTCCCTCTTTCTGACTCCTATACGCTCTTTGCCATTTGTTGAAAAAGTTGATTGATTCGAGGTAGCTGCGAAGTCTCGTAGTGAGAATCCGCTCAAATATTTTCTCACACAGCTAAGCAAGCTGATTGGGCGGTAGTTAGAAGGGCTGGTAAGGTCTTTGTCGGGTTTAGGTATCATGACTCCCGTGGCCACTTTCCAGCATTTTGGGAAGTACCCACAGGAGAGACAGCAGTTTAAGAGTTTGGTAAGTCTGCAGTAGAAGATGTTGGGGCACTGTTTCATTATTTTGTAAGAGACTTCGTCTTCTCCTGGGGACGAAGATGACCTGCATTTTCTGATTATACCCATGACCTCTTCTACGCTTATTGGTTCGGTTAATTCATGGTCGTCCCCGTCTTCATGCCTTTGGTCGAAGTTCGGTTCTTTGAAGACTGAGTTGTTATCTTGGACAAATTTATTTACTCGAACCTTAAAATCGTTGTCATATCTGTTCCCTTCTTGTGGACGATGTGCCTTCTTTAGAAGTTCGGCAAAAGCACTGGCCTTTGCCTTGTCGTCTATGGCCATAGATCCGTCGCTAGTCTTTAGCGCATTATTATTGGCAATTTTGCTCTTTTGGCCAGTAAGAGTTTTAAATGTATCCCAGAACCTCTTAGGTTCTCTCAGCCCATTTAGGTTTTCGGTTGCTTTTCCCCATCTCACGCGATTGTCGTTAGCTATGGCCTTTTTTACTTCCCCATGAAGGCGATTATACGCGGTTTTAAGTTCTGCTCTTTTCATTTGATCATTCTCTGATTGGTAAGCCCGGAAGGCTTTTCTTTTTTGTTTGATTATTTGAAGAGTTGTTTGGGTTATTCTATTTATCCGCGTCTTTACTGTTTGCTTGGGACAGATTTCATCTAGTGTACTGTTGATAACCTCGTTAAGGTGGGTGCAGGCTTTTTCTAGTTCATGAACATTTGAGGGGTCAGGGATTTTTCTAGGTGACGACAGGGGCCGAATATGGGTCCCATTCCCAATGAGATTTAGGCATGATTTTTCCCAATTTCTAACATAAAATTCCCAATTGGTACCCAGTGTCAACTTCATCATAATAATTGTGATTATTTACTGTGAAAGTAGGCCTTATTATGATGATAAAAGAACTGTAAAACCATAATTTCAAACAATAAAACCAACTTCTTCATTTTTAATGTGCCTGTAGAGAAGAAATGTGCATTTTTCTCCACTCTGCAGTGTCACCAGAATTCCCAATTTGGTCCAATAAGATGGCATTTTCCCAATTGTATGGGCCCCTGGCCCCATTCCCAATACCCTTAGAAAAATCCCTGGGGGTCATTTGCCTTTATTTTTACTTCGATAATGTTTCTGAAGAGGTTCCAGTCAATTTTTGATAGGTTCCTCCTATTCACGGGAGGATACCTTGCGGGACCAGTATTACATTTCAGAGTGGCGTGAACCGGCAGGTGATCACTGCCTAGATCATCATCTCCTACAAATATGTCTTGCATTTGGCTGGTTAGTGATTTGCTGGTGATAATCAAGTCTAGGATATCTGATTGATGGAGTGGGTTGTTGCTTATGTATGTTACGTCTTGATCGTTATTTACCACGAATAGATCGAGTTCTTCAATGATGTGGAAAAGGGCGTCACCATTAGGCTCAGTCTTATGACAACCGAATACCTGGTGTTTGGAATTGAAATCACTGGGACTGGGGAACAAAATTCAAATCCAAGTTTATATCCTATTGAGTGTTTTTCTTACTATGTACCCAAGCCAAATCATTTTCTTTGGTGACCCGACGTTGAGAGTAGTGTGTTTATAGTAAACTGAAAGTCGCAGTTTTGCTTTTACAAAATGGCAACACACCTTGCTACTACTCTTTCTGGTAGCCGTCGGTGTGGATGAAAGTAGTCTCTCATGTTGGCGACAAGACAGTATAGGCTGAGTCGGATAGGCACATCAAATTAATTAGCGAAATTGTCAGCCAGGGGTAACCAGAAAATTCAAGAATATACACACATTCTAAATATATTCTCACACCAGTAAATAATTATAATAAATAAAGTAAATAAGTACTGAAATAATTATGAAAGTTGTCTTTATTATCCATATAGAATAAAAACAAACATTGATAATTTTACTTTACGTTATTTTTTATATACCGTTTGCATTCAATTTAAAATCATTGTGAAAATAATTTATAAAAAGCCTTTTGTGATTACCGCGTCAAATTGCAACATTAATGACCAAATCCCCGAAATAAATGCATAAAATGCATGAAAAATACCGTTTGCATTCAATTTATTGTGAAAATAAATTTCAAGAAGTTATTTTTGCGTACCTATCGGTGCCTCTTGTCAAACCGAGAAAACACGATTCACCGAGAGGTCAATCGCGCTACTCAATAAATAACTCCAGACTATGATTATCGCGACAAATTGCATCATTAATGACGAAATACCCGAATTAAATGCATGAATATACCGTTTGCATTTAATTTATTGTGAAAATAATTTTAAAGAAGTTTTTTTTTGCGTACCTCTCGGTGCCTCTTTTCAAACCGAGAAAACCCGATTTACCGAGAGGTCAATCGCGCTACTCAATAAATAACTCCAAACTATGATTATCGCGACAAATTGCATCATTAATGACCAAATCCCCCGAAATAAATGCATAAAATGCATGAAATATGCCGTTGGCATTCAATTTATTGTGAAAATAACTTTAAAGAAGTTTTTTTTGCGTACCTCTCGGTGCCTCTTGTCAAACCGAGAAAACACGATTTACCGAGAGTTCAATCGCGCTACTCAATAAATAACTCCAAACTATGATTATCGCGACAAATTGCATCATTAATGACCAAATCCCCCAAAATAAATGCATAAAATGCATGAAATATATCGTTTGCATTCAATTTATTGTGAAAATAATTTCTAAAAAGCTTTTTTTCCGTACCTCTCGGTAAATCGTGGCGGCGCATAAATTACATCAATATTTATCTATGGTTTATATAATTTATATACATAATAAAGTCACAAATATATACAACTACATTACATAAATAAAATCAATATTTATCTATGGTTTATATATCTCTTACCTTAGTAAATGGTTGTCCAATAATCTACAGATAAAGAAAAATAGACTGATTACTCAACAGTAGGATTACTGTATTTAGTTCAAAATTCAACTCGACTGGTGGCTGTGGTCTTGTTTGGGCTCTGTGCCTGTTTATGTTTCTTTTCACTAAAGAAGTTTTTTGTTTCAAAAATATCTTTGCGTCAGTGAAGGTTTCTTCCATGGCATCTTCAGCTTTGTCAGTTGCTGGTTTGAATAAGTTTTTTCTTGCCATCTCTTTTGTCTGTAGTTATACAAAATCAGACTTATTATGCAATCTCTCTCTCTCTCTCTCCCTCTCCTCTATTTTAAAATCAAATAGGTGAAAATACTTACTTTTGTGGTGATAATATCATCGTTGTTATGATTACTCTCGATAGCTGTTGATGAACAGTCGTCAGTCACGATCACAATCCACCCAAACCACTCACTGATGAGACTGCTTGTTCAAACAAAAAAATTATTTCTGATTACTCTTTTCAGAGCTGTTAGTGAAATGTCGTCAGCCACACTCACTGATCAGATTACCTGTTTAAACAAACACAGATTAGAATTATTATTTTAAAATCATTAGGTTAGATGTCTGGGTTCCGAAAGGATAACTTTCTCCACAGTGAATACGATTTTTTGGGAACTTTTGTGTAAAATCTCATATTCTTGGAAAGAAATTATTATTCTTTCATGCGTGCTTTCTGTATTGGATTCAAAATTTGCATAATAGGATTTTATTTCTTTTGAACAGGATTTTCTTGTTATTAAAGGTAAGTACATTAATTAATATTCCATAATTGTCTGTTTTTACTAAAAAATATTTCAAAAAATATAAAAATAAAGGAAGTAAAAAAATTTTTTGCCGGACAACTCGCCCCCAAAAGCGACAGGGACGACATGACCCGGAAATATTTGTGGGGCGACTTGACCCGGAGCGTTTCAAACGGTGGCGAAATTAACAAAGACATTTTTCAAAAATTTTGTGCGTATATGCGTTTCTCGAAACGATTCTAAAATACACTCGCTTCCAAGAAGCAATAAGGCTTGCAACCGTCGCGCGATTGTACACAGTGTAGGGAGGTGGTCACTAAAAGAGGTAGTCCGAGTCGGAAAAAAGCCGAGTCGAAACCGGTTTCTTTGTACTAATCTCTTGAATTAAAAGATAATATGTTGTGCCTATTTGATTATCCTTACCAACAATGTTAAAACAATGTTTTCACTTCCCACTTCAATAAATCGCCTCCAAGCAAAATTCGCATAACAACCACAGTCAGTAATCAGAGAGTGAATTGTGAAAAATAAACATATTGTTTTGTTTAATTGACCTCTGATTAAAACTTTAAAGATGTTTTTACAAGTGATGAGTGGTGTCAATGAATTCCGAATCTGACCCCCAAAAAGATTAATTAAAGATACTTTCTTACTATTCTGTGATCTAGTGAATATAAAAATCATTTTAAATGAAAAGGCACGGTAAAAATTTTGCGAATTTTGTGCTTTGGAGTCATCAGGCAAAAATTTTTAACATCCAGATATTCATAATTGTAAGATGATGAGGGGTGTCATCCCAACAAGACGAATGGCTGAAATATCCCAAGAAGATGAATCGCGACAGGTCGAAAACCCCTTTTTTCATTAACTATAGGGGAAATTCATAAAAAGAGATTTATAAAGAGAATAATTATGTTCTTTTGGGGTGGCTGTTTCACATGCTTCAGTAGTTGCTAGCAGTTATTAAGCTGGTCATTATTGAATAAGAAAAACATAATTCTTTTCTGTTGAATTTGTGATCTACATGTGGTTATAATTATGATTAGGCTAAAATAATAATATATTTGAAAATGTTGATTACAGTCTCTTGTTTTTCCTAAACCATGTCATGTGCAGAGGTGTTAAAACAGATGTTTGTGTGGAGGATAAAAGCTTATGTTGCTTTGGCGGGCCACCCAAATGTTATTTCACACCTTATGCAAGTAGTGGTTAATTCAATCTATATGTACTTTAATTAATCCCTTCAATAATCAGTGAGGATTGCATCGCTACTCATTGAGATCGTTAGGATTGAGTCTGTGAGGATTGCCTCGCAACTCTGCGTGTGGGGAGTGGGCTCCGAAGAAACACACCCCTTACCCCATACATAGCAACAATCACACAACAGTCATAATATACAATAGCGGATACCTATCTTTCTCTCTACCTATAACTTTTCTAATTGAACATTCTCAAATTTTCTTACAACACTCTTATCAAGAAGACGCATGGAAATGGGAGACAAAGCGTAGGAGGAATTGGTGCAACCTACCTTTCTGCAACATACACAAGAAACCACCAAACACCAGACAAGGATTGAAAAAAGCTTGTCTGGCTGGGGACGAGTGTACATTTTGTATAAATAAACATTTGAATAAAGACTTAACAACCCTTTCAAGGGCTTGAGGGTGTGTGTCTGTGAGAGGGTGTGTTTTTTTTTTTTTTTGGGGGGGGGGGCATTTGGAATTCCCAAAGGATAACCAGATACCTCATAATCACATGCGGCATCCTATCTCCCAGAAGACTTGATGGATGACTCCCGGTTTTCAAAACTAAACTGTTGGAGCTTTCTCCACTCCTTTGTTGTAACCGCTATGGTCATATACCGGGGCCGCTACCAAACCGGCGTTGCTGTTTGATTTTCTTTTCTCTTCTTCCCTTAATTTTGCCATCACACAACATTATATTCTGGCTCGCCACCATGGTGGGACTCAAACCTCTACCATCGCCGAGCTGGAACCAAATACAGCCCACTCTCTAAAAGTCTTATTAGTTAATGACGTCGAGGGATTGAGTATTGACAATCTATCACTCCAGCGTAAACTGTCGGGAATTCTAACCGCGTGCATACCCACCCAGACCCCATTTGAGGCAATAGGAAAGCTAGGCCTGTGTGATTAAAGTGAAATAAAATAAGGTTAACCGGGTCGCAAGGGATTTGTAAATCCCACATCGTCCTTGCTCGCCTTCGGCGCGCTAAAGCCTTTCATTCATTCTCAAATCATTATCAATCAATCATTAGTTTAATTGCATAACCATACAACCTAACAATTCAGTTGAATGATTGGTACCAGAGAGAGAGAGAGAGAGAGGAGAGAGAGAGAGAGGAGATTGTAATTAAGTTTATATCTGATTTGTTTTTGATTAAGTAATCACTCACCGTGGTGACCGAGAAAAAGTTCCAGAACGATCAATTAGGCTGATTAGTGTATTTTAGCACAACTGTTACATAATAGTAATCAGCAATACTGGTGTCAGTTTTAAATGAGAGGTACACGTAATGGGGAGAATGAAGGACATGTTGTTAGTGAGTGATTCAAAGGAGAGGTTAATATGCTAATCGGAGAGAATAAAAAGAATGGGAAAGGATTGTCATCAAGCAGTTTCTCTCAGAGTGTTGGGAGGAGAGAAGAAGCGTGGGAATATTGAGGCAGTTGGGAGCACAAAATGAACGGGGAACGGGTCGATTCGTAACCAAGTCAATTCGTACTCAGTCAAACTGAGTCAATTCGTAACCATTTTTAGCTCAACTTTGACGAAGCGAAATTTTAGCTTTTGTCATGGCCCGTCGTCCGTCTGTCCGTCTGTCAACAATTGGATACGGCTCGGGCTAGAGGCCGTATTTATGAACCGATCTTTACGAAACTTCTTGGGTACCTTTGTTATGACCGTGGGACGAGAACGAGTGTTTTTGGGTGCGGTCCGAAATTCAAGATGGCTGCCAGCCGCCATTTTGTACCGACGATGCAGAAATCTGTTTTTTGTACAGAACTTCCATATGAAAGCTCTGATTTGAATAATTTTTTGTAGGAATGTTTAGTACCATGGGATACATCTCATATAATACGGGTTTTTTTCTCGTGCATAAATTGTGCAAATTAGACTAATTTTGATGTTTTTTTGAGTTACTTTCACCACTGTAAGTGCAAATGCCAATACGGCTCGGACTAGAGGCCGTATTTATGAACCGATCTTTACGAAACTTCTTGGGTACCTTTGGTATCACCGTGGGACAAGAACGAGTGTTTTTGGGTCTGGTCCGAAATTCAAGATGGCCGATGGCAGCCATTTTGTACTAAATTTGGTGCAATCAGATTTTTGCACAGAACTTCCATATGAAAGCGCTGATTTGAATCATTTTTTGTGTGAATGTTTAGTTCCATGGGATACATCACATATAATACGGGTTTTTTTCTCGTGCAGAAATTATGCAAATTAGATGAACTTTGATTTTTTCAGTGCGACTTACACACAGTAAGTACACATGTCAATACGGCTCGGGCAGAGTCTGTATTTATGAACTGATCTTCACGAAATGTCTTGGGTACCTTTGTTATCACCTTGGGACGAGAACGAGTGTTTCTGGGTGCGGTCCAAACTCAAGATGGCTGCCAGTGGCCATTTTGTACTGAAATTAGGTCTAATCAGTTTTTTGTACACAACTTCTATACGGCTCAGACTAGAGGCCATATTTATGAACCAATCTTTACGAAACTTCTTGGGTACCTTTGTTATCACCGTGGGATGAGAGCGAGTGTTTTTGGGTGTGGTCCGAAATTCAAGATGGCCACAAGCAGCCATTTTGTACCAAAATTACTGCAATCAGCCTTTTGTACAGAACTTCTGTATGAAAGTTCTGATTTGAATAAATTTTTGTATGAATGTTTAGTAACATGGACTACATCACATTATGTAAGGGTTTTTTTTCGTGCAGAAATTATGCAAATTAGCAAATTAAATGAACTTTGATTTATTCGGTGCTACTTACACAATGTAAGCACACATGTCAATACGGCTCAGGGTAGAGGCTGTATTTATGAACTGATCTTCACAAAACTTCTTGGGTATCTTTGTTATCACCTTGGGACGAGAATGAGTGTTTCTGGGTGCGGTCCAAATTCAAGATGGCTGCCAGTGGCCATTTTGTACCGAAATTAGGTCCAATCAGTTTTTTGTCACAAGTTCTATACAGCTCGTATTTATGAACTGATCTTCACAAAACTTCTTGGGTACCTTTGTTTTCACCTTGGGACAGGAACGAGTGTGTTTTGGGGTGCCTTTATTATCACTGTGCTATGAGAACAAATATTTGGGGGTTCAGTCAGACCCACTCTGGGGCTCCAAGATTTCTTTTCTAGTTCAACATCTGACTGTCACCCGCCTTTACAATACTTTACCTATACATTTGTTACAGGCTACGGTCAGTATTTATGTACATACCGTTACAATACATTATATGTACCTTTGTTATCAGGTCATTACCTAGATGTTTGTCATTGCTGTGTCACATACTATACATGTACATATCTTTGTCTTGACAAGTTGAGCTACAGTGTCATTGACACTTTCATTTGAGTACGAATTGACCCGGACTGAAAAAAAGCTGAGTCAATTTGTAATCAGTTTATTTTCAAGTCGGGTTAATTCGTACTCAAAAAATGGTAACTGAACTGAAAAAAGCTAAGTCGTTTTGGAATAGATAAAAAGAATAACAAGTTCCAATTTTCGTAAAAGTAGGTTTATTTTGACGATTTTCGAAGTAAAATACGGTAGAATGTTCACGATGTTTTAAAACTGATACATTTATTTATCAATCAATTTATCACATACATATCAATTTTACATTCAACATAAAAATAAATATATATATATACATTTTCACAATATGCAATGTATTCAATCTCCTGGTGTGTATATGTTGGCGCATGCTCTTAACAACTGCATTGCCCCCCCCCCCCCCCTCTCTCCATCACTGTACTCTTGCAATAATTGGAATAACTTTCTGGTTGGTTTATCGTGTTTATGTCTCTGGTCTTTCTTCAATTTTCTTTCTGATATTAATTTATACTGAACTTTTAAATATTGTGCTTTCTGAAACAGCCTATCAATTAGCAGGTAAAATGGTGGGATGCCGTTGCTTCTATAATTCAGGCGCCTATGCCATCATACAAAAGAAAATTAACATTCATATTATTAAATGCTATGATTGTGTAGTATTCAGAAAATAAAAATCGGAAACAAAATATATTTAATGAAGGATGATAGCTTAAATTTATTAAATTTACTTGGTATTGGCAATTAATAATTAACCTGTGAAGAAATAAAGTACTACATGCCTTCAACATCATTATTTGTTCTAACTGACTGCCTATACACGGTCCAGTTCTCAGGTGGCCACGTTGTTGAAGTTATCCAAGTTGCCTCGATATAGACAGTGGCCACAGCTTGAGTACAATAATAATAATAACACTTCGGCCGCCCGCTGATTTGTCGCGGTTCTCGTATGAGAAGGCCTTGGTTACCCATGTTCTACCAACTGCCTCCCCCTATTCCCGCGCTTCTTCTCTCCTCCCAACACTCAGAGACGAACTGCTTGATGACATCCCTTGCCCCATTCTTCCCAATCTCTCCGATTAGTATATTAACCTTCTCCTTTGAGTCGCCCCCTAACCACATGTCCTTCATTCTCCCATCCCACTTCTCCATTATACTCCCCGTGAATCTTGTTCTTTTAGACTGGTATTTTGGGCATTCTATAAGAAAGTGTTCCAGGGTCTCCACCAAGCCCACGTTACACATCTGACACTCCTTTTCACTGTGTTTCCCAATTTTCCCCTCAGCTCCAGGGACCGCGACCTCAGCTTGAACAACAGTGACCCCCCAAAGGTGCCACCAAGGTACTCTTCAAAACCAGGCTTCTCTTTATCACGCAGGCCATCCAAAGATCTCTTTGATTTGACCCCATATCGCCAATTACGGTTACAACCCTCCATGACCCTTTCTCTGACGATCTTTTTGCCCTGGTTTGCCCCAACGTCAAGGTCCGAGATCTCCATTGAATAGTTTTCTACTAGCTCCCTCACTTGGACCATCCACCCCGTCTTGATATTTGTGTTGAAAGTTCTCAGGAACATTACTTTACACCATCGGCTATCGGGGAGATTTACCAAATCATTAAGATAACCGAGTTTCAATAGGTCTATCCTGTCCTTGATCCTCATCCACCCAAGCTCGCCCCTGATTGCTTCTAGTGCTGCGGCATTACTCGAGCCTGTTATCCATCGGCCTGCATCGTTCTGCAGGATTTCCAAGCTCTTAACAGCTGTCTGGTTTAGGGGTATAACTTCCGTACCGTATGTTATACTAGCAGACCCACCATTTCCCAAATTGTTTTCCCCGCGAAAACCTTATTGAAACTGTTTCTCCCTGTAAGTTTCATTTGGTTAAGGATTCGCCTCCCATTCAGAATCAATTTATGTGTGTGGTTTCGGTAGATGCCTCTTCCTGTGATGTTTATATCTACTCCCAGGTATTCATAGTCACTAGTCTCTCCTACACTAAGAAGTCTACTGCTACCTTCCGGAATGAAGAACTCCCCCACTCTCCACCTTCGAGTGGGGTCCACTTTGCGGCCCACGGGTATAACTTTGCTCTTGCTTTCATTAAGTTCGAGTCTCCATTTGCTCCCATATTTCCCAACAATTCCCAGCAAGTTCTCTAACCCCTCTTCGCTTTCTGACACTAGCACCATATCGTCTGCAAAAAATAGCCCTGGGATCTTCAAGTCACCAACTGCCACCCCCTCGTCGCTATGCAGGAGTTCATCTCCTAAACCTTTGATGTACAATGCAAAAAGAATTGGCGAAAGGATACACCCCTGTTTTAGGCCTATCTCCATAGGCACACGTTTTGTTGTAATGTTCCTCAGGCTAAGTTCACTCTGTACATCTTTATATAATGCTTTCATAATCCCAACAAACTCGCCCCCAAGCCCAGAGCCTCCAGCTTGCGCCACATACCTTCCCTCCATACTCTATCGTATGCCTTTTTAACATCCAAAAAGGCCATGAACATCTTTTTCTTTTTTCCTTTCGCGGATTCTATCATTTGGGATAGCGTGAAAAGATGGTCAGTGACTCTCCTTCCCTTCCTGAAGCCATTCTGGATTTCTCCCAAAAAACCCTTCTCCTCAATCACCTCCTCTAATCTCCCATACAGGGCTTTACAAAAGACTTTTCCAATGTTGCTGCTGACAGAGATCCCTCGATAGTTATCCAAGACGTCTTTTTCCCCCTTTTTGTGAATAAATGTCACTTTACTTTCCCTCCACTCCTTTGGGACCTCTTGTTTTTCTATGGCTAAATTGAATAGGGCAGTTAGGCTTTCCAAGAGTTCCTCTCCCCCTTTTTTGATAAACTCGTTAGGAATTTCATCCAACCCTCCCGCTTTTCCATTCCTCAATTTTGAGATCACCCTTCGCACCTCCTCAGTTTTGATTTCGCTGCACACGAAGTCCAAGAGATTTTCCTCGACCTGGTTCGGACACTCCGGTTGGTTCCCCATGCCCCATCGCTTATCGTTTACCTTTTCCCAGTGCTTGACTAGTTCTAATGCGATTTGATCTCGCTCTTCTGTAACTCTGCCATCTACTTTAATGCTCTGTTGGTTATTCCCTTTGTCACGTTTGTTCACCCATTTCCAAAATACGCTCGAACTCGACCCCCCTGTCGTTCTTATCGACCTAATAAGACTGCTATTTCGCACTCTCCGGTTGTCGTCTTTAACCTTGTTTACTTTATTTCGTGCTTGTTGGTATTCTTCCTTTGCTACCATGGCCTCATTGCTTTCCACCCCTTAAGTTTTCTACTTCTCCTGTGTGCAGCACATTTAGCTTTTCTAACCTTTATGGCCCTTTTCAGTTCTTCGTTCACTCTGTACCCAAGTTCCCGTGTTGGTACCCTAATCTTTCCTACACTTTCCTTCCCTGCCACCACTAGGCTCGCAACTATGGCGTCAGCCATCTTCTGGACACTACCCCCCTTGTGTACGGCTGCAAGCTTTGGTTTAAGTTTTTCTTCGAACTTCGCCCAGTCGGCATCCTTTTTGAGTTCCCAAATCTCCTTGAAGCTTCCTTTCCTTTTCTCTGGGTTTTTTGGCCCTCATCGTCACCTTAATCAAGTTGGGATCACTATCCAACTCCATTTTGCCCTCATCATCCACTTCTACCCTTATCACCTCCCTCCATAAATTCATATCTGTGAGAATGTAGTCAATTATTGATTTTCTGTCGTTTCTCTCCCAGGTCCATTTCCCTTGCATCTAGCGTCCCTGTTCAGAATCTTCAGACCGATCTCATTTGTGAAGTTCAACAGCTTCCTTCCATTCCTGTTGACTTTCTTGTCCCCACCCTCTATGCCTTCTTCCTTGTCACCTATGTGTCCATTAAAGTCGCCCATCAGAATTATACCGAGCCCCCTGTTTTCTAGTTCAGTGATATTGGACCTTAGTGTTGAGTATATCGAGTCATTCCACTCGGGTTTACTTCCCTCCACCGCACAGTACACAATCCCAAGGGCAATACTTTTGTTTCTCAGACTGATCTTTACCCATCCAATTTCTTTTGACACATCAGCCGAGGTGATGATATCTTCCAGATCTGTAATCAGCGACGGTTTTAAATCCTCTTTAATGTACATGCCTACCCCTTCCCCCCCCCCCCTTTTCTGACCTTCCGTTCGCCGTACACCTATCCACACACACCCACTTACTTGATCTACCCGTTCCTCGTGTCTTACCCACGTCTCGCTTAAGCCCATGACATCAAACTCCTCTGCCTCGATCAATGAAGCAATTTCACTTACTTTCCGGTGGAGACCCTGGATGTTGCTATAACCCACTTTCAGGGTACCGAGGTTCATTGGCTTCCGCAGTACAGTTACGATCAGAGGCAAAACCCCAGTAAGAAACAACTGAAACATCAAGAAAATTTGGGGATTCCTGACTGGGCGAAGTTTTGAAGAAAAATTGAAACCAAAGCTTGTGAATGTAAATAGGAAGGCCAATATCCGGGACATGACAGATGCTATAGTCGTGAGGAAAATATAGGAATGATTAGGTGCCAACACTGGAACTTGGGTACAGAGTGAATGACGAACTGAAAAATGACATAAACGAGACAAAAGTCAAATGCGCTGTGTATAGGAGTAGAAAACTCAAGGAGGTGGAAAGCAACAAGGATAGGGTAGCAAAAGAAGAATACCAACAAGCACAAAATAAAGTAAATAAGATTAAAGGCGATAATCGGAGCGCGCGAAACTGCAGTCTTATTGGGACGATGAAAATGGCGGGTTCGAGTTCGAAGGTATTTTGGAAATGGGTGAATAAAAGAACAAAGGAAGTAATTCACAGAGTATGAAAGTAGAGAGGGAAGAAATGCAGACGATCAAGACCAAATCGCATCAGAACTAGTCAAGCACCGTCAGTGCTAGTAAGTCCTTGCTTTATACGGAAACAGGATGGGAGCCGTTGCAAGAGAGACGCTAAAAACACAAGTTAATCCAGTTTTTTAAAATGTACCATCGTATGGTTTCTCCGCACATCTCCAGTAAAATCCCGCAACGTGCTTCCTCGACCAATCCTTCACTTAATCTTCGATCAGGTCAAAACCACCGTGTTCCGTTCTGTCGGACTGAGCTGTATAAATCTTCCTTCATACCCAGCGTTACTGACCAATGGAATAATTTGCCCTTGTCCGTGCGTGAAAACTCATCATTGACAAACCTCAAGACTTTTCTAAACGATGGCAACCCACGACCACCAAGGTTCTACTGTAGATCGAAATCTCGCACACCCCAAATATATCACTGTAGATTGAGACTAGGATGTAGTAACCTCAATTTTCACTTATATCGCAACCACTTATCACAAACCGCTCTATGCCAATGTGAAGAGGAAGAGACTCCCGCTCATTTTCTCCTGCATTGTCCAGTTTTCTCCGATGCTCGTAGTTATTCAATTAATCTCCTTCCGTTTGGAGCGGACTCCTCTCCACTTCTATTCGGTTCAGAATTCCTGAGTAATGACGACAGCCGCCTTATCTTTGAAGTGGTACAGGACTTTATTTTATCAAGTAAGCGATTCACTAATTAACCCCAATGTAGTACTAGCCCAAGGAGTTACCTTGATTATATCTCTATCTTACGTC
Organism: Pictodentalium vernedei; assembly: GCA_031216915.1. Taxonomy (NCBI): domain Eukaryota; kingdom Metazoa; phylum Mollusca; class Scaphopoda; order Dentaliida; family Dentaliidae; genus Pictodentalium; species Pictodentalium vernedei. The sequence continues at coordinate 269,160,908 of CM062295.1, forward strand.
ACGCGTAGTCATTTTGCATAGGTGAGTGGCATTAGACACAAATAAATAACTCTATGCAATGAATGCATCCACCCCGTACTTTCCAACTTTTCTTGCAGCTCAACCCATCCCTGACTGTTTCCATACAAGATTAGTTACTGTCGCTTTTCAAACGCTTGTATAATGCAGATAAATACTGTTTGTACTTGATACTTATACCTGCTATTGTCATCGACGAATCTTTGTGATCTTGTGTTGGTGGAAACGGCCTTGTATACGCTTTCAGCTTACTGCCAAATTCACATTAATGTTTGAAATTTATCTGTTATGGTTTGATTTTTTTGCAATAAATACTGTTTAAACTAAAATGGCGGTTCGAGTTCGAAGGTATTTTGGAAATGGGTGAATAAAAGAACAAAGGAAGTAATTCACAGAGTATTAAAGTAGAGAGGGAAGAAATGCAGACGATCAAGACCAAATCGCATCAGAACAAGTCAAGCACTGGGGAAAGGGAAACGACAAGCGATGGGGCATGGGGAACCCATCGTAGTTCCACATTGAGGTCGCAGAAAATTTATCGAACTTCGTGTGCAGCGAAATAAAACCGAGGAGGTATAACAAGTGGCCTCAAAATTAAGAAACGGAAAAACGGGAGGGATGGACGAAATACCTAACTAGTTCCTAAAAATAGGGGAGAGGAACTCTGTAAAAACTTGACGGCCTTATTCAATTTAGCCATTAAAAACAGGACGTTCCAAAAGGGCGGAGAGAAAGTAATGCTTCATTTATACGCAAAGGGGAGGGGAGGTATTGGACAATTATCGGGGGATTTCTGTCAGTAGCAACATTGAAAATGTTTTCTGTAAAGTCATATATGGGAGATTAGAGAATGTGAGCGAGGAGAAAAGGTTTCTTTGAGAGATCCAGGGTGGCTTCGGGAAGGGAAGGAGAGTCACTGGTCATCTGTTCACACTGTCCCAAACGATAGAATCTGCGAAAGCCCAAAAGAAAAAGATGTTATGGTCTTTCTGGATGGATGTGATAAAAACATATGATAGAGTATGGATAGAGGCCACGTGACGAAGGTTTGAGGCAATTGGCCTAGGAGGTGAGTTTGTTGGAATTCTGAAAGCATTATATAAAGATGTACAAAGTGCACTTACCCCGGATGACATAACAACAAAACCTGTGTCTATGGGGATAGGCCTCAAGTAGGGATGAATCCTTTCGCCGCATTTTTTCGTTTTTTTTTTGTTTGAAAATGTACATTAACGAATTAGAAGATAAACTCCTGCACAGCAACGATGGGGTAGCAGTGGGGAGCCCGAAGATCCCAGGACTATTTCTGCAGATGGTATGAGACTACATATAATGTCAGAAAACGGGGCTAGAGAAAACGTTGGCAATCGTTGGGAGAAAAGGGAACAAATGGAGACCGAACTAAATGAAAGCAAAAGCAAAATTATACCCGTAGCTCGTAAGATGAAACCTACTCGAAGGTGGAGAGTTGGAGTGGAGAGGAGGGGGGGGGGGGGGGGTCTGTATTCCGGAAGGTAGCAGCAAACTTCTTGGTGAAGGAGAGCCATGTGACTGAGAGTATTTAGGGGGAAATGTATAAACATTACGGGAAGAGGCACCTACCACAACCACACGAATAAACTAACTAACTAACCGAGAAGGGGAGCGAATCCTTAACCAAATGAAACTTATTGGGAGAAACGGCTTGAATACTGTTTTCGTGAGGAAAATAATTTGGGAAATGGAGGGTGAACAAAGTAGAGCATATGGTACGGAAGTATTACCCCTAAACCAAATTCCGTTAAAGAATTTGAAAACCATGCAGGTTGATGGATAACGGGATCGAGTAATGCCGCAGCCCTAGAAGGAATAATAGGTGAGCTTGGGTGAATGAGGATTAAGGACGGGATATAGGTAAAATGAAACTCGGCTATGTTGACTATTGGTGTCAAAGCAAAGGCGTCTTGGGGGGGGGGGGGGGGGGGGAGGGGGCTGCGTGATAAAGTGAAGCCAGGTTTTGAAGAGTACCTTGATGGCACCTTTAGAGGAAATCACTGTTGCTCAAGATGAGGTCGCGGTAGCGGGGACTCTGGAACACTTTCTATTAGAATGTCGAAAATATTAGGCTTACAGAATAAGAGTCGCAGGGGAGTATGATGGTGAAGTGATATGGAAGAACGAAGGACATGTTGTTAGTGGGTAATACATAGGAGAGGAGGGGAGGGTTAGTATGCTTATCGGAGGGAATGGGAATAGTTGGGTACGGGATGTCATCAAGCAGTTCGTCTCAGAGTGTTGGTGGGAGAGATGAGGCGCGGGGATAAGGGGGAATTTGGGATGAAGGGGGTAACCAAGGCCTCCTCACCCGAGAAGCGCAACAGATCAGCGACGAATCAGCGATCAGTTATTATTATTATATATACGCTGAACACTAACCGTGAGTCGTACAACATACCCACCTCCTAGTGAGCTACATACCCTTGTTACATCAAACCAACAGGGAATATTTTCGATTCAGTTGTCAAAAGTTAGCTCAAGTATCTATATTTTTCTTCCAGGTGTTCTGCAGATAGATATGTATATATTGTTTTAGTGCTGTATAGATGTGATTTTTAATAAAAGATAGTTATATTACTGTTTTGTTTAGTTTCTTTATCGGATATCAGTGGCGTGTTCCCTATCTTCGCGCGGGTCATTTTCGGTGTTTTGTTTTTTGTTTTGTTTACGTTTTCGACCGGTTTTCAAAATTCAAGCTTCTCATTCTAATTTTGGCTATGGATGGTAAGTGTTTCGTGACGCGAGAGGTTCAGACCTGTAGGGCAGAGGCGGTTAGTATAGGTGTTAGTATAGGTGTACAGGTGGGGGGGGGGGGGAGTGGTTGAGGTCAGCACAGGGGGTTCCAGTGAGTTACCAATGGACGGCCAGCGGTCGGATGGGTGAAGGAATTGTAATATGATGTATGTGGATGGGCGTGAGCTGGGGGAGTTAGGGATGTGTGCCATCCGCGTAGAGCTAATGCAGCTGCTAGAGGCATATGTAAAGTTGGAGGAAGAGGTGCAGGTGGTAAGGGGGAAAATGGGGAGGGCAGGAAAGGCTGGTGTTACCCCAGTTAGGGTGGCAATCGATGGGGGATGGAAGGTGGTGGGTAGTAGGAAGCGGACCTTTGACGTGGATAGTGGGTCTTTTGGGAATAGGAAGTTGCGTCGGGTTGAAGGTAGGGGAGAAGTAGGGGCTAGAGTGTCAAATTCCCAGGCTTGTAGTCTGGGGGCGAAAAGGCGTATTCTTTTAGAATCGGATAGTGAGGGAGATAGCGATGACCATGTGGAGTCTGTCAGGGCAGGAGTCAGCGGGAAGGTTAGGAAGGTGGTAAACGAGGACAAGGTGGCTTGTAGTGGGAGTGGGCAGAAGGTGGAGTGCAGTGTTCAAAATAGATTCGGTGTGTTAGGTAATTTCGAGAATTCTGAGGAGCAGGTTGGGTCTGAAGATGTGGAGGTGGAGGTAGGCATGGAGGTTAGTGTGGCGGAGTGCAAGACTGCGAGCCGGTCCAGTGGGAACAGAGGTGGTAACAGGGGTAGTAGGACAGGAAAGAGGACAGGAAAGGACAGGAATAGGCAGTTGGTGGTTGCAGGGAGTAGTATAGTGCGGGGGTTAGATAGGGTGGTGTGTGGGCCCGACAGTGTCAACAGGACCATTTTGTGCTTTCCGGGAGCTAGGGTGGAGGACATAAGGGACAAAGTGGGTGGATTAGTAAAGGGGTCAGGCCCAGACCCAGTGGTTGTTGTACACGTGGGGACCAACAACATCAGGGAGAGAAAATCAGTTCAGCTTATTGAGACTTACAAGGACTTAATAACTCAACTGAATGCCAAGAATGCACAGGTAGTGATTTCGGGGCTTCTCCCAGTACAAGGTGGTGGAGGCGAGCGTAATTCGCGGATCATTGGGACCAACGAGGAATTGGGGGAGTATTGTAAGGAACTTGGGATACCCTTTGTAGACAATTGGGGCTCGTTTGGGGGCAGAAATGACCTACATGGACGGGATGGTCTCCATCTTAGCCCAAGGGGTACAGAGGTTTTAGGAAGAAATATGTTGTAGGTGGTTGAGCCTTTTTTGGTATAAGGAGAGGAGGGGGGATCAGTGAAGGGGGGGGGAATAATCACAGGAAATGTGTCACGAACCATAGGTGAAAAAATGGGACAAGGGGGATAAGGAAAAGGGACCAAAAATCCAAATCAATAGGAATAGCTTCCCAAGGAAAGCCCAGGTACACAAAGTAGGATATACAAACATACAGGGACTAGATAATAATGGGACCAATAGGCGGAAGCCAATGAACCTTGATACCCTGAAAGTGGGTTATAGCAACATCCAGGGTCTCCACCGGAAAGTAAGTGAAATTGCTACATTGATTGAGGCAGAGGAGTTTGACGTCATGGGCTTAAGCGAAACGTGGGTAAGACACGAGGAACGGGTAGACCAAGTAAGGGGGTACGTATGGATAGGTGTAGGGCCAACGGAAGGCCAGAAAAAAGGGGGAGGGGTAGGCATGTACATTAAAGAGGATTTAAAACCGTCGCTGATCACAGACCTGGAAAACATCAGCACCCCGGCTGAGTTATCGAAAGAATTTGGATGGGTAAGGATCAGTCTGAAAAACAAAAGTATTGCCCTTGGGGTTGTGTATTGTGCGGTGGAGGGAAGCAAACCCGAATGGAATGATTCGATATACTCAACACTAAGGTCCAATATCACCGAACTACAAAACAAAGGGCTGGGTATAATTCTGATGGGTGACTTTAATGGCCACATAGGTAATGACGAAGAAGGTATAGAGGGTGGGGACAATAAAGTCAACAGGAATGGAAGGAATCTGTTGAACTTCACAAACGAGCTCGGTCTGAAGATTCTGAACAGGGACGCGAGGTGTAAGGGGAAATGGACCTGGGAGAGGAACGACAGAAAATCAATAATCGACTAAATCCTCACAGATATTAATTTATGGAGGGAGGTGATAGGGGTAGAAGTGGATGATGAGGGTAAAATGGAGGTGGATAGTGACCACAACTTGATTACAGTAACGATCAGGGCCAAAACTCTAGTAAAAAGCAAAGGAAGCTCTAAGGAGATTTGGGAACTCAAAAAAGATGCTAACTGGGCGAGGTTCAATGAAAAACTGAGACCAAAGCTTGCAACCGTACCCAAGAGGGGCAGTGTCCAGAAGATGGCCGACGTCATAGTTGCGAGCCTGGTGGAGGCTGGGGAAGGAAAGTGTAGGAAAGGTCAGGGTGCCAACACGGGAACTTGGGTACAGAGTGAATGAAGAACTGAAAAGGGCCATAAAGGGAAGAAAAGCCAAATGTGCTGCATACAGGAGAAGTAGAAAACTTAAGGGGGCGGAAAGCAATGAGGCCACAGTTGCTAAGGAAGAATACCACCAAGCACGAAATAAAGTAAATAAGATTAAAGACGATAATCGGAGAGTACGAAATAGCAGTCTTATTAGGACGATAAGAACGACAGGGGGGGGGGGGGGGGGGTCGAGTTAGAACGTATTTTGGAAATGGGTGAATAAACGTAACAAAGGAAGCAACCCACAGAGTATTAAAGTGGATGGCAGAGTTACAGACGAGCAAGATCAAGTCGCATCAGAACTAGTCAAGCACTGGGAAAAGGTAAACGATAAGCGATGGGGCATGGGGAGCCCACCAGAGTGTCCGAATCAAGTCGAGGAAAACCTATCGAAGTTCGTGTGCAGCGAAATTAAAACGGAGGAGGTGCGAAAGGTGATATCAAAATTAAGGGATGGACAAGCGGGAGGAGTGGATGAAATTCCTAACGAGTTTATCAAAAAAGGGGGAGAGGAACTCGTGGAAAGCCTAACTGCCCTATTCAATCTAGCCATAGAAAAGAGGTCCCAAAGGAGTGGAGAGAAAGCAAAGTGACATTTATTCACAAAAAGGGGGAAAAAGACGTTTTGGATAACTATCGAGGGATCTCTGTCAGTAGCAACATTGGAAAGGTTTTCTGTAAAGTCCTGTATGGGAGACTAGAGGAGGTGATTGAAGAGAAGGGTTTTTTGGGAGAAATCCAGAATGGCTTCAGGAAGGGAAGAAGAGTTACTGACCATCTTTTCACACTATCCCAAATGATAGAATCCGCGAAAGCAAAAAAGAAAAAGATGTTTATGGCCTTTTTGGATATCAAAAAGGCATACGATAGAGTATGGAGGGAAGGTATGTGGCGCAAGCTGGAGGCCATGGGCTTAGGAGGCGAGTTTGTTGGAATTATGAAAGCATTATATAAGGATGTACAGAGTGAACTTAGCCTGGAAAACATTACAACAAAACGTGTGCCTATGGAGATAGGCCTATACCAGGGGTGTATCCTTTCGCCAATCCTGTTTGCATTGTACATCAAAGGTTTTGGAGATGAACTCCTGCGTAGCGAGGAGGGGGTAGCAGTTGGGACTTGAAGATCCCAGGGCTATTTTTTGTAGACGATATGGTTCTAGTGTCAGAAAGCGAAGAGGGGCTAACGAAAATGCTGGGAATTGTTGGGAAATATGAGAGCAAATGGAGACTCGAACTTAATGAAAGCAAGAGCAAAGTTATACCTGTGGGCCGCAAAGTGGACCCAACTCGAAGGTGGAGAGTGGGCGAGTTCTGCATTCCGGAAGGGAGCAGCAAACTTCTCAGTGTAGGAGAGACAGATGATTACGAGTATTTGGGAGTAAATATAAACATTACAGGAAGAGGCATCTACCGAAACCACACAAATAAATTGATTCTGAAGGGGAAGCGAATCCTTAACCAAATGAAACTTATAGGGAGAAACAGTTTCAATAAGGTTTTCGTGGGGAAAACCATTTGGGAAATGGTGGGGCTGCCAAGTATAACATACGGTACGGAAGTGGTACCCCTAAACCAGACGGCCGTAAAGAGCTTGGAAATCCTGCAGAACGATGTAGGCCGAGGGATAACGGGGTCGAGTAATGCCGCAGCGCTAGAAGCAATCAGGGGTTAGCTTGGGTGGATGAGGATCAAGGACAGGATAGACCTGTTGAAACTCAGTTATCTTAATTATTTGGTGAATCTCCCCGACAGCCGATGGTGTAAAGTAATGTTCCTGAAAATTTTCAACTCAAATATCAAAATGGGGTGGATGGTCCAAATGAGGGAGCTAGTAGAGAACTACTCATTGGAGATCTCGGACCTGGACGTTGGGGCAAACTAGGGTAAAAAAAATCGTCAGAGAAAGGGTCATGGCGGATTGTAACCGTAATTGGCGAGAGGGAGTCAAATCAAAGAGGTCTTTGGGTGGTCTGCGTGATAAAGAGAAGCCAGGTTTTGAAGAGTACCTTGATGGCACCTTTGGGGGGTCACTGTTGTTCAAGCTGAGGTTGCGATCCCTGGAGCTGAGGGGAAAAATTGGGAAAGACGGTGAAAGGGAGTGCCAGATGTGTAACTTGGGCATGGTGGAGACCCTGGAACACTTTCTTCTAGAATGCCCAAAGTATCAGTCTAAAAGAATGAGATTCACTGGGAGTATAATGGGGAAGTGGGATGGGAGAATGAAGGACATGTGGTTAGGGGGAGACTCACAGGAGAGGGTTAATATGCCAATCGGAGAGATTGGGAGGAATGGGGCAAGGGATGTCATCACGCAGTTCGTCTCCAAGTGTTGGGAGGGGAGGAGAAGCGTGGGAATAGGGAGGCAGTTGGGAGTACAGGGGTAACCATGGCCTTCTCGTCCGAGAACCGCGACAAATCAGCGGCTGGCCGAAGTGTTATCATTATTACATCTAAATATTTCCTCTCTCCTTTCAGAAGAGTTTCTTACGCATTCCACTTATTATGGATAACATTTCCTCTTCCAAAACAAGATTCTCTTTTCAATAGCAGCACAAACTCGGCTACTTTTGAACACAACTCTGTGATAGAATGGTTATTCTCCAAGACTATCGCTTCTCCTATTTCTCCACTCCTTGCGTGACCGTTCACCCTTCCTTCACTCAAGGATCCAAATTTGACTTGCAAAACTTCCGTCCCTTGCTGGATGCCTCCTTTTACCACACACAAAACAGGATACCGACTTGGTACCTGGACCACCATAAATACCACTATTACTCGCCAGTTCATTAATTGTTAACCGTACAGCTGCATAGCAAATGAGTTAACCCCACCCCATCTCTCCCACTCAAACTTTTTTGGTCGAAACTGCTTAACACTGCACCTCGGTCTACCTTAGCCAGTTCTTTCGCCTTGCCTGGTTCCTCTGTTTAACGAACATCTCTGAGTGCATGATGAAATATTTATCGATCTCAACAACTGTACCCAACGATCAGGGGCGAAGATAGCTTATTGCAGGTGGGACCAAGCCCCAAATTTTCTGATATTTCGATAAATTTCAGATTTGGTAACGAAATTTCTACTATGTTTACACCCAAAACGGGTTAGTTATTGGTAATTCAATCCTCAAGCGTATATTTTCGCCTAACTATTAATAATTTTCTTTCCATTTGGAAACTTTTACCAACAAAAGACCAAAGCGGACCAAACGAGCCAAATGTATCCGACAAGAGCTATAGCCTCCCTCAGCCTCCTACATTAATAATAATAATAACTCTTTGGCCAGCCGCTGATTTGTCGCGGTCCTCATAAGAGAAGGCCATCATTCCCCCTGCACCCCACCCCCTCTTCCCCTCCTCTCCTCCCAGCATTCAGATATAAACTGCTTAATAGTGTCCCTCACTTCCTCTTTTTCAATTTCTTCAATAAGCATTCCTACCCTCTCCCTCGTGTCCCCCTTCAGCCATCTATCCTTTGTTTCTTCACCCCACTTCTGCATTATTCTTCCAGTAAATTTTATTCTATGAGGTATATACTGTGGGCATTCCAAGAGAAAATGTTCCAGGGTCTCCACTACTCCAGAGTGGCACATTTGGCATCCCTTTTCCCCATCTCTCCCAATTTTTCCCCGAAGCTCCAGTGATCTTGATCTCAGTTTGAACAGCAGTGACCCTCCAAAGGTGCCATCTAGGTACTTCTCAAAAGCTGGCTTTTCTTTATATTGTAACCCCTGCAGTGATCTTTTCACGCTAGCCCCTGCTCGCCAGTTTCGATTGCAATCTTCCATGACTCTCTCTTTGACAAACCTTTTGCCTTCTTTCATTCCTACTTCTATGTTTGTGACCTCTATAGAGTAATTGTCCATTAGTTCCCTCACATGTTTTGACCACCCCGTTTCTATATTAGAATTCCAAATGGTATCGAGCATCAATTTGCACCACCGGTTGTCAGGCAGGTTTCTCAAGTAGTTAAAGTAACACAGTTTTCCCAAATCTACCCTGTCCTTGATTTTCATCCACCCAAGCTCCCCCCTTACTGCTTCCAAAGCTGCAGCATTACTCGACCCTGTTATCCATCTGCCGGCATCATTTTGAGTATTTTCCAACTTCTTAGTAACGGTTTGGTTTAATGGAATCACGTCCGTGCCATACGTTATACTTGGGATTGAGAACTCCCCCACTCTCCATCTTTTCGTCATATCTACCTTGCGTCCAACGAGTATTACCTTGCTTTTATTTTCATTTAGTTCGAGCCGCCAAGTGTTCCCATATCTACCAACAATTTCCAGCAGTTTCTCTAGCCCCTGTTCAGTTCTAGACATTAACACCATGTCGTCGGCAAAGAATAAGCCTGGTATCTTTATGTCTCCAACATTTACCCCCTCCGCACTCTGAATTAGTTCGTCCCCTAAATCTTTAACATACAATGCAAACAAAATCGGTGAAAAGATACACCCCTGCTTGAGGCCTATATCCATAGGGACTCGTTTTGTAGTGATACTCCCTAGACTGAGTTGGCTTTGCACATCTGTATACAGTGCTTTCATGATTCCCACAAAGTCACCCCCCAGTCCGATGCCCTCGAGCTTTCGCCACATACCTTCCCTCCACACTCGGTCGTACGCTTTTTTCACATCTAGAAATGCCAGAAACATCTTTTTCTTTTCAGCCTTTGTTGATTCTATCAGTTGGGTGAGTGTAAATAGGTGATCAGTGACCCTTCGTCCTTTCCTGAAACCATTTTGAATTTCTCCTAAAAAACCTTTCTCTTCAATAACTTCCTCTAGTCTACCGTATATGACCTTACAGAATACTTTTCCGATGTTACTACTAACTGATATCCCCCTATAGTTATCTAGAACTTCCTTATCCCCCTTTTTGTGTATGAACGACACCTTACTTTCCCTCCACTCTCTGGGGACATCTTGCTTTCGCAGAGCCAGGTTGAAAAGGTTTGTCAGGACTTCAATAAGTGCCTCCCCTCCATTTTTGAGGAATTCGTTCGGAATTTCATCAGTCCCTCCCGCTTTACCATTTTTTAATTTCGAGACCACGTTCCGCACTTCTTCTGCCGTTATTTCGCTACATACACGATTGGATAGGTTCTCCTCCACCAGTGTATTTCTTTTTGGTGGGTACCCACTGCCCCATCGCCTATCGTTTATCTTTTCCCAGTGCTTGACTAACTCTGAAGCGATACGGCCTTTATCTTCTGTACTTTCCCCATCCACTTTGATACTCTGCACACTACTTTTCCCCTGTTTATTTACCCAGTTCCAAAATACGTTTGAGCTCGAACCCCCCGTTTTCTTTATTGTTCTGGCAAGACTGCAATTGCGCTCCTTCCTATTATTATCCTTTATCTCATTCACCTTTTTCCGTGCCAGTTCATATTCTCCTTTCATTAGTCTCGTGTCATTGTTATCCACCCCTTTAAGCTTCCTACTTCTTCTGTAAGCAGCGCATTTTACCTTCCTTTCTTTTATAGCCTTTTTCAGTCCCTCGTTAACCCTGTATCCAAGCTCTCTCGTTGGGACCCTCACCCTTCCTATACACTCCTTCCCTGCCTCTGTTAGGCTATTTACTATGCCATCTGAAATACTCTGGACATTTGCATCCCTAGGTATACATTCAAGATTTGGTTTTAGTTTTTCCCGAAACTGCTTCCAGTCGGCTCCTTGTTTTAGTCCCCAAACTTCCTTGAAGGTATTTCTGTCTCTATTCGTCTTTTTGCCCATAATCTTAACTGTTATCAGGTTGTGATCACTACCCAAGTCATTTTTTCCCTCGTCATCTATTTCTACATCTATAACCTCCCTCCATACGCTAATGTCAGTGAGTATATAATCAATTATTGTTTTCTTATCGTTCCTCTCCCAGGTCCATTTACCCTTACATTTCGCATCCCTGTTCAGGATCTTTAAACCAAGCTCTTTTGATAGGTCTAACATCTTCCTCCCATTCGTGTTAATTTTCCTATCACCTCCCTGTATGCCCTCCTCCTTATCCCCGATGTGCCCATTGAAGTCCCCCATTAGGACAATACTGAACCCTCTGCTCCCAAGCTCTGTGATATTCGATCTAAGAGTTGTATATATTGAATCATTCCACTCGGGCTTACTTCCCTCCACTGCTAAGTATACAACACCAACGGCAACACTCCTGCTTCCTAACTTGATTTTTGCCCAGACTATTTCGTTGGATACTGGAATCTGAGTCCTTGCTTCTGTGAGATCTGTAATCAATGAGGGCTGTAATTCCTCTTTAGCGTAGATGCCAACACCCCCACCCCGTTTCTGACCCTCAGTTCGCCCAGCTCCTATCCACACGCAACCCTTCATCTGATCAACCCGCTCATCCCGTCGTATCCACGTCTCACTTAGACCCATTATATCGAAGTCTCCTTCGTCCATCATTGTTGATATTTCGCTTACTTTCTTGTGCAGACCCTGGATGTTGCAGTACCCAAACTTAATGAATCTTTGTTTTTTTGTCATCACTGGCACATTATTATAACCCTGGTATGTCCCTGTATTGTGGATGTTTGTTGTTCTTCCTATGTTCCCAGCATTTGTGCCACTCTGGGTTACCGGCTGTGGTCCCCTACCCCCCTTTTCTCCAAAAAGGCCCAGCCACCTGTAAGATTTTTTGGCCCAACAGGTCTGTACCCATCCTACTTAAATGCAATCCGTCTCGCCCATACAACTCTCCTTGTCCCCAGAATGAATCCCAGTGGTCAATGAAATGTACTCCCAAGTCTTTGCAGTGCTCTCCCAGCTCCTCGTTTAGTGCCATAATCCGCGAGTTCCTCTCATTCCCACCACCCATAACGGGGAGCACCCCTGAAACGATGATCCGAGCATTCCTGCTAAGTAGCTTACTAATTAGGTCCTTGTATGTGTCCACCAAACGAACTGATTTCCTCTCCCTGATGTTATTGGACCCCACATGTAATACCACTACCGGATCAGGCCCCGACCCCCCAGCTACAATACCGTCCACTCTATCCCTCAGGTCCTCCACTTTAGCCCCCGGAAAGCACAGAACTGTTCTATTTTTACTGTCCGGACCACAGACAACCTTGTCGATCCCCCGAACTATGCTACTTCCCGCAACCACCAACTTACTTTTGGACCTCGCCCTATTTATCTCCTCTAGTCTCCTACTGTTTACAGCGTCCTCTTCCTCTCCAACAGCCCCACTCGGAATCAATATCGGTATCGGTATCTTTGACCTAGGATTACTCCTATCCTTGTCCCTCCGTCTCTTTCCAGGCCCTGAGCTACCTGGACTACTCCCCTGGTCTTCCCCTGGATCCCTCCTCCTTTTTCCTGGCCTAGACCCCAAGCTACTATCTGTTGCAACTACCTCCATCTCCTCCTCTGTCTCTTCCGAATCGAGCACATCAAATCTGTTTCTGGTGCTGCACTCCCCACTGCCTTTGGACTTTACACCCCTATCTACCTGCTTCTCTGGCCCCCCTTTCCTACCACTTTTGGTAGTCCACGCCAAACGCTTTACAGCATTGCTCCGGCCTGGGCCCCCCTCATCTGTCCTACGTACTTTTCTAGCAGCCCCCACCTCATCACCTACCTCATTCACATCAAAGGTTCTACCCCCATGTTTCCTCTTGGAACCACCGACAACCTTCCATCCTTCTCGGAAAGCCACTTTCACAGGCGTAACTCCAGACAGCCCCGCCCTACCAAGTTTTCCCTTCAGCTCAGCAATCTCCCCCTCAAACTTAACAATCGTCTCAAGTAGGCGGAGGATTTCCTGACATTAGAATACCTTTAATTAGAGAACATTTTCCGCTTTCTATGCCTTACTTTTTTCTGAATCCACTCCAGAATCCCACTTAGGTGAGGTGGTACCTCTTGCAAATAGCCTTCTTCAGATTATCGTAAGAAATCATTCCCCACCCACAGTCATCTTATCCTTCTCATCTTCGCTCCCGTAGATCATGGTTCCAGTCTCTACGATTTTCGTGGATGGTAGTCAAAACATCCCCAGACCGAAACGTACCCTGACCGAAACCAGAACATGAGTCAAAACGGACCCAACTTTAAAATAATGCACAGCCGGCCGATGCTTGGATAATGAAAAAAAAAACTCAAAATCAAATATACGTAACCATTATCATTATGATTTTCGGTGGTGTTTTTCATTATCCAATCGCCGGTCGCCGGTGGAAAATGATATTAGTGTGGTTGTTTGTGGTAGAAAAAACAGCAATATCTAATAGTAAACCATGTTTTTTATTTGGTTTTGCTCTGGGTACGTTTTGAACAGTGGGATCAGGACAACTGGAGCCAAAGACAACTCTGACCAAGACAAGTCGGACCACCTTTGAAGACAACTCGGACAACTTTTGAAGACAACTCAGACCAACTTTGAAGACAAGTCGGCCCAAATTTCAAGACAACTCGGACCACTTTTGTAGACAACTCGGACCAACTTTCAAGACATGTCGGCCCAACTTTCAAGACAACTCGGACCACTTTTGGAGACAACTCGGACCAACTTTCAAGACAAGTTGTAACGACTATAAGACAGGTTGGACCAACCGTGAAGAAAAGAATGATGTCGAAAATAATTAAATGTGATCTCAAAGATTTAAATAGATGCGACGGAACACTTTTCAGTGCAGATTGTGTTGTCTTTGAAGTTATTCTGTAAAATGAAAATGCTTCTCACCACAAACTTTGATATGTGATGAATGTTTGCATTGCATCTAAACAAGTAATCACGCAGAAATAATGTGTGAAAGTTTGTTGCTTGTACTAGCTCGTCTTTTTAACAGGCGGCTCAAAAGATTACCGACATGTTGTTTTAGACACTAGCTTTTCTATATATTATGTTCGTTTCGAGAATTTAGTCCTTCAGACGTATCGTCCAGCACTCAGACGTATCGTCCAGCACTGGTGATTTCACTCAAAACTGATTATCGCTCACTCGGAAGTTCAACAACGCTATTGCTATTTGCACTATTTCTGTGTATCTTTTTGTATCACTGTTAGTGTTTACTTTTTTCTCTTGCTATTTCTATCTGCATTTTTCCGCTAAAAACGAATATTTAAGTCAATACAATTAAATTAAAATCTCTAATAACTTAAAAAATAAATTTTAGAATTTTAGAATTATTTACAAATAAAAACAATGGATAAACAAAGTCAAGCTCAGTTAAACAGTTCTGTCTTTAATTCTGGTAGTCTGAGCAACAGTGGAAATTCCACTAATACTGATATGACATCGAGGATGTCGATGATGTCTGTCTTTCAGAAAGAAATAGCCAGATTAAATGACACCATAGAGGGTTTGCGGTCAGAGCTTCAAGCCCAGAAGCGACAGGTAGATAAAGAAAAGGCTGAATTGAGAAGGGAATTGGAAAAGGCAATTCTGAAAGCCAAACCAGGTAAGGAGGACCATGCTCCTCCAGTTCCTGATTTACCATGTATTGATGCCGCTACAGAAATGAGAAGACCTGCGTCCGCCGGCTCACTGGCGGGGATATCTGAAATAGATTCAGAACTAATTACCCCCAGCCAGGATAACTGGCTGCGTTCCATAGTAGAAGAAGCTACCAACACGGTCGCAGTTTCTCCGGCCGTGGCGGTTGAAATTCAATTGGATAAAAATTCAACTAAAGTTCCCCAATTGCTGCGACAGAAAAAATCCCCAAACCAAAAACGGTCGAAAAGGAAACTCTCCAATGAGTTCCGTGAAAATGATGAAACCGTGGACGTCGAAGACGAAAATGGTTTCTGTATGACTATTGATCGGTATGTCAAGAAGACAAAAATCATCAAGAAAAATTCACAGAGCACGGCTACTGAAAATGACTCGGTGATCACACCAAGAAATGGGGGCTCTGTTAACGCAACAGAGTTTACATCACCGCAAATAGGGAATGCGACTGCGACAGCTAGCCCAACCGATAGCGCGACGCACGCCGATAAAGTAAAAGCCAAAACGCCCCCTAAGGTGACCAATAAAACCAACAAGACACAGGGCCATCCGCAACCAAGCCCCTGTGTCGTAATCACACGCGTCCACCCCAAAACGGAAAAAACTCGATTGATAAAGCTCTTCCAGGATGCTCGTGGGAGAGACTAATCTCCAAAGCCACGGGTAACCATACTTGGAAAATAAAAGTAAAATGCCCTAATAGAGCAACGAAATTAAATCTGATAAGCAAAGGGGTAATTATTAATGGCAAAAAATACGAAACCGAGGAATATCGTGTTCTTCCGCAACCCGTTCAGTGTCACAAGTGTCAGAAATCTGGGCACTTGTCACACAAATGCAACGGGGAGCAGCGATGTATGAAATGCGGTGACAAACACATCGCGAAGGCATGTAGTGCTAAAACTCTGAAATGCCCGAATTGCGGTGGTCAACACCCCAGCAACTACCGGGGTTGTAGCCACTTAAAACAAACATCCAGCCTAAAGCTCTAAATGTAAGTAAGGTCGAGAACTCATCTTCCCCTTATTCCACGTGTACTCTAATGGCTGGCTCTATTTTCAGCATAATGAAGAAACACTTGGACACCAGTCTTTCGGACGTTTGCAAAGAGATTAGTAAAACAGCCTCTAAGTTATATAATACTCAAATATCTGACACGCTATTAGAAGCGGCCGTCAACAGAATATAATTGTGTAACAATATTAAAATAGTAATTAAACTTAAATAAACTTAGTACAGTTATTCCTAAACCATTCATGGATACACTAAAAATAGTCCAGTGGAACGCTCGAACCGTTAATCAGAAAAATTTGCAAATGTTACATTATTTAAAAAATATGGATGTAATTGGAATTAGCGAAACATGGCCTAAACCAAACAAACAATTCTCGTTATGTGGTTTTGATATTATTAGAAGAGATCGCCCCGCCCAAAAAGGCGGAGGTGTCGCTCTGCTAATAAGGCAGGAGATTAAATACAAATCAATACCATGCGACCACCTCAATGCTGAAGTGATTGCAGCTGAATTGAACTTGACCACAAACACGTGGCCATCGTATCATATTATAACAAGCCGCAAGCAACAATAGACAGTAAAGTATTTGAATTTTTTACCAACAAGTACAAGCACTGCATATTCTTGGGTGATTTCAATTCCAAACACCAGGTATTCGGTTGTCATAAGACTGAGCCTAATGGTGACGCCCTTTTCCACATCATTGAAGAACTCGATCTATTCGTGGTAAATAACGATCAAGACGTAACATATATAAGCAATAACCCACTCCATCAATCAGATATCCTAGACTTGATTATCACCAGCAAATCACTAACCAGCCAAATGCAAGACATATTTGTAGGAGATGATGATCTAGGCAGTGATCACCTGCCGGTTCACGCCACTCTGAAATGTAATACTGGTCCAGCAAGGTATCCTCCCGTGAATAGGAGGAACCTATCAAAAATTGACTGGAACCTCTTCAGAAACATTATCGAAGTAAAAATAAAAGCAAATGACCCCTTAAATGCTCATGAACTAGAAAACGCATCCATCTTAACGAGGTTATCAACAGTACACTAGATGAAATTTGTCCCAAGCAAACAGTAAATTTGCGGATAAACAGAATAACCCAAACAACTCTTCAAATAATCAAACAAAAAAGAAAAGCCTTCCGGGCTTACCAATCAGAGAATGATCAAATGAAAAGAGCAGAACTTAAAACCGCGTATAATCGCCTACATGGGGAAGTAAAAAAGGCCATAGCTAACGACAATCGCGTGAGATGGGAAAAACCAACCGAAAACCTAAATGGGCTGAGAGAACCTAAGAGGTTCTGGGATACATTTAAAACTCTTACTGGCCAAAAGAGCAAAATTGCCAATAATAATGCGCTGAAGACTAGCGACGGAACTATGGCCATAGACGACAAGGCAAAGGCCAGCGCTTTTGCCGAACTTCTAAAGAAGGCGCATCGTCCACAAGAAGGGAACAGATATGTCGATTTTAAGGTAAAGGTACATAAATTTGTCCAAGATAACAACTCAATTTTCAATGAACCGAACTTCGACCAAAGGCATGAAGACGGGGACGACCATGAATTAACCGAACCAATAAGCGTAGAAGAGGCCATGGGTATAATCAGAAAATGCAGGTCATCTTCGTCCTCAGGAGAAGACGAAGTCTCTTACAAAATAATGAAACAGTGCCCCAACATCTTCTACTGCAGACTTACCAAACTCCTAAACTGCTGTCTCTCCAGTGGGTACTTCCCAAAATGCTGGAAAGTGGCCACAGGAGTCATGATACCTAAACCCGACAAAGACCTTACCAACCCTTCTAACTACCGCCCAATCAGCTTCCTTAGCTGTGTTGGGAAAATATTTGAGCGGATTCTCACTACGAGACTTCGCAGCTATCTCGAATCAATCAACTTTTTCAACAAATGGCAAAGAGCGTATAGGAGTCAGAAAGAGGGAATCGAACACATATATAGACTGGTCGATTATATGAAAACAGCATTTAGTCAAAACGAAATCGGAACCGCGCTTTTCTTGGATGTAGAAAAAGCGTTCGACTCGGTATGGCACAATGGCATGAGATATAAACTAGCGAAAATGGGATTACCCACTAAAATTCTAAGGATCATATCATCATTTCTAACTGACCGAAAAATCAAGGTGAGGGTTAATCGCGAGGTGTCAGAGGAAGTAATACTCGAAGCGGGAACACTACAAGGGTCGGTTCTAAGTCCGCTTCTTTTCATAATATATGTGTGAATGATATAGAAAAAGTAGGGAATAACTTTGTTGAACTATCGCAGTTCTCAGACGACAAAGGCATTTGGACAGCCAGCAAGTCCAGAAACATAATTAAAAATCGTCTACAGGATACCATTCGCGATCTTGAGAGCTGGTGCGCTCTGTGGCGCATCAAACTCAATGCCGCCAAAACTAAAAAAGTTACGTTCTTCAAAAAGCAAAGTTAAAAACCAGTCCCGAGTATCGATCTCCAGTTATACGATCACAAACTAGAAGCAAACAAAGAGGCCAAACTTTTGGGATTTATCCTAGATAGCAATCTCAGTCTAAACAGTCACGTAAACTCCATTACGGTTAGAGCTACTAAACGTATCAATTTTCTGAAGATGATCAGAGGTAGAAACTGGGGAGCAAACAAAGATGTGCTTCTCAAGCTCTACAAAACATTTTATTCGTCCGGTACTAGAATACGGTGCCATAATAACAAGCGACCTAAGCAAAACCAACATTCAGAAGCTACAGAGGGTTCAAAATTATGCCCCGCGAGTGGCACTATGCAAACCGAAATGGACACCGATAAAGGAACTTCACGAGCTAGCAAAAATAGAAACTATTGATACGCGATTAAAAGACCTACAAAACAAAACCCTCAACAGACTCCAAGATAGTGAAGTAATGGTTTAGCTGAACGAACACCGATCCCTTAACAGAAAAACAAAATAAGTTTCCAGAAAATAAAAAAAAAAAATAAAATAAAATTAAATAAAAATTATACAATATAACTAAATCGCGTGGAGTCAGTGGGGATTGCCTCGCTACTCATTGGGAACTTGAGGATAGAGTCTGTGAGGACTGCCTCGCAACTCTGCTGAAGCGCGATTGAAATGCGTTTAATAAGATCTATATAACAAAACCCTCCACATACTCCGGGATAGTGAATCAATGGTGAAGCTGAACGAACACCGAACCCTAAACAGAAAAACAAAATAATCCACAGTAAATTAAAATTACTCAATAGAATTAAACTGCGTGGAGTCAGTGAGGATTGCCTCGCTACTCATTGAGATCTTTAGGATTGAGTCTGTGAGGATTGCCTCGCAACTCTGCGTGTGGGGAGTGGGCTCCGAAGAAACACACCCCTCACCCCATCCATAGCAACAATCACACAGCAGGCACAATATACAATAGCGGATACCCATCTTTCTCTCTACCTATAACTTTTCTAATTGAACATTCTCAAATTTTCTTGCAACACTCTTATCAAGAAGACGCATGGAAATGGCAGACAAAGCGTAGGAGGAATTGGTGCAACCTACCTTTCTGCAACATATACAAGAAACCACCAAACACTAGGCAAGGATTGAAACAAGCTTGTCTGGCTGGGACGAGTGTACATTTTATATAAGTAAGTATTGACCATCTAACACTCCAACGTAAACTACCGGGTATTCTAACCGCGTGCATACCCCCCTCAGACTCCATTTTGGGCGATAGGAAAGCTAGGCCTGTGTGATCCAAGTGAAATAAAATAAGGTTAACCGGGTCGCAAGGGATTTGTAAATTCCACATCGTCCCTGCGCGCCTTCGGCGCGCTAAAACCTTTCATTCATCATTTAGTCCTCCATCGTCCCTGCGCGCTTTCGTCGCGCTAAAACCTTTCATTCATTCATTTAGTTATTCAGTCATGGCTGATGACTGTATAGAGTGTAAGGCAACAGTCCGTCCTCGACAAGAGGCTATACTTTGTGACACATGCAACAGGTGGCTACACCGCACCTGTAATACTGGTATTAGTAGGCACCAATACCGCAGAATGGTCAAGGAATTGACAGCCATTGATTTCACCTGTCAAGAGTGTAGACAAGCAGCACAACCCGATGATGTTACAACACTTAACCCAAATGCCGGGAGCACTAGAATAAGCATGTCTGCTTCTACTTCAGAAACCGAAAGAGCTCCAGCCACGTTAAATGCATCGTCAGCAGTCGAACAGCCACCAATCACCACAGAAGAGTCAGAATAAACACCTCAAATATAACAACAGAGACTCAGTCATGGTATTATATTCAATGTAATTACAGGTGAAAATTGACAACTCTGAGTTAATTTATTGATCGGTTCAGCCGTACAGTTTTTTCATTTTTTTTTTGTTTCCAAAATATAGATTATGATCTTTCATTGGAACGAGCGAATCACGTCCGTTCCAATTAGGTTTTATAACCTATGTTTATGAAGCAAAAAAAAATTAGTAACGCGATACGAGTGCCGTCTGGTACAAGCGTTAGGTAAAGGGTTAATGTATATATATCATTCAGATAATAATGCAGATGTTCATACGGACTTAGCTTTGAAGAATTGTGACAGTATCCTATTTTCATTATCAAACATGCTGCCCCAGTGTACACAGATGGATGTATGGACGATTCGGACCATGTACGATTCGGACCAGATTTTTTTTGGACGATTCGGACCAGATCTATGGACGATTCGGGCCAGATTTATGGACGATTCGGACCAGATTTCTGTAGGATTCGGACATGCTTATGGACGATTCGGACCATGTTTATGGGCGTTTCGGACCAAGTTTTTTGGCGGTTGGGATCAAGTTTTGGGGCGATATGGAGCATGTTTCTAAGCCATTTGGACCAAATTATCAGACGGTTGCATGATTCGGGCTCGGAGTCGGTTTTTTGGTTGAGGTTCTTTAGAAATTCTAAAACAATCAATAAATAAAAAATGAACTGACAAGATCCGACACTGAATAAAAACTATATAATGACTCTCGGGTAGTTGAATGGGAAAATGTTTATACAGCGCTTAACACACTGGCTCCAGGAACCCTGGTACTGTAACAACATATACGCTGAATTTGTGTGTTCCTCTTGCAAAGTACACATGTTTATTTACCAACAATGCTCCCTATAAACACACTTTGTGTGGCTTGATCTCATTGCTTTCCGTTTCTACATGCCGAAAATGGTCTTATAAAAGACTGGATTCGACTGACCTCATCATTCCATTCAGGTCACGACATTCGCACCTCTGATTTCAGAGAGCGAATATCCAATCATGGAAATACCGGATAGATTGTTGAAGACTATTTCAGCCTGAGGGGTCTCTCGTCCTATCACCTGTACTGTCCAGGAGATAGGAACGAGAGTCCACCTGTCTATAGAATTCCTAGTTGAAGAAGAGAAAATATCACCGCCCTCCTCGGGGAGGGGTAGTACCTTTGTTGAGAGGACCTCCTCTCGCACTGGACCTCACCCGAAGAGGGAAGGAGGCCCTGAAAAGAGAAAGAGAAGAAAGAAGAGCCCGTCCACCAAGCGGAGGGATTCCCGACGCTTGGAGGCATTCTTGGAGAGGAAGAAAGAGAAAGGTGAGGAAAAGAAAGAGCCAGAGGCGGCCACCACTTCCCCTCCCACAGACAGCCCCATCCAAATGCCGGCTTCCCAGTCGGTATTGTCGGATGTGGAAGAGTCTGTGGAGACTGAGGTGGAAATGGAAGCTGCCCTTTTGCATTCTTTTTACACCGGGTCTCCACGCATTTGGCGGACCTTTCGGTTTTTGTAATATGAGAGTTACCTGCTTTTGACTAGAATAAAAGTATGTTTAATCTTCTTTGGCATTAGTTGTTGTTTTTTTATTGCTCACCCCGAATCAGTCTCATAATTTGGCCCAAATGGCTTAGAAGCATGCTCCAAACCTCCCCAAAACTTGACCCCAACCGCCAAAGAACTATGTCCGAATCATCCATAAACATGGTCCGAATCGTCCATGAACATGGTCTGAATCGTCCACGAACATGGTCTGAATCGTCCATAAGCATGGTCCGAATCGTCCAGAAATCTGGTCCGAATCGTCCATAGATCTGGTCCGAATCGTCCAAAAAAAATCTGGTCCGAATCGTACATGGTCCGAATCGTCCATAATGCCACAGATGAACCCCAAGGATCTCTTTAATTGGTACTCTCAATTTATTAGGAACTACTTTTTAGTAAAGAAGTTAGAAATGATATATATTGGGGTTAGTTTAGTTATGATGTCCTACGTTGAAGTTAATCTGGAGATAAACATCTCTGAAGGAATGTCGGCCTTTTCGCCCCTCGGCGATTTCGCCCCCGAAGCCATTTCGCCCCCCGGCGATTTCGCCCCCAAAGCCATTTCGCCCGTCGGCGATTTCGCCCCCAAACCAGGTGTTATAAACCAGGGGTTATAAACAAGTAGAGACAAGTAATCGTATGGCATGGTAACTTTATTTATAATACACAATTGTATGGTATTTATTTTATAATACACAGACAAAATGGATTCAACATTATTTACATAGAAACAGACAATATGGTATTTATTTTATAAGACAAACAAAATAGATTCAACGTTATTTACATAGAAACAGACAAAAAACAGAAGTATAATTTGAATATAAAATATAGATGCGTACAATATATATATTATTCTAACAGTCATCTGGTAGCAGTCCATTCGGGGCATAAATTGCAGCACATTCTTTCAAGAAAGAAGATGTAGAAATTTGTCTGTTGTTGTAGCTCTCCCATAATTCCATCAATTTCCCCTGTGTCTGCCTCACTTCGTTTCTCTGTCTGCGTTTCAACTTTCCCTCCGAGATCATCTTGACGAACAACGGTATGTGTTTGGCTTCTTGAAAGAGCAGGGTCAAGAGCAAATAAAATGGTAGGTTACCCTGAAAAAAAAGAATGGAGGTTAGTTTCTTTACTTAGTGTCTTTACTAGATATTAAATTCTTATTACCTGGTATTTCAGTGTTATTATTAAACCTTTGGCAACATCGGCGATTTCGTCCCAGCGGCGATTTCGCTGTCTCCTCCCGTTTTATCTGTATACTTGTACATTGATATTTGTTGATATTTATTCAAGATATTTACCCGGTATCATGATTATTAATTTCTTGATTTTAGTATTATTTTTATTTATTTATTTATATATAGATTTTACAAATTGTATTAGAGCTCACCTTGGATGCATGTTGATTCAGTCGATTATGATAACCTTCGCAGTCATTGTTTGTCCTGATGCTTCTACCATTTACAGACCAGGATTCTACACTCCAGATTGAACTTTCTATCCAATTCTTTTTTACATACTCCATGAAGTCCAAGAGGCTTGATGAACTTGGGTCAACTTTTACCATGAGGGAATTGA
The DNA here is from genome assembly GCA_031216915.1 of Pictodentalium vernedei. Taxonomy (NCBI): domain Eukaryota; kingdom Metazoa; phylum Mollusca; class Scaphopoda; order Dentaliida; family Dentaliidae; genus Pictodentalium; species Pictodentalium vernedei. Next base: position 269,184,164 of record CM062295.1, read on the forward strand.
ATGCGGCCGGGATATCTTCAGCAGGAAGAAATGGTAGGCAAAATACCTTTCTCAAAAGTTTGTACACCTTGTCTTTACGGGAATAGGCAGGCTGAAATATATTGAAAGTTAAACTCGTAAAATCGAAACTATTTTCTATTCTCTTGTAAGATTAAAAAAAATAGTGTTTAAATGTATTTAACTTACTGATTATTTTTTAATGTAGAAATTATTTTTCTTTTATTATTAAAAAGATGTTTTACATGTAATAAATTATAATTAATTAAATTTGTACATCACAACCCAAATAAAAAAATATGTTCTCACCTGTAATCCCCTGTTCTGCATGTTTCGCCACAGAGCTTGTCCAAAATGAAAAGAACATCCGTGTATTTTAGGTTGGTCGAAACATTTCCTTAGTGCCTTCCACATACCCGATTCAAAGTCTACCACGAATTCTCTCACATTAATGTTGTTCTGGAGTAGATCCAAAATGCAGTTCAGTACCTAGAAAGAAAAAGAAGATAAAATATTAGTATTTTCTTACTACTATTATTGTTTTTAATGTAATTTTTCTTGTTATTATTTTAGTGAATCTTGTTTTAATGTCTATTTTTTTTTATTAAAACTTACCTTTTTGTAATCTTCTGTTTTCTTGCCAGACATTACACAAAAGCAGAGAGGTAACTGCTTCAAGTTGTCACCAGATTTCACAAAACCATGGATAGAAAGCAGCTGGTAAAACGGTTCGGCAACAACTTTGAAGGTTCCATCTAAATACCAGGTTTTAGCTCTCGAAAGTAGTTCTAATTGTCTGTCTGTTGCAAATATAAGATGACGCCTGTTCCCAACTTTGATATCATCACGGAAGAATGCTTCTCCTATCTGCTGATTGAGATAGTCTTCGTCCAACTGAAAAATAAAACAATTATTTTAATAAATACACTCATACACCCCCATTCAATTAGATGCACAACTAATTAACAATATCACTACAATACTCTCTCCCCCTCCCTCCCTCCCCCTCTCTCTCTCTCCCCCTCTCTCTCTTTTAGATGCACAACTAATTAACAATATCACTACAATACTGTTGCCTCCAAAGGTCTTGATGCTTCAGGAAGGTCGGGGTCGTTATACCTATCTACGACGTCTCTAACAATATTTCCCGAGGGATCAAAAATCTTTTTTCTGGATTCAGCCTTCAGGTCTCTTTTGATTTTTACTGCCACGTCGATTCCTGGTTTTGCTGGGTGAATATGGGAACGGGTATTTGGCTCAAACTGGTCCCCTCTTTGATTAACTGTTGCTGGACAAATTGAGTTTTTACCGCGCACACTACACCTCCACACATCTGTTCCATTTTTTAAAATCTTTTTGTGTACAAATGTGTAGCCGTCACTTGATACAAGCTTTCGTTTTCCTCTGGTAGAACCATTTTCTACTAATTCAAATGTAACGGTTGATTCCACTTCGCTTACATCATGTCGGTTGATGGTCTCATCAGTTACAGATCTGAAAGTAAAAGTAAAGGTTAGTAATAATTATAATAATAACGCTTTGGCCAGCCGCTGATTTGTCGCGGTTCTCTGAAGAGAAGGCCATTACTCTGCCTGAACCCCACCCCCTCCCACCCTGTTTGAGACCTATATCCATGGGGACAGGATTCGTGGACACACTTCCTATGTTAAGTTGGCTTTTCACATCTGTATATAGCGCTTTCATGATTCCAACAAAGTTATCCCCAGGCCGATGTCCTCAACCTTTCTCTAGTTTAAACATTAATCAGAAAATGTAATGAAATAATACATACACTACTGATGAAGCTCCCAAAGGTTAGTCGGGCCCTTGGTGTCATGAGTAATTAGTTTCACCAATACAATAATAATAATATAATAACACTTTGGCCATCCGTGTGATTTGTCGCGGTTCTCAAGCGAGAAGGCCTTGATCACCCTTCATCTGTTTTACCTTTATCCCCTCCCCGCGTCCCTTCTCTTTTCCCAGCAAACCGAATCCTCCCAACCTCTGTAATTAGTACATAACCTTTTCCTTTAGGTTCCCCGATAACCACCTAAGAACCACTCTCTCAAACAAAACTCCATTTCATTAACAAAATTTTAAAAAAATGGAAATATATAAGATAATAATAATAATACAATAATAAACTATAATAAAACAATTACTTACTCTTCTTGTACTTCGGGTATCAATGACCTTGGTTCTCTTGAGACGTCGAAATCAGACCTTTCCAACGCCCTCGTAGATGAGTTGTGTGTCAAATTACTTATTTCGAGTTCAAATTGCCCAACTTCTGTCGAAGTACGAGTACTTTCAAGCTGTGTATTGATGGGAATTTCTTCGCTAATTTCCTCACTAACCAACGATACTCTCGACTCAAAGTGAACCAAGTCTGTTATTGCGCAGTGCTGATCTCGATTTTCACATTCATTACATGACCAATCAATGGAACCTCCACTTTTTACGGCCTTTCTATATGCAGCTTGGGTAATTCCTGTTTCGCAAGTCCGATGCTGCCATCTATCACAACCACCACACTGTAATGCTTGCTGACGCTTTCTGACTTGTTTGGAACAGTGAATGCACGCTGTGTCTGAAGACATGATGATGAATGCTGAAAAATCCATTTGCATCCCTTATTTATAAAATAACATTGTATACACAAATACCCATCAATCACACTCAATTTGTAAACACAAATACCCATCAATCACACTGAAATCAGTTAACAATGTTCGCTGAAACAACACATTCACAATAAACAAAAATACCGCTATCAGAGAAAATTCCGAACAAATAACTAAAATGTGTATCAACACAAACAAGCCAGTTAACACTGATCGCTAAAAACAACATCGCTAGATTCAGTAGAGTGAATTTCAATCTCTCAAAATGTGAACAAAGGATGGTGATTAAGTCTCTGTTCTGGTGTGTTGTTTTAAGCAAATAACAAATTAACACAAAAGCATTTCAGGGGGCGAAATGGCCGACCATTTTTTCAATCAGATTCCTAAGTACACCAACAGGTATAATTATACATTTTTTTGTTATTTTTATTTATTTAAAGCATGCGGATATGAGAAGGTAAGTTAAAAATAATACATTTTTTTGGCTCATTTATAATTTTTTTTCGGGGGCGAAATGGCCGACCTCGGGGGTCGAAATGGCCGACTTCGGGGGCGAAATGGCCCGGCCAGGTGTCGAAATCGCCGAGGGGCGAAATCGCCGGGTGTCGAAAACGCTGGATACCCTCTGAAGTATCTATGTACGGTATGGTTTGTGTCCACATGCTCTCAGTTTTTTCACTTGAACGAAAGATAATAAATATCCTCACAACTGACCTAAAATTAGCTGTGAAGAGGTTAGCTATCGCGTTTTCCAGAAAATGCGCAACGTTTCATGTTGAAACATTGCAGATCCAGAAAGATGAGCTGTTTTTACTTCCCCAAAACATGATATTGCGTAATTTGTAATTAGTTCATACTCGCGCATATTTTTGGACCTTTTTACTGTCATGGACCATGGTGGAAATTCATGCATTCATTTCAGTTTGCCCGATCCGTTTGAAGAGCTTAGATTCGTTTCATTTCAACAGTATAATTTTGATAACCGGAAATTCGTTAATAAAACGAAATTTGATTGGATAATTTCGTAAATGCGGGCAGCTTAAACTGTTGACCGACGGATATTTGAGAAAGAAGACGTTTACCGCTTTTAAAACGTCCAGTTTACCCCACACTTATTCATATTTTAAAGAGTATTCACTTATTTATGAAGCATGGCTTCTGACTGTTCATGGGACTATGATTGTCCACAGTACTTTGATTTTGAAGCTCCCCAACTGGTGGAAAATGTGGACAAATGGTTTGGTAGGCTTTTCATTTCAATCATTTTCACCCCGTTCACTCTTCGTCTTGCGGGCCCTGTAATCCACAGGCGCTCGTCGTTTTATTAGAATTTTACATTTTAAATTAATATTAGGTCTATACTAATATACTAGAAGGCCAGACACTCTTCAGACCGCGATTTTCAAAAAAAACGGGGAAATGGCGAATAATTTACCGATTTTGCTCAATTAAATGTCAGTTTGGCCACAGGAGTCTGAAATTCTATCAGTATAGCTATAATTCACTTTCAACGTGATATTTACGTTCCCAACGTAATCCCCTTCTGAAGAAAAAACACAAGGAATGAAATGCCATCAGTGAGCATTCTCAACGTCTTCGGTCGAAATCGAGAGAATTTCTTTATTTACCGCCTGCCTTTCCTTCTCTCACTTTGCCAATCGAATATTAAATATATTATCTACACACATGTGGGCACAAATCCGTATTCCCGAGAATACTATATCGTAGGGTTAAGGGCCTATATAAGTAATGAAATTTTGTTTATTTTGAAATTCAGACCTCTCATATTCCTTAAATTCAGATTAAATATACACAAGTTATACATCAAAATGAAGGTTGGGATGTATATAGTCTTTGTAAGACTGTGACCCGGGGCCCTCCTGGCCCTCACAGTCTTTGAGAGACCCGTTCAAATCTAGTCTGACTAAAAATGAAAGAAACTGACCGCATTTGGGTCGACTCAGTTCACGCTTCATATCGAAGACACAAATCACATAATCAACATTCTACTTGTCGTACTCAGCCCAAATATAATTTATTTACGTGTCTGCATCATTTTTTAACGCAAACACAGCATCAAATTCAAGAAATGTTGAAAAATATCCGACTTCAACACGTAAAATAACATCATGTTTCAAAGATAAACAAATTGTACTGCGCATGCGCACAGATACTGTGCGCATGTGTAGTACAATTTGTATATCTTTGAAATCGGTGTTTTTTGACGTGGTGAAGACGGATATTTTTCAACATTTCTTGAATTTGATGCTGTGTTTGCGTTAAAAAATGATGCAGACACGTAAATAAATTATATTTGGGCTGAGTACGACAAGTAGAATGTTGATTATGTGATTTGTGTCTTCGATATGAAGCGTGAACTGAGTCGACCCAAATGCGGTCAGTTTCTTTCATTTTTAGTCAGACTAGATTTGAACGGGTCTCTCAAAGACTGTGAGGGCCAGGAGGGCCCCGGGTCACAGTCTTACAAAGACTAGGATGTATAGAACACGAAACACATATGTAATCAACTCGAAGAGTCGACTGTAGGCAGCACGGGTTCCTGGAAGTCTGCTACCGTATTCGCACCAGAACTGATAATAAAATAATATTTCATCAGAACAACTTGTGGCCAAATGTGCTTCATATATCCAAGAACAAAGCTAGGCATTCAAAACACTTTTGAATACAGCGATAGGTCTGCATTTTGGAAAAGGACAACACTGTCTGCATTTTTTATTTAAGATGGTTTCTATGCTCGACAGACATGCGCAAATCACTCGATGCCACGAATTTCCATCGAAAAACAAAATCGTAATTCTGAGAAATTTCAACAGCATGATACCTTGCATTGAATATGTCAACTGTGCAATCTCTATCTAATAACAGTATACTGTATGAAGGCGATCTTTTTCATTATTTGATTTTAGACGGCATTGTTTTTACGTGCTTTTTCTGTCCGATGACGTCGACCTGAAATCGAAAGTATACTCATACGTAAACAAAAGCAAAGGCTTTGGAATTTTCCTCAATGCAGCTCTGTCGCCGTGTTTTGAAGAATTTTTATCCCCTAGCTTTGTTCTTGGATATGTAAAGCACATTTGGCCACAGGTTGTTTTCGTGAAATATTATTAAATTATCAGTTCTGGT